>LPNX011015502.1:163609-206931 GCA_001517045.1 Pseudotsuga menziesii
TGGATTTTCACTTGATTGTTTGTCAATTTGGGAGAGTGAATCCTAATTATACTAGACACTCAAGTGCTTTTGATACAGGTTGACTGATCAGACGAACCGCATCCAAGTGCAGAGCATACACACCGTATTCTTATCAATTTTAGTAAATTTTGAGATGGATGTTCATGTTAAAAAGAAAACCCTCCAGGAACCTCTTTCGGTCCAAGTGGACCTCAATCGGGGAATCAAGGAGGAGTTGATTTTATTATGGTTACTAAAACAAATTATGATAGGAAATGAAACATAAAAAGATAATCAAACCATAATTTTCTAATTAGACTACCACGAACCTTTCTTTACCTTTCGGCTCAAAAGGAGGCTCGTGGGGTAAGTATTAAAGTTACTTTGAAACCAATAGAAATGGAATATGGAAATTATTTTAAATCAAATTATACTACCCTGCAAATTAGTGCTATTCTAGATTGAAAAAATATGAACGAAAAGCAAAAAATGACATGGACGCAAATTCCTCCAGGGGGGATGGGGAATGGGCTCGAAAGAGCCTATTCAGAATTTTTTTTTATTACCAGTGGTTAAAATATCAGAAAAATGATATGATGTCTCTTTATTCTTATATAGAATGAATCCAAGAGCTTACAAAGTGCAAAAATTAAAGATTTCAGTCAAAATGCGAGACCCCTCGGGGGATTTAGAAGGCCCAAAAGTCACTTTCGAACAGTAGATCCTCCTCTTTTATGTTATACCTGATAAATACCAGAAATATTAGTAGACTTAAATATTCCCAAAATCACTCTAAAAATACCTTTGGGTCAGCTTACTTTTAACCAAAAAAAGCTAAGTTAAAACTAGTTAAAAAAAGGTAAAAAGGGAACCAAGGAAAGCAAGCTTTCCTTGGGATCTTGGCTTGAATTTTAGGAAGACAATATGATGTGAAATTATTGCTACATTTATATTTTATAACATAAAATATAAATCTAATGCATGCAAGCTACAAATTCTCTTTAAAATTCCATGCAAAAAGGACGATTTCCCTAAAGCTAGATCTAGAATGCTTATGAAACCTTTTAAGAACAAGTTATAGATTATGGCCTTTGGAAGGATAGATATATGTTAAATTTAATTTAATATAATATATGTAAACAATATCAAATCTTTCAACAAAGTAACCAGGTAAAAAAATTGATTTTGAAGGAGGAAAAGGAGAAGAGAAGTGCTTGTTGCTCAAGCAAATTTGCAATGGAAACTTGTTAGTGCAATACAGAGGGGAAATGTTTTCACAAAGATTTTGGATGTACAGTGGAGTCAAACTAGATCCACAGCTCATCCAATCCTTGCTACCTGAAAGATGAGCACACAATCTTGCATGAAACCTCATGAGATCTGGATATATATATGAAAAAGAGACAAGAATTACATGCAAATAAACTTATTAAACATGTATAGTCTAGATATTCTAACATATATGCTATGAGATATAATAAAAACAAGTAAACTTACTTTCCCAACTATACTCCTATTCATTCACTTGAATCGTTCAAGCCAGACAGGGTTTAGATGCAAAAATTGAGAGAAAAGATGACCACATCAATGGCCATAAGACAATGCTTAATCCTCACATATGAGAACATTACACCATTTGGCCTCCAAAGATTCTTTATTTCAAAAATCAAAATATTACAATAGTATTACAATAGCAAGCCCTTCAATCCAACTCTAACTAGCTTGGAAGAGGAGGCTTATGCTTTGATTTATACAAAAGCCAAGAGATCTAGCTCAGGGGGGCACAAATCCCAAGGAGACAGATCAAATCAGATGATGGAGAGTCAATCAATGTAGATCTAAAGTTGAACTGAGCCTACTTGTTAACCAGGGGATGATTGAGCTGACACATCAACCCATAAACTGACACATCAGTCCACAGATTATCTAGGAGTGTCCACACATGTGGAGGAGAGATAGAGGGTGCAATTCCCCATAAACATTGTTGAAGATCAACTCTGGATCTGATTTGATCACCTCCTTCAGTCAAGGATTTGTTAGATCCAGTCAATCTAGTTTAGATTTGACTGATTTCAATCAAATCCGCTGAGAATCCACTGATCTATGATTTTGGATTTGCTCCATTATTCATCAATTTATTAATTAAAATAATCAATAATTGATTTTTGGGGATTTCTAACCTGAGTGATGGAAAATCACTCAAAACTAGGAAATAGTGGGTCCATGGGTTTACATGGTGCTCTTCACTTGAAAATGAGCACCTACATGACTGAAACTTATTATTTGGCCCACTTTTATTACAAAATAAATTTTTTCAATTAAACTATTAAAAAATAGCCTAAGTTTTGGAAAAATTAAATTTTAATAAAAAACACTGAAAAAATAAAACATTTTAAAAAGTTGAAAAACCCTAGGGGGACTTAGACATGTTCATATGACTTGACCATGATGTCTAGCATGTTTATACATTGACACATAGACTCTAATAACCTCAATAGGCCTAAATGCCAAGCCAACCACCCCAACTTTTGATGTACGGAGTGAAAAACTCAGAAGTTATCAAACGTTTATTCAACAACCAATAATAACCAAGGGAAAAAACACCTTGGGCTTATTGGATTGAAAAATAAGGTCTAAGAGACCGAGTATTTTATAGACACTATCATGGCAGAACATTTGTTACAATTCCCCTACGAGGTATGAACATGTGACATAGTACAACAAGCACTTCCCAGAAGTACTTCCAAAGGTTTTATGAAGTCTGAACATATTATCCTTGTCTGGTTCACCAGGCTCACTTGATAAAAAACCACTAAGTACAACTTAGGTGGTAACATTCTAGCTGCAAATGTGGAATGTGTGCTCGATCTGGTCATAGGGCAAGGAGGGGATATGAGAACACCAAAATCTCTGGTTTATACACCCTGTAAAAAAATCTCAACTTGACAAGAAAACTTCAGTAGCACAAGCTTTACATAAAAACCAAATGAACAATTAAGATGATTTATTTAAAAAAAATAAATGTAACTAACTAAAAGAAGCAAAGTTGTATTATAGCTAAGTATTAAATAGAAATGCAGAAAGTAAATGCTCTCTTTCAAGGAGCTTATTTTCCTACTCTAAGCATGATATAAAAGGGTTTAAGTATAATCAGAAATCCAATGTAACCACCTAAGCATTTTATTAACATAAAAAAAAATTTCCTTGTCTTTGGTTACCAGCCAAAGCAAGGATACCTTATTCAGAAAATGCAAACCTGCGTGATGATTCAGAAAGGGCGGGATGGATGGGAGATCATAGGCATGAATAATGTCATAAAAATTCTTCCCCAACTTGTATGTGCTCATGCAGGTTGCCTCTATCCATGACTGGATAGGACTGATATACCAATCAGAATGATGAGGCAGACTGACTACATCATCATACTGATCATTGAGGCTTATCAAATAATAACTCATTGCACAAGCCCCAAGTAGCTCCAAATCATAAGGAACCTCTATATGTGAAAAAGATGGTTGAGACTGATATTCCACTAACTGCATCACATCTAACTTTTCACAACACTACTTCTCAATGTCTTCATTAGTGATACCCTTGTGCGGCTCTACATGATATGACTCTGAATGATCACATGCAAATTCTAAATGCTCCTCTTCCATACTAAGGTTTTCCAAGATATCTATGGAAGTATAGTAGATTAGACTTCCAAAAATTTCTAAATAGACGCTCCCCTTGCTAGATATAGCATAGATAGGATTCTTAATAATAATATATCCACAAAAATCCCAATAGTCATCACCATCATCTATGTTAGATGTGATGGGTTCCCCATTGCTGATATCAGGTTCCGCTATCAAGTTTTCTTTGTCTTCATTACTGATACTAATATATGGCTCAGACTGATCATTTGGATAAGCTGCATGCTCCTTTTTCATACCAATGTTTCCCAAGGCCACATGGTCCATGCTCTATCCTTTAGATATGCCATAGATAGAAAAATGAACAAAACCATCAAAAGTTTCTGGTTCATGATTTTACTCTTTAATCATGTCATAGACCAGATTTTCCATGAATGTCTAGGACTCCTCATCAATACCTTTGTTGAGGATAAGGGAGTCTTCGTCACTTGTATCATGCTCCATGATATACTTGTCCTCATTTTCATACTCATCTTCTTCATAGAAAAGTTCACAAGGAAGTAAACCTTCCAGACTATCATCATTATATGGAGAACACGTAGGAGTCCCATCACGTACATTACAGTTTTCATCATAAGTTTCACTATAAGATTCTGCAATGGTTTCATCCTTAGGTGTGTACTGTTTAGCTGGTGACAAAGGATAGGCCTGGCCTACCATGTATATATGATCAGGCTCACTTGAAACTGTTTCCTGATTACTAACCTTGGGAAGTCCATGTTCCATGAATTGATTTGCAACATAACATGTGCTTTCTTGGTGGAATTTTTCATAGGGTCTACACCATGGAATTACTTCTTCTACCATGTTAGCTGAGTCTAACTGGTTTGGAATCCTAGGCTCCTGCTGAGAAAAATTATCTTGATACATATGATTCTGCTTGGGATGAAAGTTCCTAGTTCCACTATTCCTTTCCATTGTGATCAATCTATTATGAATGTGATTCAAGTGTGTAGAATGATTGGCCATTAGTTGGTTTTGACTAGTAACCATGTCTTTTATCATGTATGTTACTTTTTCCATGGGATCTTTAGAGGCTCCCTCTGATTCAACAGCTTTTCCCTTTTCTTTGTTGTATGAAGTGCTTTCCCTAGTGTAACCTGGAATGTTGAATTTTCCTGAAGACTGCATATTCTTTTCTATTTTCTTAGCCAATTCTTGAGCAGTTTTTAGATTGGTCGGCTCTTTGTCTCTTAACTGGTACCTCGAATAAGCAGTGAAAGATTCGATGTAAGATATGAGGATGGAGACATCCTTTGGCTTGATTTTGTTAGGGATGTCTACAACCACATGCCTAAACTTAGTGTTAAATTCATCCATGGTTTCATTCTCCATCTTCTTAATGTTATGAAGGGCAACAAGTAGATGTCTTGGTTCTTTCTTTTCTCCCCATTTCTTCTTAAAACCCTCTAGGAATTCACTAAGAGTTTTATATGAATCATCATCTAGGTTGAAGTACCATTATTTAGCATCATCTTCTAAGGATAAAGCAAAAAGCTTCATTTTGACATCATCATGGTCATGGGCAGCATCATTGTAATAACTGACCAGGTGCTTTTCAAACTTTCGAAGGTGCGACTTGCCAGTGATGGAATTATTGCCCTGAAATATGGGGAGCTTCTTGATATCATCTTTTGGAATGGCATGGGGAGCACCTGCTATATGAGAAAAGTCAAGGGGTTTGAATAATTTCATCATTATTGAGATTGGTGAACATGACTCTCTACAAATATGTGATGGATATCTGAGAGGGATTGGTCTCCTAAATTTTCAAGGTTTCTACGGGAAGTATTCCTATTCAATCTTTCCCTAATAAACCTTTTCGGATCAGGGAGAGGATTGAACAATTGTTGGTGATTTATTCGGGTAGAAATTCTTGAAGGGATGTTTACACAATGGAGTCGCCAGATGTATTGAGTTTTAATTTTTATGTTTTTTAAAGACTAGATCAATCAAAAGTTTTTATATTTTTAGTTGTTTAGAGAAAAAGTTAAGCTAAGTCATACTCGAGAATAAAAAGATCTATCCCCGGCAATGGTGCCAAAAAGTGTTGCCACCTTTCACACACCTGGGTCATGTGGCAGAAATCTTCAAGCCACTTGGTGTGTCCTTGGGGGCAAGTCTCGAGTAAGGGCTATCACCTTGTTCTTGAATCCTCCGTTTAGGCTCAACTCCTAACGAAGGCAAGGGGGGTAGACCCTATTAAGTTACTAAGGATAATTACTTAGTATGGTGATGTTAAACTGAATAAATTACTTAGGAGTTTGAAATTTAACCATAAACAACTATAGATGACAAGATACAAAATGAGCACACAAAAGCACACTGCTGAGACACAATATATATATATATATATATAGCAAGAAAATAACCAATGCCTTAAAATGGAGTCAAAAGAAAATAAATGTACTTGCATGTGCTTGGAGTGAATGTTTTGCAATTGCCTCTTGGTACATTTTAAGTTAATGTGAAATATGAGTTGATTAAAATTAGACGAAGGGGTGGACTCCATATATACCCGAGAATACTTGGAGTATGTCCAAAACTAAACCTTCATGGCTACGCGCAAGGAATATGTGGGCTGAATGGAGTCTCTGGGGCTATTGTTCATAATGCACCCGTTAGGGTGTGACAAAGATCAGCGCCCCAAGGTCACTTTCTAGGAGTTCCTGCTTCCTTTGGGTATTTTTCCACCGTAATGGTTTGATCTAGGTGTTGGATTTTCACCTGATGGTTTGTTGATTCAGGAGAGTGAATCCTATTTATACTAGTCATGCAAGTTGTTTTGATACAGCTTGACTGATCAGATGAACCGCAGCCAAGTGCAGAGCATACACACCGGAGTCTTGTCAATTTTAGTAAATTTTGAGATGGATGTTCTTATTAAAAAGAAAACCCTCCAGGAACCTCTTTCGGTCCAAGTGGACCTCAATCGGGGAATCAAGAAGGGGTTGATTTTATTGTGGTTACTGAAACAAATGATGATAGAAAATGAAACATAAAAAGATAAGCATACCACAATTTTCTAATTAGACTACCACGAACCTTTCTTCACCTTTTGGCTCAAAAGGAGGCTCGTGGGGTGAGTATTAAAGTTAGTATGAAACCAATAGAAATAAAATATGGAAATGATTTTAAATCAAAGTATACTACCTTGCATATTAGTACTATGCTAGATTGAAAAAAGATGAATGAAAAGCAAAAAATGACACGGACGCAAATCCCTCCAGGGGGATGGGGAATGGGCTCGAAAGAGCCTATTCAGAATTATTTTATTACCAAGAATTACAATATCATAAAACTGATATTATTCCTCTTGATTCTTATATAAAATGAAACCAAGAGCTTACAAAGTGCAAAAATTAAAGATTTCAGTAAAAAAGGGAGACCCCTGGGGGGATTCAGAAGGCCCAAAAGTCACTTTTGAACAGTACCTCCTACTATTTTCTGTTATACCTGATAAAAACCAGCAATCCTATTAGACTGAAATATTCCCAAAAGCACTATGAAAGTACCTTTCAGTCAGCTTACTTTTAACCAAAAAAAGCTAAGTTAAAACTAGTTTAAAAAAAAGTAAAAAGGGAACCAAGGAAAGCAAGATTTCCTTGGGATCTTGGCTTTCCTTTTAGGAAGCCAATATGATGTGCACTGATTGCTATATTTATATTTTATAACAAAAAACAGAAATCTAATGCATGCAAGCTACAAATTATCTTTAAAATTCCATACAAAAAGGACGATTTCCCTAAAGCTAGATCTAGAATGCTTATGAAACCTTTTAAGAACAAGATATAGATTATGGGCTTTGAGAAGATAGATATATGTTAAATTTACTTTAATATAATAGATCTAAACAATATCAAAGCTGTCAACAAATTAACCAAGTAAAAAAATTGATTTTGAAGGAGGAAAAGGAGAAGAGAAGTGCTTGTCGTTGAACCAGATCTGCAATGGAAACTTGTTAGTGGAATACAGAGGGGAAATGTCTTCAAAAATATTTTGTATGTACAGTGGATTCAAACTAGATCCATAGCTCATCCAATTCTTTCTACCTGAAAGCAAAGCACACAATCCTGCATGAAACCTCATGAGATCTGGATATATATATGAAAAGGAGACAAGAATTACATGAAAATAAACTTATTAAACATGTATAATCTAGATATTCTAACATATATGCTATGAGATATATGAAAAAGAAGTAACCTTACTTTATTAACTATACTCCTATTGATTCAGCTGGATCATTCAAGCCAGATAGGGTTCAGATGCAGAAATTGAGAGAAAAGTCGGCAATGTCAATGGCCGTAAGACAATGCTTAATCCACACATATGAGAGCATTACACCATTTGGCCTCCAAAGCTTCTTTATTTCAACAATCAAAAGATTACAATAGTATTACAATAGAAATCCCTTCAATCCAACTCTATCTAGGTTGGAAGAGGAGTCTTATGCTTTGATTTATACAAAAACCAGGAGATCCAGCCCACGGGGGCGCAAATCCCAAGGAGATATATCAAATCAGCTGATGGAGAGTCAATCAATGCAGATTTGAAGCTGAACTGAGCCTACTTGTCAACCAGGGGGCTGATTGAGCTGACACATCAACCCATAAACTGACACATCAGTCCACAGAGAATCCAAGAGAGTCCACATGCGTCGAGGAGAGAGAGAGGGAGCAATTCCCCATAAATATTATTGAAGATCAACTCTAGATCTGATTTGATCACCTCCTTCAGTCAAGGATTTGTCAGATCCAGTCAATTTGGTTCAGATCTGACTGATTTCAATCAAATTAGCTGAGAATCCACTGATCTATGATTTTGGATTTGTTCCATTATTCATCAATTTATTAATTAAAATAATCAATAATTGATTTTTGGCGCTTTTTGACCTGAGTGATGGAAAATCACTCAAAACTAGGAAATAGTGGGTCCATGGGTTTACATGGTGCTCTTAGCTTGAATATGAGCACCTACATGAATGAAACTAATTATTTGGCCCACTTTTATTACAAAATTAATTTTTCCAATTAAACTATTAAAAAATAGCCTAAGTTTTGGGAAAATTAAATTTTAATAAAAAACATTGATTTTTTTTTTAAAGTTGAAAAACCCTAGGGGGACTTAGAAATGTTCATATGACTCAACCATGATGTCTAACATGTTTATACGTTGACAGATAGACTCTAATAACCTCGATAGGCCTTAATGCCAAGCCAACCACCCCAACTTTGGAGGCATGGAGTGAAAAACTCAGAAATTATGAGTTGTTTATTCAACAACCTATAATAACTAAGGGAAAAATCACCCTGGGTTGATTGGATTGACAAATAAATTCTAAGAGACCGAGTCTTTTACAGACACTATCATGCTAGAAGACTTATTACAATTCCCCCATGGGGTATGAACATGTGACATAGTACAACAAGCACTTCCCAAAAGTACTTCCAAAGGTCTTCTAAAGTCCGAACAAGTTATCATTGTCCGGTTCACCAGGCTCACTTGATAAAGAACCACTAAGTACAACTTAGGTGGTAACAGGGTCCACTTGGCCTAATGGGGCCACATGTAACAGTTACTAGAGTGTGGGGAACACCAATAGATGCTAACTTCCACTGACTGCACCTGAATGCATCACTTTAGGTGCCTCCAAGGCCAATCCCTACATTTTAGAAGCCACTGGGAGTCTCGAAACCAACCTCCTTCAATCAATTGGATTTGCAACGAGTTAAGCTTATTTATTTTCTAGTTACTTTCAGTTAGATCACAATCAACTCAGTTAGTGCCACTTAGACATGATTGCATTTTGATAAGGAACTTTTCCTCACCTACCACTTCAGTTAGACTGAGTTAACTAATTATAACTGATTGTGTGACTTGATTAGACATCTGGAGTTAACCACTTGGACTCCAATAATGATTTAGAAATATTGAGTTATCCATGAAGTTAGATACATTCACATCCATTTGGTAGATTCGATTTCATCCCTAATGATTCAAATTCTTTCCTATGTAACAGTATTTTAACATCGGATTATGTAATGAATATAATATTGTAATTCTCTAAGCAATACTTGTGTGTTCCTGTGAGATTTGATTTGTTCAGTTTGTATAATCTATTCCTATTCACTCCATAAATAATTTGGAATTGTTGATTGATGATCTAAATGGAACATCAACTCTAAAATGGTATTAGAGACATTTCAAGCAAGCTTCATGTCTTTCTACTCTCCATTGAACACTAAAAGAAGCTGGTTTTCCACAGAAGTCCCGCAAAGAGTTCCTTACTTCCTATGAATTTATTCAAAGTGGCAATGCAGGCATGACAGACCCTGAGGAAGTTTTCATTTCTAGAGGGAAGGCATGATTCTAACATAGTTCGAATGTTATAGTGTTTTGTAGTGAAATTCTATAAGTGCTACGTAGCTTGTGTGAAGATATTGTATGTTTTAGCAGGATAATTATGCATTCTCTACCTTCATCACCTTGGATCCTAACACCCTTCAATTATCTTTATTGTAGGGAAGATATGTAGTTTTCCTTATGCAATCTAGGATATTGTAGGATAATATTTGGAAGGCAGGTTGAGCCCCATCATCCAGCTGAGAGAAAAGAGTTTCTTAACCGCTTAGATGAATCTTTCAGTTATCTATGTACTCACATGTCCAGATATCTCCTCTTCCACCTTGAAGGTTTGAGTACTTCCAGAGAATCCTGTGAGAAGCTTGAAGACTTGTTTGGAAACCAAGATGAGCTTTAGGGACACATTCTAGAGAATGACTTGGAAGCCTTACATCCCATCAACTTAGAAACCATACAACAACTTTTTACTAAATTCAAGTCTCATGTACTCCAATGCAGACACTACAGAATATAAAGAAAGGATGAGCAAAATTTGCTCTCCATTCTCAAAAAACTCGATTCTGATTATTATGTATTTGTCTCAATATTCCATTACAAAGGGGATTCCTTCCCTGATTGGAAAATTCCTTCACTTGATTCCTTTTCCAATTCCTTAATCAAGGAGCAAGAAAAGTTGATCTGAATGGGTGTCATCAAGACCTCCAAAGATCAAGCTATCCTAGTGACGGACTCCACCAAAGCGCAAGCTACAAGGAGATATAAAGGAAAATATCATAAAGGAGCTGATTTGATTCCTAAATAGAATTAGAAAACTTATAAAGGAGCATTGGGTTCTAAGAAAAAGAATTTTGAAAAGAAGATGTCTCCCTATTGCATGAGTGTTTCTCATCTTGAAGACTAGTGTATGAAGAAGCAAATCGACTAGTTGAAAGCTCTATGTGCAAAAAAAAATATTTCTCTTCCACAAGGTGCAGAGATGGAAGATGATGAAGAGAAGACTGAATAACATGAGAGATTCCATTCCTTGCATTCAATCCTTATTCTGTAGAAGTCTTATTTGATAAATTATGGAGCATCCAATCACATGGTTTCCTCCAGGGAATCCTTCATCACTTTCACTCTATTAGTAGGACGTAGCATTCGTATGGGAGATGAATCTAAAATCCCATTTGTTGATATAGGTTAATTTAAAATCCAACATGATGATTTCATGTCCTATCCTATAGCAAAGAAAATTGTTCAAGATGAAGAAGCAAAAATTTCCACACAGTCAATTTGAATTGAAGAAAGTCTTCTTGAAGTGACTCCTTCTCATGTTGCTCCAGAAATCTATGAAATATCTGATATCTCATATCCTCACATGGCTAATCCAGAAGAATAAATTCAAATCTCTATTTTTGAAGAAAAACTCTCCTTCCATTCTTTGCAAAAAATTTCATGTGATTCTTCTATTTTAAATTATGTGCCTAGTTTACCGGTGATTGTTTCATACAGGGAAGAGGAATTTGATTTCTTTATATTTAATGATGTTGATGGTGTGTAGATAAGTAATAGAATTGATATTTTGGAAGTAATATCACATTTTAGGAGTGACCCATTCACTCTCATTGATTTATACCTTCCAGTAAATTCCTACATGATTGCATGCACCAATTTTCAGAATTTTGAAGAAGGAGAAAACTATGCCTCTATCATCTCAGTGGACCACACTTTTGGATATAATATGAACCTATTTGGATATTATATGATATTATTTGAATATACTATGGTATTTTTTGGTTTAAATTTTAAGTTTCAAGACCCTTCAGTCATGCTTGTATCCGGTCTCGTCAATTTTGATGTGACATTTGAAGTACCGCAAGTCATATTCAAACTTGCGGCTGAGGATTTGATGTTAGTTTCTTCTTACGAGGTTACAAATATTATATTATGTGAATAATTGATTAATTCTGAAGCTATATCAGATTATGGATCTCAACAGTCTCCACAGTCCTAGGGCTTCTCTACCTATCTATTTGATTACATGCTAATCTCCTCACAGAACTAGTAAAGATGGAGACATTCAACATTCGCCTAGACACTTGATCCTAACACTTGGAGATGATTTTACCTCATATGGTTCAATGTTCACATGGTTTGAATTCTAAAGCACTTTTTCTCTCTTATCAGTTGATTTCAGTTGCTCTACATGGGTCCATATTACATTGAGCACCTGTCTATATTTTTTATTTAGTTGAGCATATTATTATTCTTCCAAAGAGGAAGATTCCTCCCAACATAATAATTAAGTTTGGATTCATGGGTTCACATGCAAAAATTTAGGAGGATGTTACAAAGAATAACTAGAATATTTCTTTGATGTTGCTTAGTGCTGCAAATTGCAGCAAAATATTTTGCAAGTTTTTAATCGGTATTTCATGATTCCTGATTATTTTTTGGGGGGGGGGAAGGGATTCCCGTGAGGTTTTCCCCTATTTCCTCGATTTATTAAGAATTTTTTTTATATTTATAATGTATATGGGTGACTTATGGCCTTATTTCCATGGGGGCTTCACTTTTTGAACAATATCCTATCACGTTAGTTCATATTGTGGGTTTTAAAATTATCGAAAATTGAACCAATATATTGTAGGTATTAGGGGGGTGAGGGGTTTAAGGTGGGGGTGGGTAGGGTGGTTTATAAGGATTGAGGTATAAAAAGGGCTGGGGAGGAGGTTTGAAGTATTAGGAGGGGGTTTCAAAAAAAAAAAAATTGNGTCAATATCTCTGGAAATTAAGGGTATTCTTTAATATCCCACGATCGCACGTGTTATGTGAGAGGTTCACTAAGTGAAGTCCCTGTGCTTATTTCCAAGGCCCACATTTTTCCAAGTTAGGATTTAGGGGGGTGTTAGGATTTATAATTCTCCCTTAACCTAACTGTCTATTAGATTATTTTAGCCAAACTTAGGAGTTTTATTTAATTATTTGGTTCCATTAGTAACATTGGGTCAACTTGGGTTATCCATGCATTCATATACAGTCATATCTAGTTGGTAGATTTGAATTCATCCCTAATGATTTGAATTCTTTCCTATGTAACACTATTGTAACACTGGATTATGTAATGAAGATAATGTTGTAATTCTCTGAGCAATACTTGTCTGTTTCCTGTGAGATTTGATTTTTTCAGTTTGTGTAATTCATTCCTTTTCACTGCATCAATAATTTGGACTCATTCCTTGATGATCTAAATGCAAAAACACTTCTAACAGGAAGTGGGTCCTTTGTTCGCACGATAGTTAGCTATTTCAAACACATTGGGGGTTGTGCTGGCCTTGGGACAGAAACATTTCACAACAATAAGGTCATGTCCCTTGAGAAGCATACAAGTTAAATTAAGATTGCATCCAATTTGTATATATATTTCCAAAGTATCAAAATCCTCAACAAGACTAGCATTTGCTGACAACCTTCCCACGACATGCTTTAAAGTGGTTGGTTTCTAAGTAGTATAGCACTCATGAGACATGGAGTAAATTCTTTATACATATGAAAATATAGGGAAAAGGTGAGTAAGATGGCAGCCCTTGCAAAATTTAGAAGAGAACTTGATTTTTTTTAGCTTTGTTTATTATGTCAACATTTCCAACATGACTCATAGTGTGTGGTTTATTTCCCTAAGCATGGCTAAAAGTGGTTGGTTTCTTTCCCATAGCATGACTTGCAGTGGATTTTTGTTTGTCTCCACTATGGCTTATAGTGAATGGTGGCTTGTCTTAGATATGACTTGCATTGATTGGCGACTTACCATTTTTTTATTCTACATCATCACGAGTCATTCTATAGAAATTGTGTGGTATCAAGTTAGGACATTGTGTTGTATCAAGTCCTAAGTATCCTCATATTATTCAGGTGGTGGTGTTGTACTGTAGATATTGTGAGTAATATCAAGATGAGTATTGTGAGTAATATTAAGAGTGGTATTATGTTGTATCAATATTGTGGACCTGCTTGTATCAAGTGTGTATCAAGTGTAGACTTATGTTGTATGAATTCAATGATTCTCATAGAAGGTACCCTATGAGAATGGATCTCCAATAGTGTTGATGATCTTGTGTTATATCAAGGTTAAAGTCTTCTGCTGTATCAATATTGTGGATCTCCATTTGGTGAGGTGGTTATACTATGTAATATATTGATAGTCATGGTCACTAGGTGCCATAAGAATCTTTTAAGGATTATCTACCCCTATAGTGAATTACTTTAGCATATGGTTATATGGCCCACGGTAATATATATGATCATGAGTATGTATGGAATAATTTTTTTGAGTGTGATATGATAAGATGGATAAATAATACACATATGGAGCATGCTTTAATTAATTAATGACAATGAAATAAATCATAGAGAAAAAGAATTTGAGTTGCCCATCCAAATGCATGAATCAACTCAATTTATAAATATTCACAAAAAATATATAAATTCCTCAATAAATGCCGCAGTCAAAACATTAGTTGAATCATTAATGAATGTAATCAGTTAGGTAAAGAAGAGACTAATGTTCTTAAATCAACATGCATCAAATAACTGAAGAGATCGATACAAAACTTAATAATAGAAATTGTGCATGGATAACAGTAAGAGTGGAACACTAATGAAACTTAAGTTAACTTGTTAACTAAGTGATCGGCAATGAATTAAAGAATGAGTTTTAGTAAGTTAACATTCAATTCAAGGTAGTTAACATTCGATTCAAGTCAGTTAACATTCAATTCAAGTAAATTAAACATTGAGTTCAATACAGTTAACATTTAGTTCAAGTAAGTTCATTTTCTGTTGAAGACAATGAGCATTCAATTAAAACTAATTAAGGAAAAGAAGGGTGCAAATGTTTGCATGGAGGGAGTTCTAGTTATCTTTTCCTTTTGATTTTAATATATGGTGCTCTTAGTATGTTTATTGAGCCTCCTATGTGCTACCTTATGAATTCTAGGGTGTTTGGCTTGTTATTAATATGCCAAGCATACAATTATTTCAGTAGAGTTACATAAAAAACATTGCAGTGTTAGATTATATCTCTCTTCTCTACTGCTATGGTGATATCTCATATCAAGACATATACTTATGTGTTTGTAATATCCTGAATTTTTACCTAACACTAATGGGAATAAGTTCCATTTCACATGATGATACTTTGATGTTTATATTTTGTATATTGGGCATAAAAACCCATTGCACATGAGTATCATGATTTGTTAGATATATTCGGTGCAAGACAATACATATGTTTAATTTAGCATGTATGTAATTGTATGTGCTGGGTGTGGACCCTGAAGCACATGATTGATGAGATTTTTTATTGAGGGAGAGCTCTAGAGTACATGAGTGTTTTGATGTTTGTGTTGAGCGCAAGCTCTGGAGCACATGAGTGTTTTGATGTTTGTGTTGAGTGCAAACTTTGGAGCACATGAGTGTTTATTATGTTAGTGTTAAGCGCAAGCTCACGAGAACATGAGTTATGTAATTTTTGTGTTGAAAGAAAGCTATGGAGCACATGAGTGTTTTGATGTTTGTGTTGAGCACGAGCTCTAGAGCACAAGTTATGAAATATTTTTGTTGAGCATAAGATATGAAGCAAATGAAAGATAAGACTTGGAATTGTTGGGAATAAGATGAGAAGAATTCCAAAATGATGTTGAGTATAAGCTCTTGAACATCGAATACTTGGCCATTCTATCCCTAGCTGTATTATACAAGTACATCCTAGCATTAGTAGTGAGTGAGAGGCTCTAAAATTTTACTAAGTGTAACTACCAGTTTTTAGCATTTATCGTGGGCTCTGAATGATGCTAGGGGTTACTAAAAAATTAATTGCGTTGAGTGAAAACGACTGTAATAAAACATTGACCTCATCTTACTTATTTTTAAAGTTGATTAAATGAAATTTTGAATTTATGTTTCTCATCAAGCATTGAAGAACTACCAAGATATATGAGGTAATACAACATGCATTGAGGATTAGAGCTTCCAAACCTAACTAACCAACCCTATCTAGAGGCCTTAATAAAAGAAATTATTATAAGATAATGAAAGTAACATGTGATTGGAATCATGTTATATGATGCCTAAATTAAATGTTAACAATGATATATGTATATATATAGTTTATATATGCTATGAATACAAGAGTAAGCATATGTATTATTATTTACTAAAATGATTAAATAAATTTTTAATACCTAAAGAGTCAAAATAGGAACTAGTGAAAGAGTTCCTATGTTAAGTTAAATAAATATTAATTTCACAAAAATCCAGTAAAAGATTATTTCAAGAAAATAAATGATTCTTGATCTAACTAAAATTTAACTTCCCTTTTTCCGAAATATTTTCTATAAAGACTCAAGCCAAAGAAAGGCTTGGGGATCCCCATTCTATTCTATCTGATTATTATTCTCCTAATAATTTTGGAGAGAATTCCAAAAGAAAAGAAATATGGTACAAAAATTGATATTCTAGATTGATAAAGCCTTAACTTTAGGATATCTAGAACACTTGCATGTTGGAACCAGCTCGAGGGGATCCAGATTGAAACAAGGAACAAGTTTGGGTCATGGTTGGGTGGAACGTAATAGTTCCCAAGTTATTCGATTGACTGATATGATGTCATAATTTTCTATGTTCTTATTAATTATGTAGGTTTAATTGTGCAAGGTTCTAACCATTAATAAACTACAAATTGCATGTATGAGGTTTATACCTTCTCAAAGTTCTTACAAGTTTTTACTAAGTAGGGTTTATAAGATTGATAGGTAATCTGCACATTGAATGCGTGATTCAATTAATTTTCCATTTTGTTTATAGAAACTTGGTATGAATTATTTCTATATAAAAACTCTTGGAATAATTTTTACATTATAGGTTTTATTATTTGCTTACACTTAAACTCATTTATTATTTTCTAGATAGGAATTTATAGTTTAAATTCTCTTAGTATTGATTTAAACAAGTTCTAGAATGATTTAAATTGTCAAACAAGTATATCTTCGATTTAAACCCTAGTTATTAAGATAAAGTAGCTACTGGATTTTGCACAAACATTAATGAAAAGTTAAGCCAAATATTTCATAACTCTAGATAAAGAAAACCCTAATAGTAATTTAAAACTAAAAACTATAGAAATAATAGATCAATGCTATGTGCAATGATGCTAAAAATAAGCACAGGAAATAGATCTTTCTACTAAGAATTCTCACAAGCATACACAGGAAAAATAGAGAGAAGAAAAGAGACTAAATCACATGAATGAAGAGATGAATATTGGTGTGTATCCTTCCATTGAATAATTATGAATAATAGTGTACATAAATAGATCTTCCCTCATAGGAAAGTCGAATTGTATGGAAACAACTCATAAAGCTCAAAAAGGCTGACTTACCAAAATATAGCAAACCCCCATAGGTGGATAAAGCACTTGCTAAATCTATCAAGGACCTCACGAGTTGGAAAAATCATGAGTGATTTGTCAAGGAGGTGGAAATAACATGCTAATTCTAGAAAATGGAGAAAAACTAATGGAGGATGGGTTGGAAACAAACGCTCCCAGTTTCCTAGTTGACTAGCTTTTATCTTATCCATAGAAAAGCAGGAAAAAACAGAAAAAAGCAGAAAAAGCAGAATCTGCTATAAGGTCCTGTATACTAATTCTAGATGAACCCAGAATTAGAAATAAATAATTCCTAGGATATAGATGGCATGTATTGACTTTAAGGTGCAAGTGGATGCCAACTAATTAAGCTAGTGGGTGAATAATTAATCAAATAATGATTAATTATTTTATCCTAAGTTGTGAGTGGGTTTAATATATTCCAACACCCCCCTATAAGTCTAAATTTATGATGGTATGACAAAAAAAATATGGATGCATATGGATGCATATAGGGCCCAACAACAAGGCTATGGTCACCCTTTTACAATTATTATGTCCAGAAAAGTGAGGAAAGAGGCAAAACCACATGGGGAAAAGCCTCCCTCAAGATAGGACAAGGCACAAAATTTGAAATATGTCTTCAACATATATTCATATTCACTTTAATGAGCTGACTGAACTGCTTCTGGATGAAGGACTTGCTGAAGAAATCAAGAACTCCATGATCATGCGCTGGAGTGTAGAACCTGCAAGAAGGAAGAGGAGAGACTCCTTGTATCTCATCAAATGATGAAGTAGGAGCATTATCTGAATGCTTCTTTCTACTATCAAACTCTGATATGGAAACATAATCTGAAATGGAAAAGAGATCTGTGCATACTCCTTTCCAAAGAGTACAAAAAATAAGGCAATTTATTTCACACCCAATTCCCTGAATAGCTGCAAAATTGTGATGTGAATCACATGTCAATATTCCAATCTGATGTAGCACCTGTATAGATCTGATATGAGGCTGATAAAACTCTAATATATCATAAATATTAACATATGGAACAGCAAGGACAAAGTCTTCAATTGCTCCATGAGGATATAGGGCTAGACTAGGAAAATTATGAGCAACTGGGAAAAACTAATAAGTGTAAAAATATGAATGATGGATGGGCAGAATGAGATGTTCACAATATTCAAGAAGGCTATGAGTATTGATGCCAAGAAAAAAGAAGGATATGCTGAAGCACATGAGATCAAGTAAGGTAAGTGGTATGACACAAATAAGGCTTGATGTGGCAAACAAAACATCCTGGAAGTCACTGGGTTGCACACCGTCAATGAGAGAGGTAAGCAAGAGGTGTAAATAATCTGGCACATAGATCTTAGAATCTAAGATAGGAGATTGAGAGAACAATGAATGGGTTATAGGATCGTACTCAATATTAGTATAAGCTCCATATGTTACTTCTTTTTCATCAATAGTATCACAAGAAGAAAAATCACCTTCAAGAGACACAGAAAAAGATGGCTCTTCAATATTTGCTTCTTTATTGAAGGAGAAGGCATTCGAATGAAAGAGGGCAGCAGAAACATGAACTGTATGAGAAACTTCTTCATCAGAGAGTGTAGAGGCCAAGAAATCTTGAGAGAGAGAACAAGAGGAGATGCTAGGTTCGCTCCATGCTTCATCTTCGATTTCCTACAAACCAAAAGCTTTGTCCAAAATTTTCCAAAGATCAAATGGATATTCAGAAGAATCTATGATATGATATATATTTGGAGACATTCCCAAACACATAATTCCATAATCTCTATCACAATTATTTAGCCAATCAATCTTCTCTTCATAAGAATCAGGTTCACTCAATGCACCAATGGAGACATCAAAGAGACATTGCCTCTTCAAGTATGCACTCATCTTTGGCTTCCAATCAGCATAGTTGAAAGGAGATAGTAGAGGAAATTTTGAATCCATATTGAATTTGTTGATATGCTCTAAGAGATACTCTCTGCAACCTGCAAAACAAACTAGGAGAAAATCTTGTAAGATAGACAAGCTCTTCTTCAGAGAGCGATAGGAGACTGGATGCGCTCCTCAACTCTATAGAATTTTGATCAACCTTGTAGCTCTGATAAAGCAAACCCCCATAGGTGGATAAAGCACTTGCTAAATCTATCAAGGACCTCATGAGTTGGAAAAAGCATGAGTGAGTTGTCAAGGATATGGAAATAAAATTCTAATCCTAGAAAATGGAGAAAAACTAATTGAGGATGGGTTGGAAACAAAAGCTCCCAGTTTCCTAGTTGACTAGCTTTTATCTTATCCATAGAAAAGCAGGAAAAAGAAGAAAAAGAAAAAAACGCAGAGTCTGCTATAAGGTCCTGTATACTAATTCTAGATGAACCCACAATCAGAAATAAATCATTCCTAGGATATAGATGGCATGTATTGACTTTAAGGTGCAAGTGGATGCCAACTAATTAAGCTAGTGGGTGAATAATTAATCAAATAATGATTAATTATTTTATCCTAAGTTGTGAGTGGGTTTAATATATTCCAACAAAAACATTAATTAAAAATATGCAGCAAAAACATTTAAACAAACCATATACAATTTATAAATATATAGATCAGAAATCAAATCTCTAAACTCATTAAATTAAACCAAGTCCAAAACATTTACACACAACTAATAACTACATTTAAAGAAATGAACAAACCAAAGCTCAAAGCTAATAAAAATCAGTAATCATACTAACTAGCACATTAAATAAACATGACAAACCATACAATGGAAACATTATAACATTTCTAAGTATCGTTAACGCACGCCATCCATCAAATCCTATCCAGGACTGGCTGTGGGATCTATACATTTATTTCATAAATTATACATCAAATATTTAAACCAACCCATCCATTGTAATGAACATAAAATAAGATAATAACTGAATAATTAATAATTAAATTAACTAAGTTAGGTTATGAAATGAGGCATCTTTTCAACATTAAATGCCCAAGCCATATTTAAGGCAGGGCCACCATTTGTAACATGTCATCTCTTATCTTATCATTAATATATAATTGCTTTATGGCTTATCTGATTTACCAAGTATTTTGGTGAATTCATTATGTGATCGAATAATTATTCGGCTCATCCATCCAACCCCGTGAACGATTGGATCTAGGTGTTTAACCCATTACATACAAATCAAATACCAAACATCGAATCAAAATAAACCAATTGCATATTTAAAAATATAAATACAGAGTCATTCCCTATGTATCGTGCTAGAGGAATCTCATTAACTAAACTATGAAAGCACCTTATCAAACCAAGAAGCATGTTCTTACACCTCTGCGCATCTAAATCAATTGCATCTAGTATCAAATATTATGAGATGCCCAAACCAAAATATCCAACCACAATTCTAATCAATTAACAACCGAGGATCGAATCCTATAGGCTCCAACAAAAATAACAAAAAACTAGGAATCATACATTAAGGGTTCTGCCTCTTAGGATAGCCGAAAGGACTTTAAATATAACCAACTGTATAAACGAACATGATACAGAGCTATGATCTTTACATCATATGCACAATGAACATTTAAACCATAAATACATTTTTATAAATAAACCCAAACTATAATCTGAGGAAAGCTTCGAGCTTATGTCACAAGGTAAACCCAGCCACAAACCAACACACCTACATTATTCACCTGCACTACTACGAAAACATAAATTTACACATTGAAATTCATCATTAGTGAAATTGCAAGCAATGACACTATAAATATAAAGAAACACATCATAAGAATAAAAACAAAATCGTTATCCAAACAGAGCTACCATTAAGTTCAATAAAACCCATCACAGGTCATTGCAAAGTGATGAATTCATACACAGAACCAAGCCAAGCTGCTGAAAATTAAACTTATATCCCCAAAAATTTACATATGGCAAAGCCATGGAAAGACTACACAATCACATCCTTATATTCCAAGCAACTATCGAAACCCAAACCAACGAAAAAAAACAATGATGCTTTTCCCCAACCAAATTTCGAACCCTCTGCTAAAAAACGCAGTAGGGTAAAGGCCTTTTCCAATTTTGGGGCTTATCCAAAGATTTAGTTTCGCAAGAAACCTATGGCACCACCCCAAATCCACATAGAGAACCATTCTCAATCACCTGCACAAACAACCATGAATTCCATCAAAAGTATGCATTCAAAACCATTACCAAACAAACATTTCAATGTACAAACTAATGCTATCACTTACATGTTGAGAGAGTAGGAAATCTTGATGGTAGTGCAGCATGAGAAGCACAACTTGCACCTAGAGCACAAGACCACCCTCACCTCCACCATAATAAAAAAAACCAAATGAATCACATAAAAATTCCACACAATGCTTGTAGCATTATTCCTGTGCTTCCCAAGGTGCAATAATATTGTCAACCTGTCCACCATTGCCATTTAAATCATAACCCACCTTTTTATAGTTTGATTCACGTTGTATGCACCATTGCAGACCGAACACCATCGCATAAGTGTTAAAACCTCCAACTTCACACTATTACAAAGTTTCGATGACATGTATATTATTCCATAAACATAAAACCATTACCATATAGTTCAAAGCATATATTATAATGCATGTAAGGAGAGAAACCTTAGCATATAGTTATATAATTAAGTTTATAAACATGCACAGATATAATCTCATAAAACTTATTGCCATAGGACTTAGGTATTGTTTATGCCTAGGAATTTAGTCCTCTTTTCACACAGTCATGCACATGAATAGTGTAGTGTGAATATAGTTTATTGTAGATGTAGGATATTTTTGTTGCTATGAACATAGGACAGAGTTCACCGGCGAAATAACCTACACAAGAGACGTAGGATCCTGCATTAGTTCATGACAAAATAATTAATCCCCTTAGCACTAAGAATACTTACCTTTCTAAGTGGTCCCTCAAGGGATGAAACCCTTCCACTCCACCCCTCGACATACACAGGCAAGTCAGCCTCTTATTAATAAACCATAAACAATATGAAATGCATGCAAAACAAAAGTAAAATGTAACATAATTTAAGAGTTGAAAAATGTCCGCATCTAATTGAAAGGAAAAGTAAACATACCAACATGTCAAAGTAATCAAGCAATATCATGTAAAACATAATTAATAGACAGGAAAAAACATAGAGGGAGAAAAACTTACAACACTTAGGTTCAGTATACAACCAAGTTTTATTCTTTCGAGTTTTAACAATGTCCTTGAATTTTAGTATTTTATTAGCCTTTGAAAAAAATTTATTTATGAATGTTAGGGAAATTACAAGTGGTATCAAAACCTTGATTCAAACACTAAGAGACCTAATGGGCGTTACCAATAATTCATTATGGAAATAAACTATATTTGAAATTATGCTAACTAACTAGAAGTTATTTGTTATTAAATATTTTAAATTTAGGGATATAAAGAACAATTGAGATTAAGAATACAAAAGAAGACAACAACCAACAAGGAATTCTGAATACCGCTAGAGGAGAAGAAGAACTAGTGGTTGAATTAAATTTTGATATACTAAAAACCATACAAAGTCTGCAAGCAGACTTACAGAGTTTCAAGCATGATAATATGAATGGAAGAAAAGAGCAAAAAGTACTCAATGATGCTTTACTTCGGAACATGACGGGTGGGAGCCCACATGTACATCCTACTCATTCAACCAATATATGTAAGAAATATTTTTATCATAAAAGGGCTACTAGCCCAAAATAAGAAGAAAAATAAGAACACACACCTAGACCTCCAGAAAGAGATTATGAATGATGACAACCTCCAAGGAGATTTCACAAAGATAAGGTCCCAAATCTATGAAGGAGAGATGAACACCAAGGAGAAAGATCAGGAATGGCTTCTAGGTATGAGAAAATATTTTTGAGTACAAAAGTACTCTAGTGAGATGAAATTTTGTCTAGATATCTATAATTTAAATGGAAAAGCAGACATATGGTGAGAGATCTAAAGCATACAAAAAATGGTGCGGAAAAAGAAATCGGATGGAGTAACTTTCATAGAATATTTAAGGAGAAATACATGTATGAAAGATTCTTTGACAGGAAATTGAAATAATTTCACAAGTTAAGGATGGTTTCAATAACCATGGATGCTTTCATTAACATATTTTTGGATCTATTAAATTACATACCTTACATAGAGGACAAGAAAATGAGAATACAACAATTTCTAGGATGTCTTCCTCCCAATTTTCTAGAGAGAATTGAGTTTGACATGCCTAAAAATATGGAAACTACCCTAAACAAATATAGGCTCCTTGGAAATTGAACCCAAGCAGTAGAACAATTACACTTACAAAATTGTTAATCAAACAAGAAAAATTCACAAAAAAGGAGACTGAAATTGGAGCATAACACAATATTCTATTGAATAAGTGTACATTATCCAACCTCATAAAGTAATAGGATTTACAAATATATAATTACATCATATATTCGAAAGAATAAGGATTCTATTCGAATTTGACAAAAAGGCAGGCTTACTAAACTAGTAAAAATCCCCCAAAGGTGCATAAAACACTTTCCTAATATGTAAAGATGATCACGAATTGACTGAATCAGTTGTACCAGATGATAAGTGAAGGAAAGAGATCAGATCCATGGTTTAGGATGGAGATAAATAAGGAGGAATGTTAAGGGAAAAAACAAGGTAGTTACTCCTAGACTAGCTTTTCCTTTTAGCCATAAAATTGCTAAAAGCAAGGCAACCTTCCAAAAAAGTAGAACTGCACTTTTTCTATTCTATAATTACAACATAGTTTCCAAAAATGATTCTAGGATGTTTTTGAAGCACTCCTTGAGCCATTTTAATCATTTGTTAACTTCTAGGTGCTAGTAGATGCTAACTACCATAGTAAGGAATCTAGGAATAAGACAAAAATGATTAATTAATGTCAAATATGGGTAACTATGGGTTTGATTATTATAAAACATCCGATTAAGCCTGAATTTATATAAAATATCATAAAAATATAGGGCCTATCAACAAGGATTATTCACCCTTTACATACTACTTGTCCATACAACTAAGGAAAGAGGCAAAATCCCAGTGGAGAAATCCTCCGTTAAACATGGACACAAAAACAAAATTCTAGAAAACTTTGTTATCAATCATTGTTCACCACATGATCAGAAATCCCCAATGATGATTTGATATTACTGAATGTATTCTCCCAAAACACCTTGGTGAATATGTCTCCTACTTTCTCTTAAGATGCGCAGTAGTGTAGAGCAATGGTACAATCATGCACAAGCACTCTGATATAGTGAATATGGATATCAATGTGCTTGGTTCCTTGCATTTGAACTAAATCAATGGATATTGGAATGATGCTTTGATTTTCACAATAGATGACAATGGAGGTCTTTGATTCGAATCCACATTCTCAAAGTATTCCCTGCAACCACAAACATAGAGTAGATGTATTCACACCTCCTCTATACTCTTCCTCTGTAGATGAGAGTGTTATGGAACTATGCTCTTTACTTGATTAGTTGATTGGTCTATATGAAAGCATGAACACATATCCTGAAGTAGACTTTTGATCTATGTTTTCACCTATCCAATCAATGTCAGTAAATCCAACTAGCTCTAAGTCAGATTTTCCTTTGTAGAAAATCCCATGAGTACTTGTTCCTTGAACAAAGTTTAGGATCCTCTTGGCTTCTCACCAATGGATCTCATGAGGCTTATCCATGTATCTTTAATCCACACTAATAGAATAATATATTTCAGGTCGATTATGTGTAAGATAACGTAAACACCTAATCGACTACCTATACAGTGTATTATTTACCAAATGAGAAGAACCTTCTTCCTCAATCTTAACTCCAGAAAGGAATGGAGTCTTGCTTGGATTTCAATATTTCATTTTCAACTTGTTTATTAGATATGAAGCATACTTGGACTGATTAGCTTTGATTCCATGTTTGTATTGAGCAATTTTGAGATGCAAGAATTGTCCCAACAATCCCAAATCTGTCATAGAAAAGGCATGGTTCATTGCATCCTGGCAAGGAGGCAATCTCTTTCTTTGAACTTCCTGTTATTCATAGGTCATCCAAATACAAAACAATAATTATAAAATAGTCATGTATGACCTTCAAATAGACATTCAGATCATATTTTCATTGAAAAAAATTCTATGACAGCAAAAAGCAATCAATCTTGGCATACCAAGCCCTTGGGGCTTGCATTAGCCCATACAATGATTTTTTTAACCTGCACAGTAAATATGTATTAGACATAAAACCTTCAAATTTGTGCATATAAATCTTTCATTCATATATCCATGAAAAAATGCACATTTCTCATCCATGCGATGCACCTCCCATTATGTTAAAGCTGCAATGGTGAAATCTAGTCTTGTGGAGTCCATATTTTCCACCGGTGCAATTTCAAAGCTGAACTATCAACAACAAATCTATTTTTATAAAGCCACTTAGACTTTACTAGTTTTCTCCCTCGAGGGAGATCAACTAGTTCCCATGTGTTGTTCTTCAGGAGTGATTTGTATTATGCCTTCATGTATTTTTTCTATATTGTATCATCTTATGCATATTCATATGTCTCAGGGTCAGATTCAACCATAAATTAGCACTTGTTAGCAAATAGGGTATCTTTCACACAAAGGGCACTCTCAAATTGAGATCTAGTCCTCCTAATGTCACTAGGATTCTAAGCTAGTTACCCATGTTCATGAATGGTCCTTACTTCCCATTTTGTGATAGAAAAATCAACATATAGTTACCTACATTTGAAATTAAGTAATCATTTTTTTCTTATTACCTATATTACTAGATTCCATTCTATACTAGTTGCCTTCCACATGTCCTAGAAGTCAACACGTGCTAAACCCGAGTAATGGAGCACTTGGGAAAAATATTGGAAATGAATTTTAGAAGTATGCTTTATTCTTGGTTCCTTAAAGTGCATATCTTTTTTTTCTAAAATATGCCTTGCTTTATAATTGGTTTAAGGCAAAAGGAAAAGCTAGTCTAGGTATAACTACCTTATTTTTTTCCCACATCCTCCTCCCTCTTTTTCTCCAATTAAAAGCATGTATGAGTTTTCTTTCCATCCATATTTATATTTCCCAGTTGACTTACCAAATTAGTGGGCATCTTCATAGATTTGGAAACTGCTTTATGCACCTATGGGGGATTTGACTAGTTTTGGTAAGCTTGCTTTTTGACTATTTCGAAGAGCATTGTTATGAATTCAAACCTCTCATGTAATTATATATTTGAGCAGCCTATTACTTCACAAGGTTTTCTATTGTACACTTACTCAATACAGGTTAGTGTTATGCTCCAATTTCAGTCTCCTTTGGTGTGAATTTTTGCATGTTTGATTAGCAATTTTGTGAGTGTTATTGTTCTATATCTTGGGTTCAATTTTTAAATGGTATAAGAGACTTTTTATACTTATTTATCTCCTTCTATATTTCTATTGCAGGTTCAACATATTGACTAGGAGCGCATTTTGCTGACTGGAGGGCATAGTTACTGAGCTATGGACCAATCTCAGAAGATCATCGTAACTCCATTCAATTTATTTGAGTGGAAAGATGAGATGGTGATATTTTTGAGAGAAAAATGACTCTACAATCTGACCATCAAAACTAAGGTAGAGCCCAATACAGCTGCAGAGAAAATTAAATGGCACAAAAGGAGGGATGAGGCCTATGGTCTTTTGTGTCTGAGCATTTCAACAGACCTCCTCTTCCATCTTGATGGATTGACATCACCTAATGAAGTGTGGTAGAATATTGAAGATATTTTTTGCAATACAGATGAGATGAGAGGAAATCAAATTGAGATTGAGCTGATATCCTTGAGTCCTAGTAGCTTTAAATCATTGCAAATCTACTTTTCCAAGTTTAAGGCCCTTATTTTACAGCTAAAACAATGTGGGATGTAAAGAAAGGAAGAGAAACTAATCTTGAACATACTCTATAAGACAAAAATTGGCAGAAAAGACCATTCATGTAGCTGGGGAACTAGCTGGAAATCCTAATGACACTAGAAGGACTAGATCTCAATTTGAGAGTGCCCTTTGAGTGAAAGATCCTCTATTTCATGAGAAGTGCTATATGATGGTTGAATCAGATCCAAAAACATATGAATATGCAGCACATTATCCAATATGACAAACATCCATGAAAAAAGAATTAAGCTCGCTCCAGAAGAACAACACTTGGGATCTGGTTGATCTTCCCCCATGGAGGAAGCTAATTCAATATAAGTGGGTCTTCAAGACTATGTTTGATGTTGATGGTTCACCTTTGAAATATAAATAAATATTGGTAGTGAATGGCTACTCACAAGTACATGTTATTGACTACAATGACAACTTTTCACCAACGGCAAACATGGACTCCATAAGGACAGCTCTAGCCATTGTAGCTTTGAACCAGTGGGATCTACATCACATGGATGTGAAGTGTGCTTTCCAAAATGGAGATCTCACTGAAGAGACTTACATGCAGCAACCTGAAGTTTTTTTTTCTAATTCATCTTTAGTGTGTAGGTTAAAGAAATCATTGTATGGGCCATGTATGGGCTCAAGCAAGCCCCGAGGGCTTGGTATGCCAAGATTGATGGCTTTCTACTATCACTGAGTT
Organism: Pseudotsuga menziesii; assembly: GCA_001517045.1. NCBI lineage: Eukaryota > Viridiplantae > Streptophyta > Pinopsida > Pinales > Pinaceae > Pseudotsuga > Pseudotsuga menziesii. The sequence continues at coordinate 191,798 of LPNX011015502.1, forward strand.
TTGTTTGATGCAAGTATGATACTAATGTCTATTTGAAGCTAATTCATGCTTCTTTGATGATTATTGTTTTGTATTTGGATGAAATACTGATTACAGGAAGTTCAAAGAAATATATTTCGTCCTTGAAGGATGCAATGAGCCATGCATTTTCTATGACATATTTGGGATTGTTGACCAAATTCTTGGGTCTCGAAATTGAACAATCCTAACATGGAATCAAAGTACATCAAACCAAGTATGCTTCATATTTTCTCATCAATTTCAACATGAAATATTTCAAGCCAAGCAAGACTCCATTTCTTTCAGGAGTTAAGCTTGAAGAAGCAGGTTCTTCTCTTATGGTCAATAATACATTGTATAGGCAGTTTATTGGGTGTTTTCTTTATCTTACACACACTTGACCTGATTTATATTTTGTAGTTAGTGTGTCTTATATATACATGGATCAGCCTCATGGGATCCACTGGAGAGCATCCAATAGGATCCTAAACTGTTTTCAAGGAACAAGAACTCATGGGATCTTCTACAAAGCAAAATCTGATCTTGATTTGATTGGATTTACTGGTAGTGATTGGACAGGTGACAACACAGATTGAAATTATACATTAGGATATGTGATCATGCTTGCAGAAGGGCCAATCATATGGTCAAGAAATAATCAAAGTGCCATAGCACTCTCATCTACAGAATAAGAGTATAGAGGAGTTCTAAATGCAGCAACTCAATGTTTGTGGTTGCAGGGGATACTTGGAGAAGGTGGCTTCGAATAAAAGTTTTCAACTATTATCTACTATGATAATCAGAGCACCATTCAAATCTAGAATGATCCAGTTCAAAGACAATGAACCAAGCAAATTGAGATCCATTTGCACTACATCAGACAGCTTGTGCATGATGGTACCATTGTTCTACTCTTTTGTGCATCTTGAGAACAAGTAGCAGACATCTTCACCAATTTTTTTTGTTAGAATACCTTCAGCAATCTCAAATCACTTCTAGGGATTTCTGATGTTGTGAATCATGATTGATGATAATATTTCCAAGTTTTGTTTCATGTCCATGTTTAAGGGAGGATTTTTCACATTGGGTTTTCGCCACTTTCCTTGGTTGTATGGACAATCAGTATGTAAAGGGTGACTAAGCCTTGTTGTGAGGCCCTATAGTTTTTTTATATTTACTCACAAATTCAGGCTTAATGGGGGCTCTTAGAATAATCAACCCATAGTTACCTACATTTGACATTGATTAAGTATTTTTTTCTTATTACCTAGATTCCTGGATTCCATTCTATGCTAGTTTCCTTCTACATGTCCTAGAAGTCAACACATGTTAAAATTGATTCATGAAGCTCTTGGAAAACATCATGGAAACCAATTTTATCAATTCTTATTTATTTATTGTTCCTTAAAGTGCATATCTTATTTTTCTGAAAGCTTCCTTGCTGTATAGATGTTTTAAGGCAAAAGAAAAAGCTAGTGTAGGTGTAACTGCCTTGTTTTTTCCCACATCATCCTACCTATTTTTCTCCAATTAAAATAATTTATTAGTTTTATTTCCATCCCTCTTTATCTTTCCCATTTGACTTAGCAAATTCATGAGCAGCTTCATAGATTTGGAAACTACTTTATGCACCTATGGGGGATTTGACTAGTTTTGGTAAGCCTGCTTTTTGACTATTTTGAATAGAATCCTTATGCATTCAAACCTATAATGAAATTATATATTTGAGAAGCATGTTAATTCAAAAGGTTTTCTATTGTACACTTACTCAATAAATATTAGTGTTATGCTCCAATTTCAGTGTCCTTTGGTGAGAATTTTTGCATGTTTGATTACCAATTTTGCGAGTGTTATTGTTCTATATCTTGGGTTCAATTTACACATTTTGGTATTGTAGGACTATTAGGATATGAAATTAAATCATCATTATTAAACATATCAGAATCATTAAACTCATTAGTCTCTTCACTTACAATCAGTGGTTGTAGTGATGACGAGGACTCTCCAACTTCAACTACTACTAAAGGCATTTATGCAAACTGAACACTCCTTTCAATGAAGGATTTGTTAGTGATAAATTTGATGATATTGCACCCTTTTTAATATTTATAATACCCAACAAATAGAAACTATTGGATTTTGGGTTGCAAAGCCTTCCTCTTTTCAGTTAGAATTCTAGCCCAAGCCTTTGAGACAAAAATCCTCAAATGGGTCACATTTGGATTTTTCCCACTCCAAGATTTGAAAGGAGTAATACCATCAAGTTTTTTGTGAGGAACCCTATTCTTGATATATGATGCACATTTTATTGCTTCATCCCAAGACTTTGGTGGCAAAGATTTAGACTCCATCATGCAAGTTTCCATCTCCTAGAGTGATCTATTCTTTCTCTCAGCAACACCATTTTGGTGTGGTGTGTAAGGAATATAATATTGGATATGGATAGCTTAATATTCAAAATAATGGATTAAATAAGACTTGAAATACTCACCACCATTTCTAGATTTGAGGATCTTCAGTTACCTCCCATACTAGTTCTCAACCAATGCTCGAAAGACCTTGAAGAGGTCAAAAAATTTAGAATTGTGCTTTAGGAAGTAGACCCAATAGTACTTGGAAAAGTCATGTATGAAGGTAAGTGCATATTTTTCTTAACTCATGGGCATTGCTGGTCGCTGGGCAGACCCAAGTTTACTATATTTAACCAACAACACCCCTAGCTCACTGGCCCTTTCGGCGACAGACTGCGGAGCGGTCTGAAGTCTCACCCGAAGTGATTCTAATGGGTTGGCCAAGGACTCAAATGTCTTGGACCAGGTTCTGCGCGGTGTCCTACTTGCAGCTCGCAGCTCTTCTAGCTGCGAGGTCTCTCTCTCTCTCTATCGCATGGTTCCTCTCTGTGTCACGCAACTTCCACTTACTCGCGATGACTCCAACCCTTATCGCATCGTCGTAGCACGGGAAGCACGCAACTCTCTCATACACCGGATCCTTAACTGCAGTGCACCACAGCTCCTTTGTTGGTGCGATATCGCCTCCCTGCGATATCCTGCCGTTGTGGCTCTGCGATCGTAGTGTTATGTGTGCCCGACTGACAGGAATCAACTCCTAAGGCAGTGCAGCTCTGTGACTAATAACTAGCTTATGCAACACAGTGACGAACTATTATAGAGAATACTTAAAGCTTACAACTTATGTTTATCCTTCTATCATGCTGCAAACTGAATAACTCATACATACACTTACTGTAACCAAATTCCATGTGAAAAATAACAGATAACAGTAAACAAATACAATCACATGCATTCAACACACAACACACAGGTTTTACGTGGTTCACTCCCATGATGGAAGCTACGTCCACAGAACTGTGTTTCTCTATTATAGCTTAGGGGAAGGTAACATAGTTCTGCTGCACCCCATATGCAGCTAGAGATCTTCTGGGTAACTCTGCACACATCTCGGAGCCCTTCTCTCTTAGATCTCTTCTCTATCCCTAAATTGTCTCTCTTACAATATACTCTTCCCTCTCTGTCAATCCCACCGGATTGTTACATACAAGCTCTGCGAGCTGGCTACTGGTTTTTGTAAGATAACTATAGCTAGTAACAGAACCAGAGCTCAACTGCTATATTACAACTGTCTAAATGCCTAAGGTCTAGTATCTAACCTTTTACAATGCAAAATGCATCCCTTTATAGGTGGCCCGAAGGTCTCACCATTACAACACTATGGGCCTATCCCAACAGTAATCCCAAAACCCTAATTAGTGACAGTCGGCATATCTGTACTTGGGGTAGCCGCTTTCCATCACACCGTAGCTCTCTACAGTCTTCCATGCTTCCTAGTGGTAATCATGGGTACTATGCACCACTTCCCTTCACCACAGCTTCCTTCAGTCTTCCATGCTTTCCAGTGCTGACCATGGGTACCGGCGCTGCTTCCCTTTCTGTCCTTCATCTTCAATACCTCGCCCTCGTCGCTCCTTTTCCTTTATGAGGGTAGCTGAACCCTCTTGTCTTCACCACTGCCTTCAATGCAGTGGTTGAGCTTTCTCTTCTCGGACGCTTAGGTACCATCGTCTTCCTTGACTTCTCTTTCCCAACAGTAATGGTTTTCAGCTCTGCTCTGTGGCTAGAAACCTGCTACAGCGCCATAGCTTTACCTCCTATATCTCTGCCAAAACTATCTATCCACAAAAATAGAAGCTTCTTCTGTAGCTGCAGAACCCTACTCCAACAGTCCCCTAACACTTACTTGTGGCTCGCCCCTGAGCCACTACCAGCGGGCTTCTCCTACTGTAACTTCTCCTTGGCTTCCTGCGAAGTCCGTTGCAACTTGTCGTGAAGTCCTGTGACTTCCTTCTTCATCGCTTCGACACTCTCTTGTGCTGCATCAAGCAAAGCTTGACTAACACTAGAGTCTTCTATTTTAACTTAGTTCGTAAGGTTCTTGTATTTTTCCTTCCCTCATTGTCATGCTCTCGCTCTCATCGCTTGCGAGGCCTCTAAGGGTCCTCAAATGTTTGAGAAGTTTTCCACAAATATCCTTTCCTCTTTATCTGGGTTAGAACTTTTATCACAAAAGGAATAGGAATCTGTATCTTCCACCCTTCTCAAACATTTCATTCATTCTGGGTCCTTCCTTACGAGAACTACAAAGGCCTTGAATTCCATTCCGAGAACAAGCCTTTGTCTGCACGCTGGAGTGTTGCTGGATTGATTTTGCTGCTCTGTGTTATTTTTCACCTCAGCAAGTCTCTCTAGGTATTCATGCTGCCTCTAATCTCTAGATTCTCTGCCGTGGCAATCTCTTGTTCTTCTTTTAGCTGATCAGATAGGTTAGCTTCCTTCTCCCGTCGCTTTCTTTTTCTCGTTTTTACTTTTTTCCTGGTGGGAGATTTCTTCTCATCATTATTCTGCTCTGCTTTCTTATCTTCAGTGATCAGCTCGTCTTTCTTCTTCTCCTCAGCAAAGACTTTGATGACATCTTCTACATCCTACGCTTGACTCCTCATCCTTGGCATCTGTCTGACCTGTGATGCTCCTAGTTTCACAACCTTAGGTAGCGCCATTATGACTCCTGATTTTATTTCTGGTGTGTCTTCAGCTCGGGGCATAATGTATTCTGGTGTGTTATGAACTTCTTCCTCCAGCTATGAACGGGATTCTTCTGGTATTTGAGATTGCCTCCTTGTCTGTGGTGGCTGTCTGGTCTATGATGAACTTGGCTGGGCACCCTTGGGTGGCGTCGTCATGGCAGCTGTAAGGCCGTCACGCTTAAATCTTTTCAACAGGGCTTCTATAGGTTTGTCCTCAGACATAACCCACTTGGTTGAATATCCTGGCCATGCAATGGATTCGAAATCTAGAATTCACAGCACTCTGTAACGGAATTAACTCTGCACAGGGAAATCTTAGCAGCTTACTCTATAGCTCTCGGGTCTTTGCAAAATGTAACCCTTCTGACTGACTGATTTGTGCTTTTATGGCAAAAGCGATAATCCCAGATGCAACGGTCATCTAGAATGAATCCTTCGGTCGTATTAATTTCTTGGATGAGACCATACCCGTCATGTCGATCCTCAATAAATACCGAAATCCGATCAATTTTCCTCGAAGTGTGTGTGTATAGGCGTCGGTCTCGTCGAAGATTTGCCAAATCTAGAAACCTAATTATGCTACTACCAAATCTATGGTAAGGTATACCGGTCATTTCTTCATTAACTGCTTGTCAGAAGATGACTTGACTGGCCCTTTGTCGGTTACAACATTAGATACGTGGCACAGAGAAACATCACATTGCTGCGATGACACACCCCATCATCTGTTTCAATCAAACTCTTTTTTTTCAAAACGAACTGTCCTTATGTGATTCCTCATACTGAAAATACCTGTCGGTGTATACTAATTCCCGGTGCGATGCCTCCTTTCAACTACACTGGACATCTACACCGACATAAGCTATCTAGCTAGGGCTGAGAGGTGGGGTGACTATCACTATAGAGCTTAAGCCTATTGCCATTAATCCATGTGGGAAGAAGCTCCCCATTCAGCGTGCTGAGCTGAACGGCGCCTCCCTCTGTAAGTTGTTGTATCTGATATGGCCCTAACTAGTGCATTTTGAACTTCCTTGGGAACTTAATGAATTTGTTGTCATAGAGGAGTACTAAGTCTCTGATCTAGAAAACCTTATTCTTAATGTGCCTGTCATGCCAAGATTTTTCTCGTGCCTTCTGTACTTTCTGATGAAATCCTACGATGAATCTGTCTTCCTCTAGGGCAAGGAACTGTGCAAGCCTTTCAGTCATCGTGTATGTATCAACCATCCCGGTGATCTAAGCAATTCTTAAACTGGGAAGAATATACTCCATAGGCATAATAGCCTCCTATCCAAACACCAAGCTGAAAGGTGTGTGTCCTATAAGCTTCTTGCATGTAGTCCTGTAAGCCCATAATATAGCATCAACCCTTAGGTCCCAATCATTTCTTTGACTGTTGCAGATCTTCGTAAGGCCATTTTCTAGAATCTTGTTAAAGGCCTCCACTGTACCATTAGCTTGTGGATGGTAGAGAGTGCTCTTATGGTGCCCAATATGGAATTCCTCTGTCAAGGCTTCAATGGTATGATTCAAGAAATGTGTGCCATGATCACTCAACAAAATTACTGGGCATCCAAATCTACTGATGATGTTTTCAAAAATAAATTCTGCGGCTGTAGCAGCATCACAATTTCTTACTGCTTTGGCCTCTGCCCTCCTGGGGAGATATTCTGTTCATGTGATGATATATCTCACACCAGTTCGTTTTCCTGGTGGGTTGATAGGACCCTTGTTCATCGCTGGGCAAATCCAGGTTTACTATATTTAACTAACAACACCCCTAGCTCACTGGCCCTTTTGGCGACAGACCGCAAAGCAGCCTAAAGTCTCACCCAAAGTGATTCTAATGGGTTGGCCAAGGACTCAAATGTCTTATACCAGGTTCTGGGCAGTGTCCTACTTGCATCTCACAGCTCTTCTAGCTACGAGGTCTCTCTCTCTTTGTCATGTGGTTCCTCTCCGTGTCACACAAATTCCACTTACTTGGGATGACTCCAGCCCTTATCGCATCGACGCAGCACGAGCAGCACACAACTCTCTCCTACGCCAGATCCTTAACTGCAGTGCACCACAACTCCTCTGTTGGTGCAATATCGCCTCCCTGTGATATCCTGCTGCTGCGGCTCCGCGCTTGTAGTGTTACATGTGTCCAACTGACAGGACTCAACTCCTAAGGCAGTGCAACTCTGGGACTAATAACTAGCTTGCACAACACAGTGACGAACTCTTATAGAGAATACTTAAAGCTTACAACTTTTGTTTATCCTTCTATCATGCTGCAAACTGAATAACTCATAAATACACTTACTGTAACCAAATTCCATGCGCAAAATAACAGATAACAGTAAACAAATACAATCACATGCATTCAACACACAACACGCAGGTTTTACGTGGTTCACTCCCAGGATGGAAGCTACGTCAATAGAACTGTGTTTCTCTATTATAGCTCAGGGGAAGGTAACACAGTTCTGCTGCACCACATATGCAGCTAGAGATCTTCTGGGTAAATCTGTACACAGCTTGGAGCCCTTCTCTCTTAGATCTCTTCTCTATCCCTATATTGTATCTCTTACAATATACTCTTCCCTCTCTGTCAATCCCGCCGGATTGTTACATACAAGCTCTGCGAGCTGGCTACTGGTTTTCGTAAGATAAATACAGCTAGTAATAGAACCAAAGCTCAAATCCTATATTACAACTATCTAAATGCCTAAGGTCTAGTATCTAACCTTTTACAATGCAAAATTCATCCCTTTATAGGCAGCCCAAAGGTCTCGCCATTACAACACTGTGGGCCTGTCCCAACTGTAATCCCAAAACCCTAATTAGTGACAGTCAACATATCTATACTTGGGGTAGTCGCTTTCCATCACACCGCAGCTCTCTACAGTCTTCCATGCTTCCCAGTGCTGATCATGGGTACTATGCACCGCTTCCCTTCACCATAGCTTCCTGCAGTCTTCCATGCTTCCCAGCGCTGACCATGGGTACCGACGCTGCTTCCCTTTCTGTCCTTCGTCTTCAATACCTCAGCCTCGTCGCTCCTTTTCCTTTATGAGGGTAGATGAACCCTCTTGTCTTTGCCATTGCCTTCAATGCAGTGGTTGAGCTCTCTCTTCTCGGCCGCTCAGGTACCGTCGTCTTCCTTGACTTCTCTGTCCCAACAGTAATGGTTTCCGGTTCTGCTCTATGGCTAGAAACCTGCTACATCGTTGTAGCTTTACCTCTTATATCTCTGCCAAAACTATCTATCCACAAAAAGAGCAGCTTCTTCTGTAGCTGTAGAACCCTACTCCAACAGACATATGAGGGAATGGACCAGCAATGTCACTATGGATTAACTCACATTAGAGGAAATTTGGAGTCTAAAATGGGCCTTATAAGAAAACGTGCCAACAATGAATTTTGTGAGTTGGAATTCAAGAACCAATAGAATTTCAATAAAATGAGTCAACCATAATGGTTGAATTGACATATTTGTCATAAAAGAAAACTACTTTCTTTCTTCATATTTTGGACATATCTCCGTGTTTTTTTACTCAAATTTTAAGCGGGAGAGATCATTGGATGTGAAATTTAATTCCACATCCAACGAGCACCCACACTTCATACTTTTGATAGACCTGATACCCCCAAAAAAAATACCTAGAAAATGTGATGATTCAACATCCAATAATTACCCGCACTGCATACTTTTGACGGACCCCGCTACCCCAAAAACAGGAAATACCTGAAAAAACATGATGATTATGTCATCATCACATTTTTCAAGTATTTCTTGTTTTTGGGGTAGAGGGGTCCATCAAAATTATGCAGTGTGGGTACTCATTGGATGTGGAAATAAATTTCACATCCAACGAGCTCTCCTACTCAGTTTGAGTAAAAACATAGGGAGATATGTCGAAAATATGAACACAAAAGTAGTTTTTTTCATTCTTCCTCCAAAACTAATAACTATTATTTTATTCTTTTAACTATGTTTTTATTATTTTCCTTAGGAGTCCCATTTTAGACTCCATATTTCCTCTAATGAGGGGTGTAGAGGTTCTCTCATGACTAGCTCTCTCATACTTGTGCTCTAGGTGTTTTCCTAGGATGCAACCTTAACAAAATACCTTAGAAATCTTGATCTTTGGTAACCCTATGACCATGTATTTGTTACTCAAATTGATTCCAGGATGTTTCTAAAGTGATCTTGGAGCCAATGGTATCAACTCATTCTCAAGTTTATGTCCTCTCATCTTGTCTGTATTTCCAAAAATCTCTTCAACCTTTTCCTAAACCCCCTTTGGAGATGTCAATCCATCAAGATTGAATACTAGGTCTCTTGAGATGCATAAGCACGAAATACCATAGGCCTCATCCCTCATATTGTGCCATTTAATTTTCTCTACAGCTGCATTGGGCTCTGCCTCACTTTCCATAGTCACCATGTAGAGGCATTTTTCTCTCAACAATATCTCCATCTTAGCTTTACATTCAAAGAAATTCAATGGAGTCAAGATGATCCTTTGAGATTGGTCCATATCTCAGCAACTCTTCCTTTCAACTAGCAGAATGCACTCCAATTCAATGATTTCAAACCTACAATAGAAATATGGAAGGAGATAAATTGATCTACAAAGGCTTTGATACCATGTGGAAGTTGAACCCAAGAAGTAGAACAATTACACACACAAAATTGCTAATCAAACATGCAAAATTCACAAAAAAGGAGACTAAAATTGGAGCATAACACAATCCTGTATTGAATAAGTGTACATCATATATCCTCAAAAGTTAATAGGATTTCCAAATATATAATTACATCAGAGATTAAAAATCATAAGGATGAACTATTAAAATTGGACAAAAAGTAGGCTTACTAAACTAGTCAAAATCCCTCATAGATGCATAAAACACTTTCCTAATGTGTATAGATGCTCACGAATTGGATGAATGAGTTGTACCAGATGATAAGTGAAGGAAATATATAATATCCATGATTTTGGATGGATAAAAATAAGGAACATGGTTAAGGAAAAAACCAAGGCAGATACTCCTAGGATAGCTTCTTTTTTTCCTTAAAACTGCTAAAAGAAAGGAAACTTTCAAAAAAAGAAGAATTGCAATTTTTCTATTCTGGAATTACAAAAGAGTTGAAAAATTGATTCCAAGATGTTTCTAAAGTGATCTTGGAGCCAATATAAGCATTTTTTGACTTCTAGGTATTAGTAGATGCCAACTAGTATAGTAAGGAATCTAGGAATCTAGGAATAAGACAAAAATGATTAATTAATGTCAAATATGGGTAGGGTTTAATTATTCTAACAAGATATAATATGAGCATGGATATCTAATATAGGAAAACATCAATAGAATTCAAGATAGGAATAGAACCTCCTCAGACAACCAGAAATTGGGTTTCAACCCATCGCCTTACAGAAAACAGAACAACAATTTTCCAACAAACATAAACTTCAACAAAATGGGTGCGACGACAAATGTGCCTACACCAAATGCCAATCGACCAGCAATATATTGAGGAGCCAATACTTCCTCTCTTCCAATCAAATGATGGAAATGATAAGGGCCCCATTATGCCAGAGATTGTAAAAATAAGACTAATAGAGTCTTGCGTAATCTTCAAGATGATCCAACAATAGAGGACATAGCTAGCACACCGACCATTTATGCATCTTTAGATGGCCAACAAGTAGACCGTCAGGATACTATGTTAGAAATAGAAGGTAAGGTTTTAGACACGTCTATTTTCAATTTTGATTGACCCTGGTGTGTACCGAAGCTATCTATCGCCTAAAATTGTTGAGACATGTAAACTCAAAAAAGTTAAACATGATAAACCATGGCTCGTGTAATTATCCACAGGTACAAAATGAAAGTTTTTCAAAATAATTATATATTGTGAAGTGAGCCTGAATGGTTTCCCTGCAAGAATATATTTGAATATTTTACCCTTAGGATCGTACGATGTACTTATCAACATGGACTGGTTGGAAAATCACCATGTCATGCTTGATTTCCTACACAAGTCAATCTTGTGCACATATAGCTAAGGAAATTAGACAAAGATTCAAGGCATACATAAGAAGGTTTCTGTTTGGAAAATATTTTCTTTACAAATAAATAAATGCATTAGGAAAGGCTATAAATTGTTTGTAGTAAACATATAGGATATAGGATATGAGGGAGATCAACGCATCATGGAATTTCTGAGTCTCATAGAATTTATGGATGTATTTCCTGAAGAAATTTTAGCATTACCACTGAAACTTGAATTATATTTTTACATAAAACTAGCACCAAGGTCAGTTCCGTCTTCAAAATCCCCATACCGCATGAGTGCACCAGAATTGGTGGAACTCAAGTTGCAGTTACAAGAGTTGACTGAGAAGGGTTGCATCCAACCTAGTTTGTTCCTTTGGGAGCACCCATACATTTCGTAAAGCAGAAGGATAGTACGACATAGATGTCCATTGATTATTAACAACCTAACAAGATGGCCATCAAGAACCGTTTTCCACTCCCTAGGATCAATGACTTGTTCAAACAAGTAGGAGGTGCCAAGATATTTTCAAGGATCAACCTACGGTATAGATACAATTAGGTACGGATTCGTGATGAAGATATTCATAAAATGACCATTCGAACACGATACATCCACTATGATTTTGTAGTAGTTCCATTTGGGTTGACGAATGCACTCAAAAATTTAATGTTCATGATGAACAATATCATCAGTAAATACCTAAATAAATTTCTATTGCTCTTTATAGATGACATCCTAGTTTACTCTAAAACTAAAGAGGAACATGAGGAACATCTCAACATAGTACTACACGTTTTATGGGAACACAAGCTTTACGCTAACTTTAGAAAATGTGATTTTTACAAACCATAGATATAGTACCTAGTTCACATCATCTGCAAGAAGGGGATAGCCATTAACCCAGAAAAGATTAAATCCATAGAGGATTGACCTACCCCTACTAGTTTCACTAACATTAGGTCATTTTTGGGATTAGCCGGTTACTACCGAAAGTTCATTGAGAACTTTTCAAGTATTTCTTGTCCCATGACCTCTTTTCCAAAGAAGGAAAACAATTTCTTATAGACGACCAAGTGTGGGGAATGTTTTTAGAAGCTTAAACAATTTTTTACTACTACACCAATACTAGGAATTGTGGATCCCGATGGGGATTTCCTTGTTTGCACGGATGTGAGCAGGGGAGGACTCAGAGGAGTCGTCTTACAGAATGATTATGTGATCCATTAGGATTCGTGAAAGTTAATAGAACATGAACAAAATTATCCTACCCATGATCTTGAGTTAGCATCCATTATCAACGCCTTGAAGATGTGGAGGCACTACCTCATGGCTAGAAATAAATTTATTTTAAGGATAGAAAACTTGAGTCTGAAGTATTCATTTGATCAGCCAGAGCTAAATGCTAGGAAGGCCATATGGTTGGCTTTCCTTAGCGAGTACCATTTCAAGTTAAAGTATATAAAGGGAAAGGAGAATAAAATTGTCGGTTCTTTAAATTGACGAGCTCATATGTTATATGAGGTGACTTTAAGTCAAACCAATTCGGATTTGCATGAGAGCATCAGAACGACAAATGAATTTGACTGTTTCTATGTTGAAAACCTCAAGAAGGTCCAAGAAGACAAGTTATTTCAACAACAAAAAGAGTATAAGGTGTACAAAACCAGACTATTGTGGTCAAAAGAAAGATTGTATGTTCTAGAAGGAGGGGACATCAGGTGCAGCATCTTCACAAAAATTCATTAGAAAACTTACCTGGGGAATCTAGGATATCAAAAGATGTAATATGGAGTAAATAAACACTTTTTCTAGCCTAAGTTAAAGGCCAATATAATGTTTTGTTTCTAAGACTTTCAATAATGTCATCTAGGCAAATCTTAGCACCAACACCCTTCAGGATTGGCGCAACCGTTACCCATTCTAGAATGGACGTGGGAGGTAATTAGTATGGATTTTATTATGGGTATACCAAAGAGAAAGAAGAAAAATGATTATATCTTTGTAGTGGTTGACAAGAAATCAAAAGAGTCACACTTCATCCCAGTGACATCAACCTACAAGGAAGTTCACATTGTCGACATCTTCTTAAAGGAGATATTCAGATTGCATGGGATACCCAAGGAAATCATCTTGAATCGAGCTGCTAAGTTTACCAAAATTTTTTGGAGATCCTTATTCTCCAGATTAGAGACGGATTTAAACTTTAGTACTTCTTACCACTCCTAGTCGGGCAGGAAGACAGAACATGAAAACCATATTTTGGAAGACATGCTTAGGATGTATGGTATGAACAACCCAACCAGGTAGGAGGATTATCTACATCTCACAACATTTACGTATAAAAATGGATACCAAGCCTCCGCAAAGATGAGTCCCTTTGAGGTACTCTATGGTCGGAAGTGTAATACACTAGTTACTTGGGATAGCCGAGTAGACCGGCTCATGTTAGGGCCCAACTTACTAAAATACTTTGACCAATTGGTCACTAAATTCCAACAAAAACTTAAAGAAGTGCAAGACTTCTAGAAGATTTACGCGGATAAGAATGGGAAAGATAAATATTATCAAATCAGTACACATGTTTACTTAAAATTAAATGCAAAGATAAGCTCATTGAGCTTGGGAAGGTGCTAAAAGTTGGCACCAAGATTTTGTGGGCCCTTCAAGATACTGGCCAAGAGAGGGACAAAGGCTTATGAATTAACCTCACCTTCTCAAATAAAGTTTCATAATGTTTTCCACGCATCCTTATTGAAGAAATATGTATATGATACTAACATGTTATTGATTGGTCTTTGTTACAAGTGGAACTTGAAGGGGATTTTATACTTGAACCCCTTCATATTCTTGACAAGGGAGAACTGCAGCTCAAGAGGCACACCATAGTCCAATTTAAAGTGTAACGGAAGCAAATTGATTACAAAGAATCTACTTGTGACAATGAATCCACCATGAGAGAGGCTTACCTCACCTTATTTCATGGTTTCATTCCTAATTCCTGGATCATCGAGGACGGTGTTATTCTAAGTAGGGAGGGATATAATATCCGAAATTTTGACCTAACACTAATTGGTATAAGTCCCATTGCATATGATGATACTTTCATGTTTATATTTTGTATATTGGGAATAAAACCCCACTTCACATGAGTATGATGATTTGTTAGATATATTGGGCATAAGAAAATGCATATGTTTTATTTAGCATGTATGTGATTGTATGTGTTGGGCATGGACCCTGAAGCACATGATTGATGAGATTTTTTGTTAAACCTAAGCTTTGCAGCACATGATTGTTTTGACGTTTGCATTGAGCATAATCTCTGGAGCACATGATTTTTTTTTATGGTTTTGTTGAGCGTGAGCTTTGGAGCACATAATATATGAAATGTTTGTGTTGAGCGCAAGCTCTGGAACACATGAGTGTTTTGATGTTTGTGTTTAGCATGAGTGTTGGAGCATATGAGCTATGAAATATTTGTGATGAGCATAAGCCGTGAAGCACATTAAATATAAGACTTGGAATTGTTTGGAATAATCCCTCAAGAATTTCAAATTAATTTTGAGCATAAGCTCTGGAACATCATATCCTTGGCCATTGTATCCCTAGGTGTATTATACAAGTACATTCTTGCATTAGTGTTGAGAAAGAGGCATTGGAATTGCACTACTGTAACTCTCATTTTTTAACGTTGAGTGTGGGATCTGAATAATGCTAGGAGTTACCAAAAACTAACCATGTTGAGTGAAAAAGACTCTGATAAAACACCGACCTTATATTACTTATTCTTAAAGTTGATTAAATGAAATTTTGAATTTACGTTTCTCATCAAGCAATGAAGAACAACTACGATATATGAGGTAATCCAACATGCAATTAGGTTTAGAGATGCCTAACTTAGTTGACCAACCCTACTTGAAGGCCTTAATAAAAGAAATGATTATAAGCTAATGAAAGTACCATGTGATTGGGATCATGCTA
>LPNX011015502.1:216354-250956 GCA_001517045.1 Pseudotsuga menziesii
TTAAAAATTCACATTCTAATGATTCTTTATTATTAAACATGAGCTTGTTCTCAAAAGGAAATTAGCTTCATGCTAACATCAATTACTAATATATTGAATCCTTCATAGAATGTGTGAAGTATAGATTTCATTGCATCACCAAAGGTGGGAAATTTATTAGCAGAGTTTAAATGAATGAGATAAAAAATCTACCTATGCCTATCAGCACAGTTTATCAGAATATTGCAACTATTATATTTTCATTACTCCTACATAGTTTTCATGGAGGAAAAAAGAATTCGAGATGTTCTAGTCATCTCAATTTGGATTTAAAAATAAACATGGAATCCACTCAGTTAGATTTTTCACCATGGGTGAAAGAAATTATGATAGCAATCCAGAAATCAATTGCCAAACTCAAGGTGTTAAACTCGATAATTAACCGAATATCCTTCTTATTAACCGAATATCCTACATATTCTTCTTATTTTTCCTCTTTACATTCCTTTCAGTCTCTTGGTTAGTAGTATCTAGACTTTTACCACATGAGGTATAAGGAGGAGGGAAATATGTAACTAGTGAAGAAGGGAAATGGATTTGATTCTCTTGACATATAGTACCTATTTTAGAATCATCAAGAGAGCTCAATAGATTTGGAGTGGAGAAAAAACAAACTTTCAACAATATAGTGAATCCAAAAAATATTCAAAGTGCCCATCAAGGGACGACCAATGTTCATAACAAATAGAACAACACGAGGAACCCTTTGGATATGCATCCCTTGGTTATTCTCTTTGGGAATATTAATGATACAAGTTAATTCAAAAAGTAAGAAATCTCTAAGACTTTTTATGGCGGTCAAAATATTTCAATCAAATCACTCAATCAAAAGACTTTCTAACATACGAGCAAGAAAAATCATTCTCCTAGAAATCAAACCAAGTTGGTTTTAAGTCCTAAGTTCAATCGATGAAGTGTAAAACATTGGCCTTCTCAATATGAGTATTTTTTATTTTTTTTTTATATGTGAATATATCAGTTTGAAAGTAAAAATAGGATTTCACAGCCATGTACATTGCTAAAAGTAATATTACGAGATATGCAAATATAAAAAATACTGCAACACACCCAATTGATGTAAATGTGGTCTTAATGATTTTACAAATAAATAGTGAAGAAAATAACAATCTACAATAATTTCTAGAAGTAATGCAAATAAATTTCTCCAATAATTATCCTCTTGGAAATTATTTATTCGACCAAACATGCCATTCCATTCTAACTTAACCCATACTTGGACTATATAATTAAAACAAGCATAATATTAAATGTTTACTAGCTTTTATTCACATTTGGATTTACTCTAATTTGTCACAACAATCATAGATAACTTAAATTGCAATTCTATCAAACCATAATGAACATATACATTAAGCTCAAAATTAAACATTTAAAATAACATGAAAATATATCTTATGACACATCGATTATAGTCGAAAGACCTCTTCTCATTAAGCAAAAAACCATCATAACATATTCAAATTCACAACCAATCTCTTTAAATTTATAGAATTTTCTTCATAGTTTCAAATATTACAACTTACAACAAAGATTAATTTCTTTCATCTAATGTTTCCTTAATTATGCTAATTTATTATCTTGTTCGGATACTTGAATTTTTTACTATTAAATGTGAAATAATAATAAAATTAAAAATTAAAAATTCACATTCTAATGATTCTTTATTATTAAACGTGAGCTTGTTCTCAAAAGGAAATTAGCTTCATGCTAACATCAATTACTAATATATTGAATCCTTCATAGAATGTGTGAAGTATAGATTTCATTGCATCACCAAAGGTGGGAAATTAATTAGCAGAGTTTAAATGAATGAGATAAAAACTGTACCTATGCCTATCAGCACAGTTTATCAGAATATTACAACTATTATATTTTCATTACTCCTACATAGTTTTCATGGAGGAAAAAAGAATTCGAGATGTTCTAGTCATCTCAATTTGGGTTTAAAAATAAACATGGAATCCACTCAGCTAGATTTTTCACCATGGGTGAAAGAAATTATGATAGCAATCCAGAAATCAATTGCCAAACTCAAGGTGTTAAACTCAATAATTAACCGAATATCCTTCTTATTAACCGAATATCCTGCATATTCTTCTTATTTTTCCTCTTTACATTCCTTTCAGTCTCTTGGTTAGTAGTATCTAGACTTTTACCACATGAGGTATAAGGAGGAGGGAAATATGTAACTAGTGAAGAAGGGAAATGGATTTGATTCTCTTGACATATAGTACCTATTTTAGAAGCATCAAGAGAGCTCAATAGATTTGGAGTGGAGAAAAAACAAACTTTCAACAATATAGTGAATCCAAAAAATATTCAAAGTGCCCATCAAGGGACGACCAATGTTCATAACAAATAGAACAACACGAGGAACCCTTTGGATATGCATCCCTTGGTTATTCTCCTTGGGAATATTAATGATATAAGTTAATTCAAAAAGTAAGAAATCTCTAATACTTTTTATGGCGGTCAAAATATTTCAATCAAATCACTCAATCAAAAGACTTTCTAACATACAAACAAGAAAATTCATTCTCCTAGAAATCAAACCAAGTTGGTTTTAAGTCCTAAGTTCAATCGATGAAGTGTAAAACATTGGCCTTCTCAATATGAGTATTTTTTAGTTTTTTTTTATATGTGAATATATCAGTTTGAAAGTCAAAATAGGATTTCACAGCCATGTACATTGCTAAAAGTAATATTACGAGATATGCAAATATAAAAAATACTGCAACACACCCAATTGATGTAAATGTGGTCTTAATGATTTTACAAATAAATAGTGAAGAAAATAACAATCTACAATAATTTCTAGAAGTAATGCAAATAAATTTCTCCAATAATTATCCTCTTGGAAATTATTTATTCAACCAAACATGCCATTCCATTCTAATTTAACCCATACTTGGATTATAGAATTAAAACAAACATAATATTAAATGTTTACTAGCTTTTATTCACATTTGGATTTACTCTAATTTGTCACAACAATCATAGATAACTTAAATTGCAATTCTATCAAACCATAATGAACATATACATTAAGCTCAGAATTAAACATTTAAAATGACATGAAAATATATCTTATGACACATCGATTATAGTCGAAAGACCTCTTCTCATTAAGCAAAAAACCATCATAACATATTCAAATTCACAACCAATCTCTTTAAATTTATAGAATTTTCTTCATAGTTTCAAATATTACAACTTACAACAAAGATTAATTTCTTTCATCTAATGTTTCCTTAATTATGCTAATTTATGATCTTGTTCGGATACTTGAATTTTTTACTATTAAATGTGAAATAATAATAAAATTAAAAATTAAAAATTCGCATTCTAATGATTCTTTATTATTAAACGTGAGCTTGTTCTCAAAAGGAAATTAGCTTCATGCTAACATCAATTACTAATATATTGAATCCTTCATAGAATGTGTGAAGTATAGATTTCATTGCATCACCAATGGTGGGAAATTTATTAGCAGAGTTTAAATGAATGAGATAAAAACTCTACCTATGCCTATCAGCACAGTTTATCAGAATATTACAACTATTATATTTTCATTACTCCTACATAGTTTTCATGGAGGAAAAAAGAATTCGAGATGTTCTAGTCATCTCAATTTGCATTTAAAAATAAACATGGAATCCACTCAGTTAGATTTATCACCATGGGTGAAAGAAATTATGATAGCAATCGAGAAATCAATTGCCAAACTCAATAATTAACCGAATATCCAATCAGGTAATAAATTAACACATTATTTCCACAATCAACTGATCAATTGCCTATAATGTAGTCTTTATAGGAAATAGTTTAAATTGAAAAGAAATCCATAGCCAAAGCATAATACAAATATCCAAAAAAAGAAAGGATGGAAAAATTTTAAACAAATTGAAATATCAATATGGCCAGAAACAACTAAGCATGATAATATATGGGCAATATATTATCCACTCTTTTCCACATACCCGTATTTGGATTAAAAAGTTGTGCATTGTTTCCATTTTCGTTGAATACAAATAATTTATCTTCCATAAAAGCTCCATTACAGAGGTCTAGAGGTTGACTCATTGGAGGCAAAACACATTTTGGTTGTATCTTCCTCCCGCAACATAAACAAGTCCGGTGGAGGAAGATACAAAGCAAGCGAAGTGGATCCTTAGCATTGGCATGTTGGCTCCTCGGCGTCATTGGATAGAAAAAATGTAGACTCTCTTCAATATTTCCCAGTTTTCTAGACTCTGTTTGCCAATCAGGACTAGCTTCCCATTAACACACATGCACTTACTAAACAGTGGAATTCCACCAGAAAATATGGGAGCGGGAGTACGTAGCACTTCGCAAGTCAGGTTCACAAGGTCAAATACCATTACACGAATAATCTCTTGAGGGATATTATATTGAATCCTCCAAAATGGATGCCTGAAAATCTGAATCATACATTTCAAATGCTCACTTGTTCCATAGTTCATTGGATTGTTATAGAACTCTGGTTTAAACACAACTTTGAGATTAGAATGCGATTGATACGACACTCTAACCAAAATCAATCAAGATAATTTGTATGATATCATTGGGAAGATCGAGAGATTCCTAATTCTTCGGAAGAAGTCAAAATAGAAGCCTTAATATTATTCTAAGAGAATTAAAGGTTCATGAAAGTAATTCATTTATCCTAGTTATATTTATATAAAAGAGTATGAGTATCTATGATGAAGGACTCAAATTATGATTCTTGCATATTAGATGTTGAAAGGGAAATATAGATTTGTTAGCTCCTAAAACACCAATGGATTTGATTAATTAAACTCTTGTTACGTAGAAACCTTAACGGTTCTCATTTTCAAAAAGGATCTGTATGTAATAATATTGGATGATTCCTAAGTTTAGACGTGTAATAGTCATCGGATGAGATTTTTTTTGTTCAAGAAAGATGTTTAGCAGAGTTGGTCTCTAAGATGGTATATTTTATTTATGCTTATTAACTAAGCATATGTTTGAGTATGTTTGAGGTACATTAGAATAGGCTCTTTATTTTACTTGATATATGGTATACTTATTGTGTTATGCATCTATTGTTTTATCACGAGATAAGCTTTGTATATTGTGGTTAGTACTACAGAAGCCAAGTATTGTGGCTAGTACTACGGAAGCAAGGTGTATTTCAATGAATACTAAGCAAAGTGTATTGCGGATAGTACTATACCTACTAGGGTGAAAGACTAGATCCTACATTTATTAGGTGTTAATAGTCAAGCTTTCTAAAAAACCCCATGTTATGATAGAACACATTGAAATGAATTTTTACTTCATTGAAGCCATGGTACAGTAAAGAAAATATTTTAGTACATAGATATTGATGAGCATATATCAAACTTTGTGGATAACTCGTTGTCATTAACGAAGTTGAGATACTTCAAGATAATATTTGTATGACAAGAAATTCCCGGTAAATTAAAAAATGTCTCCCTCATGGAGAGGGAGTGTTGATTGTATAGGATCAAGAGCTATTCTCCATGACTTGTACTTTCCTGTCTTTTACAATATGAACATGTCTTTGTAGGTTCCAAGCAATATCTGGCATAGTGACCTGATTGTCCATAGCTATAGCATGTAACATGACCTCTTCCTCTACAAAATCCTCCTCCTCCTCCTCCTTTGCCTCTGAAGTATCTGCCACCCCTTTCTTAAGGGTGTGGTTACTGCGGGGGGTGCTGATTCTGTTGACATTGAGTTTGATAGTGACTCTACTGCATGTATGGTTGTTGTGGCACATACTAATGCTGGTACTCATTCAAATCTGATTGGGTGGGAACTGCATAGGCCGATACGATGCTTACGTCAGTTCAGACTAAGTCTTTCCATCATTCTTCATCAAGTATGTGTCACCTGTCTTTTCCTTCAAGAGTTGGTATGCTCTGCAATCCTTCTCTTCATGCCCTACTAAATTACAAAACTTATAGAAACAAGTTTTCTGGAGTGCTTACAATCTTCTGTAAGTATAAACACCCCTTGTTGCGATGTCCTCTTGTTTGGCATATGTGGCACAAGTGTATTCCATGGGCACTCAATCGGTTGGGTGCCTAGGATGAGACATAATTAATGAAGGTCGGACAATTATCCTTAGTGTGTCCATCTGTTCTGCATTTCATGGACCATAAGTCTTCATGGTCTTCCTTACCCTTCTTGATGTTGTGTAGCTCTATCGTTATAATAGGCAACTGCAACTGAATCTACACCATTCCTGTAGCACCATCGCCAATCGGTGAGGCTTCTAGCTTCATTTCCAATTCTAGCACTTTTTTCTGCGACTTGATCTTTTGTTGCATTAATGGGCCTCGGATGTGTGGTAATAGTGTAGCAATAAACCACTCTTTATGTTGAACATCTGACATTTGGAAGATTACTTTGGCCATCAAAGTTTTAAACCATTGGTCAAAGTCCCATACCGACTCTAACAATGCTTGTCTGATTTCCTTGATCTCAATGATACACTGGGACTCAGATTTAGGTTTTCTAAAATTAGAGATCGTTGGGGCTCGTATTTCTTCAAGGGTCTTCTGTGGTGCTCCTGACGGTACCACGTGAAACTTCATAAACCAATTCAGCATAAGACCCCTTAGAGTTGTGATCATCTGTACTTTCTTTAAGTCCGCATTTTGAACTAAGCGAACCATGCAAAAAGCTTCACAGATGAACCAATGTTGCTATGGATCTTCTGCTCCATTTCCATTGAATATGAGTATTGGAATATCATGCAAGGTGATTAAGTTGGTGTCAAGGTTATCTGATGACTTATTTAATGGAGGTGTATTGTCCTACGCGCTAGTCGCAGTACTAGCACTACCAGTGTTAACAACTCTTTCAGGATATGAGGCTCTAGACCTCACCTCTGGAAATACTCCTAGTGTGATGTAGTTGCATCCTGACCTTGGTGTCTTGATAGATGCTTTAGAGTCTTCTACTCCTTCCAAAATCAGGCTTTAGGCCTCCTCTTTTTCACAAGACCCTTCATCTACCAACGACTGAATTTTGTGCTCAGTTTCTTCGAACAAACGAGGAGTTTGTCAACCTTTCTATGTCTTTCTTCTTTTCCCATATCTGTATCTCCTTCCACTCCTTAGGAATCCAGTGTCTAGGCCAGGTTATGTACTTCCTGGCCCACATCTCAACTTACCATTTCTCATTTTTTTGACAAGTCATCTACGACATAGCCTTCCTCCTAGGCATGTGACTCAACTACTCAATCTGTAAGATACATTTCTCATAAACAAGCATCTTGATCCATGTACTGATAGATAACATATATCTTCTTTGGGGTCCTTGGCAAAAACTTCTTTCAACCTCACTATACGAGGTTATAGCCTCTATTGCAAACTTAGTAATGTATCCTTGCAAAATACAGTCAACCCAAAAATCAACAGCTCTAGAGATGGTGTTACTTGCACTGGTTATCTCACGAACCAACTAATCACTCCACTCCACTACTCTTCTCTAGAATTTTTTTTCCTTCTTTCCAATCTTGACAGCCACTCATGCAACACAATGGGAAACTATGCAAAGAATATCTCGTGAATATCAGTGTAGATGCACTGGTCTACCTAGTTTTTTGTGCTTAGTTGAGATCTTACACTCTCTTGTTGCGCGAACGCTAGTGCCTTAGACTCCAACCAATCCTCTATCTTGTTCTTTGCTAGATTCCATAACATGTCCCTCAACTCAAATGGTTAATGGTCACTACAACATAACCATTTGTTTTCCTCTTTCTCTTTCTTGTCTCGACTCGCAATTCAACAACAAAAAAATACCAACAAGACACCAAAAGACATCAAATCAATAGAGCAAGGTCAGTCGGCAATGCCCACAAGGTAGGAGCAGTCTCACCCAAGATATATTAATGTGTAACATCCAGAACCATGTTTCCACTTTTGACGAGGGGTTATAGTCCTTTGGTGCATGGACAAGACGCTTGACAAAGACGATTGGATGGAATCTTTTACTATGTGACAGCAGCCCAATGATCTGTCGCAACTTGTGCGTGACAGAACCTTGTCCTGACAACTCAGTGACTCGAGAAATGGTGTGATGTAGTCGATTCCTTATACTTGATAGATAGTGCATGACTTATATTTTAACATAACAACTTAACCATGAAATCATCCATAATATTCCAACAATGCTTTAAACGTTCATTCATTCGTTGTTCCTAATGCAACATACATTCAACAACAAATATAACTATAATAATGCAAGGTAAACACACATATGCATAAACATTCATGATTCAACAACATTCATCCACATGACACAGGAAATAGTATGGAAACCTATCTCAGAAAAACCACCAAGGTGCTTTTCATCTGGCATGAGAAATGTGTATAGCACCTTGCAATCTATGACCTGCAGACTATTCTTAAGATATGTGTATCTTACTCAATCTCTTCTGGCTCTCATGCTCTCTGGTTTATTCTCTATCTACTCCTACTGATCCACACATATCCTGGATCAAATCTTCTACTTTACTAGCAGTGTACACACACAGCTTCGAGATCCATGGATCAATATCCTTCTAATTCTACCAGAACTCCTCTGAGTCAACCTTACTTCTTCTAACTCTCTAATAATCTCACTTTCTGAATCTAACCCTTATACAGAGCAGGGTCCTTCTATTTATAGCATTTACAAGACCACAGAGGGTCGACAAAGTATAGCTCAATTATTATAGACTCAAGTAGCTACAAAATATCTTGGATACATTCAATTTCGGCTTATATCGAGCCGCAAAAGTTCTGTAATGAATTAACCACAGCCTTAACTAGCCATGAAAATGTCTTTCATCTCATCTATACTAGTCATAACTAGCTACAAAACTATTCTTTCATCTTCCATTGGTTTGTTCTTCTGCAGTCTTCCTTGACTTTCATTTGTCCACCTTTAAATCCTCTACCTTCCTCTTCCACCAACTATGGGTGTGCTTTTCTCCGTCGCACCAACCATGTCACAACTTCCTATGCTCTACACTTCCTTTTTATCCTTATGATGCCTTTCTCCATTGTGCGTATGTTTTATCTTTCTTACGCCAACTCATTTCTTTCCTTCTTGCCCTGCTTTTACCTTGTCGCGCGTCACTTTTCCTCATTTTCCTCCATGTCAGATTCTTCCTTGTGCACTTTTCCTGGCTCAACAAGAACCCAACACTCACATGTGGCTCGTCCCGAGCCACCATGAAAAATGGGATGTCCTTACAAAATTCCATGTGGAAAAACTTCATTTCTATACAAACAATTATGCCTCTGGTGCAGGATGCGCCATGGGACTAACCTTGTCCTGAAACTCTTACAAACTTTTATGCACCCAGGAAACATTTTCGCTGACCTGCTCAGCTTGTTTATGCAACTACTCCACACAGTCGAAACTGATGTGTTTCGACGGTCCTACTTCTAGTGCCTACATGATATGCTAAAGCTTTTGTTACATAGGCTGAATAAGCCCTGTTACTCGCTCTACTTCCAACTGGTGTGCTTCCACTTGATCATTCCTAGTCCTTTCTTGGTAACGAAGAGCTTGAGCTTCTTGCTGGAGTTGCTTGATCTTAGTGATATTTCTAAGCTTCTCCTTCAATGGGATCCTTTTTGTAACTTTCTTTGCTGTGGTTATTTTCTGATCAGCTTGACGTGCATATTCCTTAATCTTTTCTCTAGTCTCATCTTCTAGAATCACTTCCCATATCGTGGAAACAGCTTCAACTACCTTAGTGCAGAGTTCTTCTCCTTCGCTTATCTTCCCAACAAACTCCGAAATTTCTTTGTTGTGTTCCTCAAGCACCTTAGGAGTTGTGCTTGGTACCTGCCTCACTTACAACTCCTCAACCTATTTTCTAAGGTCTATCACAATCCACAACATCTTTTCTATATTAGTGGTCATATCTATATCTTCTTCGAAAGGGAACTCGACGATAGCTTCCTTGATGGCTTCGACAAGCATAACCCGACCCTTCTCACGTGCCTCTATTTCTTGCTCTTTTTCTCTTAGGAGGATCTTACATTGCTTGGCCTTCCTTTACTTCTTCATTACCTAATATGCAACATCATTCTCCCAAAGTTGTATCTCAGTCACGGTTTCCTATTGTAGCTCATAGACTTCATTCAAGCTTAGTGTATAGAATTCTATATGCAGGGTCTCAAACCCACTGATGACTACATCAAACTCAGGTGTCCCCATATGGATTATGCATTCCTGTATTTTTAACTTGATCGTTGGCACTAGCTCTTGTGTGACTAATGGGACATTGGGGTCCATGCCATATGTTTCTGCGTCAATAGTTCTTTTGACCTCATCAATGGCCTCTGTGAGATTATTGAGGAGCTCCGTAAGTTGACCAACCATGTTATCCAGTTGCATATTTAAAACCTCGAGGTTGTTCTTGGTGACCTTAGCTATAGCGTTGTCTAGCATGCAAATATCCTCCTCAGTATGTTCATGTTAGCCATTTTTCTATATTTTCTCTTTTTTCACTGTGTCCCGCATTGTTGTTTCTATTCTTGCTGGCGGTTGGGGATTTCTTCATCAGCATGTGTCTTCTCTCCATCATCTCAATCATAGCCACCATCACCGCCATCATCATATTCTCCTTCACCTTCCCTGTTGTGTAACTGAGTTTCGTGATCATCATGTCCATCATTTCCTTGGCCATTATCTTGGTTAGCTGGTGTGTCTTCCTGGTTTTTTCCTTCTCCCATTGGCTCTGCTACTGGGACTCTCCATTCATCAAGCAACTCCTGGCAATTGCATCCACATCATCAATATTGATCGTGAATCCTGCCTAGTGCGCTTGCTTGGTCGAGTCCTTCTTTGGCTCCAAAATAGTGTTATGTGCACCTTCCTGGAAATTTATGAATGTCACATATCTGTACACCATTGTAGCCCGTACTATTTGGGATCTCCTGATAACATCACACATTGCCTCGACATGTAGAAAAAAATCAATGTTATTATCCGTCTGGCGGATCTTGTTTTTCTTATCTTCCCACAGGGTCTTATACTTTGCACCAGGGAAAAGTACTGGGACATCCATCAGTTCATAGTCTGGTGGGTCTGACCACAAAATAAACAAGATCAGGATGAGTAGTCAGGAGTAGTGAAATTTGGCCTTAGGTTCCTCATGTGCCTACACAGCATCATCTATCAGTTCATTTAGTAGGAACTGCGACTAGTTGAAAGTCACACCTACCGCACATTGCTATGTAAGTTCTATAGCTTCAGTGGTACATCCAGTTGGCCTCATCTCATGTAATATATTGCAAGAGAGGATCCTTGCAGCAAACTATAGTACGTTTTCTTCGATAGGGGCAATCAAAAATCCCCTACCTGCGCATTGAAGCTTATACTTCTGCTTCATGTTGGTGTTGTCCATGTTCTTGCGCAAATACGATGTGGGGTCATCTCCTATATTCTATAGAGATTTTATTGATAAGATACCCTTGACATCGACCGAGTAGGGTCGATCTAGCAATAGGAATCCTCTATGGAAAGAAACTAAGAGTTTTTTTGCATATGTATTGTACTATAGGTTGTGGCTGAAACGTGGCATGAACAACATGTTCAGCAATCATGCGTCGTAACCATGCAGTCATTTGTTTCCAAGCCCGACTATCAGCGAGTGTCAACATCTTCGAAATCCAACCTAGGGATCTGTGGAATTATGTCGATCAGTAGGGGCATGGCATTAGGGATCCTAGGTGTTGCTAAAATTGTGCGTTCTTTCTTGGGAAGTGACACTTCCTTCGCATTGGCTCTCCTTGGTAGGACATAGTGTGGAAAGTTTTCTTCTTCCCTCTCATCATTCAACTCTCTATGGGGTGGTGAGTCCTCCTCCATCAGGTCATCCTATGGGTTATTCACAAAAACTTTAGCCTTTTGTTTCCTTGACAATCTTGACCTAGACAAATCTCTAGGTGCTCTTTCCCTGTCATGCCTCAGCTCTCTGAGTGGTTGCACAACTGCAACTAGTGGGTTCTGAACATGGATTCAAATAGGGCCAAAGCCAGGGGGTGAAATAGGGGTCAGACCAAGCGCAAGAACATGTTGCTTTTTCGTTCGCACCATTTGCTCGACTTTTGGTTCTTTCTCCAGTTGTTGTACCTCAGGATATTCTATCACTTCTTTAATTGGACACCCTGAGGTGACAGTCACATCGAAGAACTCACCTGCACTAGAAATCTCTATTACCATGGGTTTCAACTCTCACTCTGTTGCAGACTTTTGCTCTATGAACTCTCAAAACTGATTTTCTTGTGCTCTCTCTATGTGTGTAAAAGAATGCTTGATGATGAAGCCTCATATCTATAGGATCCTACGCATCTTGCATTCATCATATGATGGGATATCAAAGTATAATTGATCACATGGGATTCTCGGCTGATCTATTCCTTCATTAACTCAGCTACTCCAGTGCTGTGTTGTACATGTTAGCATAGTTATGGAAGTTATGACGAGGATGGCTGATGGGATCAAAAAGCATTCTTTTATTATCCTCATATATTGTCGAATTAATGACGCTTAGCTGTCATAAATGCCTCAATATTTGTTGGATATTCACACTTTAATGTTGGACAACATGTCATTCCAACTTTTTTCTCGTGCTTTGGTTTGTTTTGTCATAGACGTGCCACATAATAGTTTTCTTTTGTTCCCTTTTTTTTCACGCATAGCATGACCTTATCTAGGAATGTCATGACCATAATAGTAAGTTTTTAGGATACTACCATTCACCATTCCTAGGACATAAGTTCCATCTAGTCTCTTCAGATTTACAGCCCCCACATCAGTGATGTGCATGAACACATATCGCCCTAGCCAATGCATCTTTAGCTTTCCTGGGTGTTTGAAAAACTTGTCATACAACAACATAAGTCCTCCGACTTTGAATGGCTTAGTCTGGATATGGCAATCATGCCATGCATTTTACCTTTGCTTCTCAACCATCTGATGAAATCCTGCGACGAAGCATTCATCTTTCCTCCAAAAGAGCTGTCACAACCTCTATTCGACATCATCTCCGTTAATGCAACAATCCATAGGATCGGCACAATATACTCCATTGGAACATCAACTTCTTATCCATAGACCAATCTAAATGGGGTGTGCACCGTCATTCATTTGCAATTTCTGTGATATAGCCATAGCACAGCTAAAATTTTTTGTTCCTAGTGATCTCGACGCACATTGCATACCTTGGTCGATGCATTCTCCAAAATCTTGTTGAAGGATTCAACCATTCCATTCAACTGAAGATGATAGGGTGTTGTTTTCTTATGCTGAATCTAGAACTCTTCGGTAATCTAAGAAATCATTTTGTTAACAAAATGCGTACCTTGGTCACTTAGTATAATTTTTGGACATCCAAATCTATTCACCACATTTTCAAACAAAAATTGTGTTGTAGTTGCAATGGTGCAATCTTTAACAGGGGTGGCTTAATCCCATAAGGTTGAATAGTCTGTCACAGAAATAATGTAGCATGCACCAGTCTTTTTCCCTTGTGGACTGATGAGTCCAACAAAATGAACATCCCATTTGTCAAAAGCTTGAAGTGGCATTTCATTGCAGTACGACGATTGTCCTGTTCTTTAGAAGATATCATAGCGTCTGCAGATGCTCTTGGTATCCATGTGTATGGTTGGCCACCATAGTCCTTCTTGTGGTATCTTGTGCATGGTTTATTTTCCTGTGTAGTGTCCTCCTGTGGCACCAGCATGTTCTTCACTCATAACCTAAGGTTGCTACTAATAAAAAACATAGCGATGCAGTATTTCATCTGTGCCCAACTTATAGAGGTGTCCATCAATTAATGTGAAGTCCGTAGCTCTGACAACCAAGTGTTTCCTCTGATTAATGGAGAATCCTAGAGGCACATAGCCTGTACTTATAAAGTGGATGATAGCGTTAAATTCCTTATTCTGATCTTCCATCATAGTGACCACAAATAGTTGGGCATTGGGCAAGTTATCTTTTAGGTTGGTTGGCTCTTCGACACTCTTTATCTGTGATAGGTGGTCTTGCTCGAAATTTAGTTGACTAGGTTTAACAATAACATCAAAATAAAATTATTGAAACACGAGAACCCAGTGATAGATCTTTCCCCTCAACACGATCTTGTTGACTAAGTATTCCAATGGTGAATGATCAGTGTACATCTAGAAATGTCCACCCAACAAATAGTGTCTTAACTTTTGGAGCACACAGACCATAGCAAGGCCTTTTGTTTCTATCATTGCATAGCTCTTTTCTACTGTCAATATTTTTCTTCTAGCAACAGAAATAGGGTGGTCAACCACACCCTCTCCTTGTTGTGTCAAGACTATGCCAAGCGCGACAGAAGACGTGTCAACATGCACATGGAACTCCTTCAGTGAGTCTGAAAATACAAGTATTGACGTAGTGGCCATCTTGTTCTTTAATTTGTCCAATCTTTCCTAGCAAGATGGTGTCCACTAAAACTATGCATCTTTTCTCAACAATTTATGTATCAGTGTAGTGATCTCTGCATACCCTCTGATGAACTGCCTGTAGTAACCCATATGTCCTGGAACTGATCTGAGTTGTATGACTGATGTACATGGTGGTAAGTCAATAATAATCACAAATTTTGCTGGGTCAACCAAAATGCCATCGCGACACATGATGTAACCCAATATAACACCAAATGGTGCACAAAAAATCCATTTCTTGGAATTAAGCACGATCTGATGTTGGCAAAAGTGGCCCAGCATCATGCGCTGACTCTCAATATGGTCTCTTACTACACCAAACACAGTTCAATCATCAAAATAGACTTCAAGAAATTTATGTATGAAATATTTAAAAGTAGAAACTACTATTCTAGAGAAA
This sequence comes from Pseudotsuga menziesii, assembly GCA_001517045.1. NCBI lineage: Eukaryota > Viridiplantae > Streptophyta > Pinopsida > Pinales > Pinaceae > Pseudotsuga > Pseudotsuga menziesii. The sequence continues at coordinate 231,316 of LPNX011015502.1, forward strand.
ACAACAAGTGGATTCTTTAGTCCAAAGGGCGTTGCCATATACTGGTAGCATCCCCATTCTATGATGAAGCTTTTTGTGGTGATACTCCTTTGTAATTATGACTTGATGATAGCCATAGAAGCCATCGGTGAATGCATACATATCTTTCCCTTTGACACTTTCAAGTACTTCATCTATAAATGGTGTTAGGAATGGATCATGGAAACATGAATCGTTCATCTTTCTTAGTTCAACACAAATCCTGACTTCACCTATTGTTTTCTTATACTAGATCACTATAGGGCTGATCCATTTTGATTCTTCAATAGGTTCAATGATTCCTGGGTTGAGCATGCGATCCAATTCTTCTTTTACATTTTCCTTATACCTTGGATTCAACCTATAGGTTCGTTTCTTACTAGGTTTAGCATCTGGTCACATGGGTATTTTCATCTCCCATAGATCTCTTACTTGTAGAAATTCTAAAGTCTTGATGGCATAAGGAATTTCATAAACAAGCTAATGATCTAGGCACACAATTAACCTCACATAGTATTGTATAAAATTAGCATAAGGATAGAAGAAGAAGAATTAATAATACATACATTAATGAATGATCAATAAATGATCATTGATATTATTACATAGGTAATACATCCTTATAAAGGAAAATAGAGTTTCTAGAAGACAACTCAAGCTAGCTCATAAATAAGGCTTACTAATTATGATAAACCCCATAGTTGTCTAAACCACTTTCCCAATCTATCAATCACCTCACGAATTAGCAATAGCATGTGTTAGTGATGATGACTGAAGGAAATACTTGCTAATCCTAGAATATGGGGAGAAAATAAGGGAGGATGGGTTGGCAACAAAAGGTGCCAGTTTCCCAGTTGACTAGCTTTACCTTATCCACAGAAAAGCAGGATAAAGTAGATAAAGTAGAATAAAACAGAATCTACTATAAAGCACGGTTACCAATTCTGGATGGCCATAAAGTGTTCAAGATCAACCCAGAATCAGAAATAAATAATTCCTATGACATAGATGGCAAGTGTTGACTCTAAGGTACAAGTGGATGCTAACTATCTAATCTAGTGGGTAGGAAATTAATCAAATAATGATTAATTATTTTATGAGTGGGTTTATTATATTCCAACACCCCCCTTTAAGCCTTACTTTATGATAATATCCTTGAACTAATCAGAACTATATATGTATATAAGGCCCAACAACAAAGCTATGGTAACCCTTTTACAATTTATCTTGTCCAAAGAAATGAGGAAAGAGAAAAAACCTCAAGGGGTAAATCCTCCCTCAAGAAAGGACATGAAACACAATACCAAAAATGTTGAATGGCTGGTGTTTCTGCTGCTCCAAACTAAATGCTGATGTCCGGAGGAATCTTCTTCTTGGGAAGAAGATAAATCTGCTCACCTAGATCAAGGACAGTTGCAAGATGGAAACTAGTGCCACGTAGAATAACTGAGATCCAATGATGTGAAGGCAATACTGAAGGATCTTGAGACTTGTAATCAGCTCCAAGATAATGAGATGACTTGAAATTTGAACTAGTAGAGAAGAAATGAGCTCCAGATAGGTGGAATAACTGTCCAAGCAAATGTATAATGTCTCCATCTTCATTCACACAGAGAGGATGTGTTCAAGTGATCATGTAGGAACATGGAGAAGGCACATGATCAAAGAGTGTGAATGCATGGGCTCCATGGGTTGATCTAGCTTCCAAAGAATCCAAGAGATCACATAGTAGCACAACAATAGACTCATGGGAATATAATGGTAAAGAATCCTCTATGGTAAAAGTATGAGAGGACGAAAGATAATGATGTCCAAAATCTTCAAGGAGGATCTGAGAATGAGTGCTAAGAACAAAGGAGGAGTTGCAGAAGTGCATGGGATCAAGTATGGTAAGTGGAAAAACACTAGAAGGACTTGATTTGGCTAAGCAAACATATTGGAATTCACTGGGTTGTGCACCATTAAGGAGAGAGGCATGCACAAAGTGTGAGAGGTATGGCATATGGATCTCAGAATCCATGATAGAAGACATAGAGAACAATGAATGTGTCAGTGAATCATCAATAGCAATAGCAGCTCCATTAGGCACTTCTTTTTCATCAACAACATCATAAGAATATGAATCAAGATCTTTTACTTCAATAGACACAGAAAAATATGGCTCTTCAATATTTTCTTCTTGATTGAAAGAGGAAGCATTCGAATCAAAGAGAGTAGTAGAAACAAGAAGTATATGAGAAACTTTTTCTTCATGATCAACTTCATTAGATACTATAGAGGATAAGACATCTTGAGAGAGAGAAATCATTGAGGAGCTATAGACACTATCCACATAGCTAGAAGTAACCTCATTGTCCTTTCGAAAACCTCTATCCAATGTATTCCAGAGATCCTTTGGGTATTCAACAGAATCAATAAGGTAGCGAATGCTTGGAGAGATAGCTAGACAAATAGCTCCAACTGCTCAATCATAGTCATTCAACCAGTCACTTGGCTCTTCATAAGGCTCTTCACAAGCTCCAATAGATATCTCATAGAGAGATTATCTCTTTAGATAAGAAATAATCTTCAATTTCCACTCTGAATAGCTTGTGAATGGAGAAATAAGAGGAACTGATACCCTTGAATCCATTTGAAATCAAACCTACAAACCTGCAAATATGAAAAGTAGGATTAATTAATGAACTCTCAAAGATATGATATCATGTATAGCTTTGATATCCTCAGCTATGATACCATGTAGAAATTTGAAAACCTTAGCTCAGATACCATGTAGAAATTCGAAAGCCTTGATGGCATAAGGAATTTCATAAACAGGCTAAGGATTTAGGCACACAATTAACCTCACATAGAACTGTAGAGAATTAGCATATGAAGAGAAGAATTAATTAACACACATTAATGAATGATCAATAAATGATAATTGAAATTATTAAATAGGTAATACATCATTATAAAGGAAATCAGAGTTGCTAGAAGACAACTCAAGATAGCTCATAAAGAAGGCTTACTAATTATAACAAACCCCATAGTTGTCTAAAGCACTTTCCCAATCTATCAAGCACCTGACGAATTAGCAATAGCATGTGTGAGTGATGGTGAGTGAAGGAAATAATTGCTAATCCTAGAATATGGAGAGAAAATAATGGAGGATGGGTTGGCCACAAAATCTGCCAGTTTCCCAGTTGACTAGCTTTACCTTATCCACAGAAAAGTAGGATAAAGCAGATAAAGTAGAATAAAATAGAATAAATTGTAAATCACAGTTACCAATTATGGATGACCATAAAGTGGTCAAGATCAACCCAGAATCATAGATAAATAATTCATAGGATATAGATGGCAAGTGCTGATTTTAAGGTGCAAGTGGATGCCAAATATCTAAGCAAGTGCATAGGAAATTAATCAAATAATGATTAATTATTTTATGAGTGGGTTTATTATATTCCAACACTAATATGCCCTTCACCTCTAAGAATTTGATAGGGAATAGGTCCTGATATTCATGCAATAAGTCTTTGATCTTCGAGATTGTCTCTTCATCCCAATAATCTCCTATATTAGTGAACTTTAGTTTCTCTAGTGATCCAATGTTTAGTTTCTTGATTTTCAGCGGCTATAGGAACTGGTCACTGGAAATGCCACTTCCATCAACTACACACGTACCCTCTTACTATGGTATGTTGATGTTAATCAAGTCATCATCTGGATCTCTAGTTAGATTGTAACAGGGCGTCCATTACTGGATGGTCCCGCTGGATAGGTGGGAATTTTCCTCCTTTATAGGGACTTGAGAAAATTTCTTTCCTTTGATTACTTCAAGCCTACCATCAACTGTAAGTTTCTCACCAACAAACTCAACTATTTGCACAAATTGTTTGGCTACATGTTCCCAATCCTGATTACATTGTCGCAACTCCATAGATGTGTACCAGCTTCTAGGTGTCATATCCAATGTGTGAATCAAATGATGGAACCATTCATATCACAGGTATTCTGCAAATGCGGTGCGACATTGATTTATGTGCTCAATAGGGCTTGACAATCCTATATACATGTGGCTTACGATGGTGACTTATTCACCAAATACTACATACATCAACCTTCTGCAATGTAGCCATTGTGTTATGAACTGCTTGTGTGTACCCCACCATCTAGCATGTGTAGCCTTTAGTACATGGTCTAATGTAGAAAGTGCTTCAACTCTCTTACAAGGCCTTCAAACTTAGTTAGCAAGGTCACAAGGTTAGGTAAACCCGCATAGGTGGGAATCTCTCTTAACTCATTCTCCACCCATCGCAAAGACCTTGTAATTCTTGCATACCTCCTCATAGAGACCTCATGTAAACAGTTTTTCCAGTTCTCCCATGCCTTCCCTGAGTCGGATGTGCAAGAACTAGTACTCTTCCAACTCAGGTTTCCATCTTCTCTCGAATTGATACTGTATATCTAGTCGATATAGTCACCTTGTCCCTCATTATATACAAGCTCGATGTATCTTTGTCCTTCCAATGCATCAATGAGCAACACTACCCTCATCTCATTATCCTTGAATGAGAGAATCCTTTTCTTGAAGTTGATAATTGTATAATTATCTATGGCCCAATATATTCCCAATAACATGGGACATGGATTCATGTCATCAACAATGTTAACAACTTCAAAGTCCATAAATGTGTACAACTGCTCAATGTCGACAGAGACTTGACTCAATCTACCAATTGGTAGGACCTTCTCCTGATTTCCAAGTCATAGTTGGATAGGAGACCAGTCAAGGTGTGGATTTCCCATACTTTCCCAACTTTTTCATGTCAAAATATTGGCATTAGAGCCCAATTCTAAAATGATACAATTTATGTCATAATCCCCTATCTATGGATTCATTCTTAACTCCCGCCCAGTTTTGAGTTTGTTTCTAACATGGTTAACTTTATTTTCAAGATGCGGCTCTACTGGTATTTCTATTATAGAATATTTGTCATGTAGTAATGATAAACAACTTGACAAAAATGACTTGAGCTTACTAACCTTTGGTGGAGCCATCTTCTTAAACATATTTCAAAATTGTTTAGGCATCTCCCTAACTTCTTCTGATATTGGCGGTTCTTCTGGATCCACAAACTCATGTTGCACATCTAGGAATACTTGATTTTGTTTTTGGACTTCGAATGACACCTTATTCTATGTCACGGGTTGTACTTGCGGCTGTAGTTTCTCTTATGTTGTATCCAGATCAGCTTTGGTCACAACACCTTCTCATGTTACGACAACAATGCTCGGCTCTATCGGCCCAGCGGCACTAATCTGGACATTCAAGATAGGATTTAGATTTGGGTTCATTATCTACACAGGGGTAGGACCTGTGATGGTCCTTGCTTTCCATTTTGCAATCAACTTAGGACATTGCTCCACATTATGGTCCTGTCATTTACAATATGAACATGTATTTCTAGGTTCTAGTCAATCTCTGGCATAGTGACCCGATTCTCCACATTTATAGCATGTAACCTACCGTCTTTCTCTAACAAATCCTCCTCCTCCTCCTTTTCCTCTAAAATTTGTGCCACTCCTTCCTTGAGGGTGTGGTTGTTGCGAGGGTTACTGATTTTCTTGATATTATAGCTGATAGTGATTCTGCTGCGCATATGGTTTCTATGGTGCATACTGACTAATACTGGTTACGATACTAATTGGGTGGGAACTACATAGACTGATACGATTCTTGTGTCAGTTCAGCCTTAGTCTGCCCACCATTCTTCATCAAGTATGTGTTGACTGTCGTTTCCTTCAAGAGTTGGTATGATCTGCAATCCTTATCTTCATGCCCTACTGACTTGTAAAACTTATAGTACAGTTTTTCTGGAGTGCTTACAATCTTTTGTAAGTATAAATAGTCCTCTTCATGATGTCCTCTTGTCTAGAATATTCGACACTAGGGTAGTCCATGGGCACTCAATGGGTTTGGCAACCTAGATGAGACATAATTCATGCAAGTCGGATAATTATCCTTAGTGTGTTCATCTATTCTGCATTTCATGCACCATTATTCTTCATGCAATTCCTTACCATTCTTAATGTCTTGCATTTGTATTGTCAGATTATCCAACTGCGACTAAATCTTCACCATCCCTACGACACCATCACCAATTTGTGAGGCTTTTAGCTTCATTGCCAATTCTATCGCTTCTATCTCTGACTCAATATTTTGTTGCATTAATGGGTCTTGGATGTGTGGTAATAGAGAAACAATAAACCACTCTTTATGCTGAACATCCTACATTTAGAAGATTACTTTGGCCATCAAATTTTTAAACTGTTTTTCAAAGTCCCATACTGAATCTGCAAATGCTTCTTTGATTTCCTTCATCTCAGTGATACAGTGCGACTCATATTTAGGTTTTCTAAACTCAAATATCATTGTGGATCATATTTCTTCAAGATTCTTCTATGGTGATCCTGGTGGTACCGTGCAGAACTTCATAAACCAATCCAGCACATGACCCCTTAGAGTCGCGATCATCTACGCTTTCTTTAATCCTGCATTCTAAACTAAGCAAACCATCCAAACATCTTCACAGATGAACCAATGCTACTCTGGATCTTTTGCTATGTTGCCATTGAATGTGGGTAACCAAAAATCATGCTCGACCACTGAGTTGGCGTCGATATTATCTGATGGCTTATTTATTGGAGGTGTGTTCACCTACGTGCTAGTCATAGTACTAGAACTATTAGTGTTAACAACTCTTTCAGGAAATGAGGCCCTAGAATTTACCTCTAGTGATACTCCTGGCTTGATGTAGTTGCATGCTAGCCTTAGTGTCTCGATAGATGCCTCAAAGTCTTCTGCTCCTTTCAAAATCAGGCTATAGTACTCCTCTTCTTTGCAAGACCCTTCCTCTACCTGTGACTAAATTTTGTGCTCACTTTGTTCAAACAAACTAGGAGCTCGTCGACCTTCCTCTGTCTTTCTTCTTTTCCCAGATTTGAATCTCCTTCCACTCCTAAGGAATCCAGTTTCTAGTCCAGGTTATCTACTTCCTCAGAACATCTCAACTCAACATTTCCCATTTTTTTCATAGGTCTTCTGAGACATAGCCTTCCTCCTAGGTATGTGAATCAACTACTCAATCTATAAGATAACTTTCTCATAAACGAGCATCTTGATCCATGTATTGATAGATAAAAAAATATCTTCTTCTGGGTCCTTAGAAAAAAATTCTTTGAGCCTCACTATATAAGGTTATATCCTGTATTTCAAACTTAGTAATTTATCCTTGCAAAATATAGTCAACCAAAAATTCAATAGCTCTAGAGATGGTGTTGCTTACACTAGTTATCTCACGAACCAACCAATCACTCCACTTGACTATTTCTCTTTTCTGGAAATTTTTCTTCCTTCTTGCCAAACTTGACAGCCACGCGTGCAGCACAATGGAAAACTCCGCAAAGAATATCTCATGAATATCGGTGTATATGCACTGGTCTACCCAGTTTTTTGCGCTCAACTGAGATCATGCACTCTCTTCTGGTGCAAATGCTAGTGTATTAGACTCCAAGCAATCCTCTATCTTGTTCTTTGTCATATACCACAACATTTCCCTTGACTCAAATGGTTAACGATCCTAGAAACATAACCATTTGTTGGCCACTTTCTCTTTCTTATCTTGACCCATGGTTCAACAACAACATAATACCAACAATACGCCAAAAGACATCAGCCCGACAGAGCAAGCTCAGTCGAAAACACCCCCGAGGCAAGTGTAGTCTCACCTGAGATATCTTAATGTGTAACTTTTAGAACCATGTTTACACAGTTGGTGAGGGATTATAGTCCCTTGGCACGTGGCCAAGGAACTCGATAAAGACGATAGGATGGAATATTTTACTATGCGGCAAAAGTACAATGATGTGTCGCAATTCACGTGCCACACGAGCTTATCCTCACAACTCAGCGACTGGTGCAATGGTGCGACGTATCTGGTTCCTTATACTTGATAGATAGTGCATGAATTTTATTTTAACTTAACAGCTTAACCATGAAATGATACATAATATTCCAACAATTCTTTAGACATCATTCATTCATTGATTGTTCCTACTATGGCATACATTAAAAAAAAAACATAACTGTAATAATGCAAGGTAAGAACACATTCACATATAAAAAATTCACTATTCAACAACATTCATCGAAGTAACATAGAAAATAATGCGGAAACCCTTCTGGGAAAAATGACCAAGGTTCTCTTCATATGGCATGAGAAATGTGTATAGCACCTTGCAGTCTATGACTTGCAAACTTTTCTTAAGATATGTCTATCTGACTCAATGTCTTCTTGATCTCATGCTCTTTGGTTTATTCTCTATCTACTCCTATTGATCTGCACACATCGTGGATCGACTCTTCTACTTAACTACGGGTCCATGCACAAAGCTCCAATATCTGCAGCTCATAAACCTTCTACTTCTACCAAACTCTCCTCTGAGTCAACCTTATTGTTTCTAACTCTCTAACAATATAGCATGTCGAATCTAACCCTTATACAGAGTGGGTTCCTTCTATTTATAGAATTGAGAAGACCACACAAGGTCGACTCGGTACATCTTAGTTATTACAGACTCAGGTAGCTACAAAATATCTCTACTACATTAAATTTTTACCATACCTAGACATTATATTCATGTAATTCATTAACCAAACCTTAAATAGCTGTAGAAACATCTTTCAACTCATCTATACTAGTCATAACTAGCCACAAAATTGTCCTTCCATCTCCTGTCAGTTCGTCCTTCTATAGTCTTCCTTAACTTTTGTTTGTCCAGCTTTAACTCTTCTACCTACCTCTTCCACTGAGTCTGGATGTGCCTTTCCCTATTGCACTGACCTTGTCGTAGCTTCCTATGCTCTACTCTTCCTCTCTATCCTTATTCTTCCTTCCTTCGTCATGTGCATGTTTAATCTTTCTTGTGCCGGTTCATTTGTTTCCTTATTGACCTGCTTTTACCCTATCGCGCACACACTTTTCCTCATTTTCATGCACGTCAAATTAGTCCTTGTGCACTTTCCCTGGACCAACATTTTTTATTGTAGATCTTGTCAATAATACCAAGTTTTGTGTTTTGAGTAATATCAAGATTGGCCTTGTGTTGTATCAATACTATGGACTTGTGTTGTATCAAGTCGATGATTCTCATAGACAGTACCCTATGAGAATGGATCTCCAATTGTGGAGATGATATTATGATGTCTCAAAATTGAAGTATTTTGTTGTATCAAGACTATGGACCTCCATTTCTGGAGGTGGTTATACTATGTGATATATTTCTAGTCATGGTCACTGAGTGCTACAAGTATCCTTTAGGGCTTAGCTACCCATAGAGTGAATTACTTTAGCATATTACTATATATCTCGAGCTAATATATATGATCATTAGTATGTATGGAATAAATATTCTCAGTGTGATATGATAAGATGGATAAATAATGCACACATATACCATTAATTAATTAATTAATGATAACGAGATAAAGCATGGAGATAGAGAATTTGAATTTCCGATACAAATGTCTAAGTGACCTCAAGTTATAAAGATTGAATAAAATATGATGTCTCAATCAATGCCTTAGTCAAAGCATCAGTTGAACTATTAATGAATTTAATCAGTTAAGTAAATAAGAGACTAATGTTCATCAATTAGCATGCATTAATTAGCTAAAGAGATCGATGAAAAAGTCAATAATATAGATTGTGCATGGATGGCACTAGTATTGAAACACTCATGACACATAAGTTATCATGTTAACTAAGTGATCAATAGTGAGTTAAAGATTGAGTTCAATTGAGTTAACATTCACTTCAATGAAGTTAACATTCAGTTCAAGTCATCTAAACATTGAATTCAAGATAGCTAACATTTAGTTCAAATCAGTTCACTTTCAGTTGAAGACAATGAGCATCCAGTTAAATTTAATTGAAGAGAATAAGGGCGCTAATGTTTATATTGAGGGAGTTCTAGTTAGCTCCTCCTTGTGAATGCATTATGTGGTTCTCTGAGTATTTTCAGTGAGACTCCTCCTATGTGCTACCTTATGCATGCCAAGATTTTTGGCTTGTTATTAATATCTTAGGCATATAGAAGGTTCAATACAATTGCATACAATTGTTTTTGTAGGGTTACATTGGATCTCTCTTCTCTACTATTGTTGGCATATCTCTTATTGATAAATATGATTATGTGTTGTAAACCATTCTCTGCAAATCTATCCATCATACTCAAAGGATTGTTGGGATTTTTATCCTCCCCCTTTAGAGGGTTTTCGCAGGGTATATCTTGTCTCTCATAGTTGATTGATTTATATGGATGATTTATGGAGCTAATTTATGTTGATGATATATTTGTGAGATTTATATGTAGCTGATATATTTATGAGATTCATATTTGGGTGATATACTCATATGTGGTTGATTTATGAGATCCATATGTGCTGAAATTGATCGATAAAAGTTTTAAAGATCAAGCTTCTCCGATTTTTATCAAACATCAACACCATTAACATGAATCACAGTGGTCAATGATGTTCCTTCAACATGACTAGTAGAGGTTAATGAATTAATTCTAGTATAACTTGCAGTGACAAATGTGGTTGATTTATGAGATTCATCTATGTTGAAATTGATCGATAAAAGTTTTAAACATCAACACCATTAACATGAATCACAGTGGCCAATGATGTGCCTTCAACATCAGTAGTAGAGGCTAATGACTTAATTCTAGTATCACTTGCAGTGACTAAATAATTCCATTCAACATGACTAACATTGGTCAAGGAATTATGCCTAGTATGACTTGAAATGACATAATAATTTCCCCTACCATGACTTGTATTGGTTAGTGGCATGTCCCCTTGTCCTTACATCTTCCTCTTATTTTTATGTTCCTTTCAGGCTCTTGGTTAGTAGTATCTAGACTTTCACCATATGAGGTAGAAGGAGGAGAGAAATATGTAACAGGTGAAGAAGGAAAATAGTTTTGAACATCTTGACATATTTGTTAGGATTATTAATCATACCTTGTTTAATTTGATCATATGTCTAAATCAGGAGTCATGTCTAAATCAGGATTCCATCCAGTCTAGTTTTATTCACTAGCACCATTAGGTCCACTTGTCCTAATTGGGGCACATGTTCCAGTTACTAAAGTGTGGGGAACACTAATTGAGGCATACTACCACTAATTTCACTTGCATGCATTAGTTTAGGATAATCCTATATCAATCCCTACAATTTAGGATCCATTGGGAGTGTGGATACCAACCTTCATTAGTTGGGTTTAGTTAGTGACTAGTCAAGCTGAGTTAGGAGTGAGTTACATTCAGTTCTAGTTCTCTACATTCAGTAAGAGCTAGGTTTTCATAGATGCATACTGGAGAGGCACATTCCTCGCCTACCACAGTCAGTTAGCCTTAGTTAATATTGAATTAGACACTTGAGTTTTATTTTAGAACTCCCTTGAACTCCGATAATGGTTTAAACAAGGTCAGTTAACTATCGAGTCCTGTGATAATGATTTACACAAGGTCTTAGTTACCTATAGTCAAGTAGATTCTAATCAATTTTAATTTCCTCATGTGGATTCCAATTGCATGTGGCTATTTAGTCATTGTATTACAGTGTAATTTATCATCTAATTACTTTTTTTTATTAATGAAATCATTCACAATTACAAGCCATTTTTGCATTGTTTCATTCTTTAATTGCCGAGTAAATTGTGTGATCTATCTTGTGAGTTATGTTTTTTTCCATAGATCTATGTGCTCAGTTTAATATGGTTTTAGAGCCTTGGAAGACAAGGCACTTCTCCTCCTCAGATCTCCGACTAGATCAATTTTTTTGAGCAATTTTCTTGATTCCTACTCTACACCAGAAGCAAAAGGTTTACCACTTGAAACCCCAAGTTAAGGACTTGTTGATCAAGCTTCTTTGATCACTTATGTTAGATGTGATGAAAACCTAAAATGTCTAGGTAGTCGACATTATTTTGTATGTTTAATTGTGTGATTTACAGGTTATCATCTCTTCTCACTGCATTCGCTACAAGTAGCTCTTTCTCCTCACTGCATTTGCTACAACAACTCATTCCTCTTTACTACATTCAAAATGGCCCATCTAGTAGAGTCGCTTACTTCCTTCAACTACCACTAGTGGAAGGATGACATGGAGGGACTACTTCACACCAAGAATCTCTTCAGACTGATAAAAGAGATAGAGGCAAAGCCAATTATTAATCATGACAAAAAAAAGTATTTTAAGAGGTTTGATTAAGATTTTGGATACTTTTCCCTCTCAATCCATCAAGATCTTCGCTTCCACATCAAAGGATTGAAGACTCCAAAGGAGATTTGGGACAAGCTTGCTTCCTTTTATGATAAGTAGGATGAGATGAGGGTCCATCAGCTAGAAAATGAGATTATCTCTCTTAATCCATCCAATTTAGAAACAATGAATGAACTTTTCACAAAATTTAAGAACCTCATATACTAGTTGAAGCAATGCAAGGTGGAGAAGGAGGATGATCAGCTCATCCTTGAAATTCTCTCAAAACTTAGTGCAAAATACTTAGTCTTTGTGTCAACCTTTCCAAAAACAAAGCTCACCACTCCAAATTTGAATATGCCCACTCTTAATGCTTTTATCCAATCTATCACTTATGAGAATGTCAAGTTCATCCAAATGGGGATCATTCGATCTCCCAAAGATCAAGAACTGGTAGCAAGAGGAGGTAAGGTAGCGAATGAAAAAAGGAATAAAAGAGATGAGTCTTCTATGAAGAAAGAGTAGTCAAATGAGCCTTCAGGTTCAAAGAGAAGCAAGAATAATGGAAAAGGGAAGACCCTTTGTTCCTACTGTGGAAGGGGATTTCATCTAGATATCTCATGTATGAGAAGACAAATTGATGAAATGCCTCTTGTTCTGAAGAAATATAAAATTAATACACCTGCTAGCACAAGGAAGGATGACCAGAGAGAAGAAACAAAAGACACTAAAGATCGCTTTGAAAGAGGTCATGCACTGAATTTCATCTACTCAATAGCACATGTATTCCTCATTGATTTTGGAGTTTCCAATCATATGGTTACATCCAGAGAATCATTCTCTTCTTTACACTCTTTTGATGGTTCTAGTATTCATATAGGCAATAACATTAAAGTTAAAACTAAAGGGAAGGGCCATATCAATATTGAACATAGAAGGTTCAAAGATGTGCTCTATGTTCCCTCCCTAGCTTCAAACCTATTATCTATATACCAGATGACTCATATTGGCTCTCCAAAGAAAGTGATCTTTGGTCCTAACTCAGTGGAGATCACAAATATCTCTACTATGAACATCATAGCCAAGGGTGTTGCGAATCATGCCTCCAAGGCATATGATTTTTCACACTTCATGCCTTTTTCAGAACCAGTGCACTCTCAAAGGGATGGTAAAAATAGTCCATCTCCTTCTCTTGAAGTTTCCACTAGTATTATAGAACCAGTTGTATTAGTTCATGAGATTAAGATTCATTCATATTCAGATTCAGATTCAGTCCCTACTTCCAAGAAGGAAGCTAGGAAGATGACTGGAAATTCATATGGCATTCAAAAGTAGGTGGTATGTCATGCAATCTTACCTCCTTCAGAGAGATGCAACAAATTTCATGTAATATGTCACATGGCAAGGTTTAACCAATCATGCTTCCTTTAGGAGAATAGAGTGGATCATACACCTCTTCATCTAGAATGAGGCAAAGGTTACATTCCTCCTTCCTTCCATCAACATTTTCAGACAAGAAGGAGAAGTGTACATGCCAGGCCCCAGAATACCTATGCACAGAACACCATTCATGCTGCTTCACTACATCACATAGATGAAGGTTGCAGCAACATATTTCCAAGTTTTTAAAACTTGAATCCAGATTCTATCTTCTTAGATAGAGGCAAGGATTTTTTCCCATGTGGTTTTTTTTGCAGCTCCTTGTATTGAGCATTTACTTTACTTTAGTTTATGTAATGGGTGACCTATGGTTTTATTTACCAGGTCCCATAGATTGTCCAAGTTAGCATTCAGGGGGTTGTTAGGATTATTAATCCTCCCTTTCCCAATTTGGTCATATGTCTAAATCATGAGTCATGTCTAGATTGGGAGTCCATCCAATCTATTTTTAGTCATTAGCACCATTGGGTCCACTTGGCCTAATTGGGGCACATGTTCCATTTACTAAAGTATGGGGAACACTAATTTAGGCCTACTACCATTGATTTTTCTTGCATGCATTAGTTTAGGAGCCTCCTAGATCAATCCCTACAATTTAGGAGCCACTGGGAGTGCCGATACCAACCTTCATTAGTTGAGTTCAGTTAGTGACTAGTCAAGCTGAGTTAGGAGTGAGTTACATTAAGTTCTATTCCTCTACATTTAGTTAGTGCTAGGTTTGCATGGTTGCATGCCATAGAGGCACATTCCTCACCCACCACAATCAGTTAGCCTTATTTAACACTAAATTAGACACTTGAGTCATGTTTTAGAACTCCAATGAACTCTAATAATGGCTTAGACAAGGTTAGTTAACTATTGAGTCCTCCCATAATGATTTAGACAAGGTCTTAGTTCCCTACAGTCAACTAGATTCTAATCAATTCGAATTTCCTCATATGGATTCAAATTGCATGTGGCTATTTATCCATTGTGTTACATTGTAATTTATCATCTAATTACTTATTGATTAATGAAAGCATTCATAGTTGCAAGCCATTTTTGCACTATTTCATTCTTCAATTGCTGAGTAAATTATGTGATCTATATTGTGAGTTGTGTGTTTGTCCATAGATCAATGTGTTCAATTTAATAATATTTTATCTAATTTAGAAGCATCAACAACACTCAATATATTTGGAGTGGAGAGAAACCAAACTGATAACACTATCGCGAATAAAAAAATATTCAAAGAGTCCATCAAGGGAGGACCAACGTTTCCAACAAATAGAACAACACAAGGAACCCTTTGGATATACCTCCTTTGGTTAGTCACCTTGGGAACACTAACCGGATACTTTAATTCAGAAAGTAAGAAATCTCTAAGCCATTTTATGGAGGTAGAAAAATTGCAATCAAATCACTCCTATAAAAGGATTTCTAAGATACTACTAAGAAAATGTGCTCTCCTAGAAATCAAACCAAGTTGGTTTTAAGTCCTAAGTTTAATTAGTGAAGAGTAAAACATTGGCCTTTTGAGGATGAGTGGTTTTCATTGTTTTTTGACATGTGCATGTACAAATGGGAAATTCAAGATAGAATTGCATGCCCATGTACATTGCTAAAACTAATATTCCCAAATATGAAAATATAAAAAAGTCTCCAACATAACCAATTAATGGAAATGTATTGTCTTGGTGAATTTGCAAATAAACAGTGAAGAAAATAACAATCTACAATCATTTCTAGAACTAATACAAACAAATTTCTACAATAATTATAATCTTGGAAAGGATTTATTCTACCAAATATCCAAATTCATTCTAATTCAGTCGATGGGTACATTATGGAAGTAAAAAAACATATTATTGAATGTTGACTATCTTTTATTCATATTGGGATTTACTCTAATTTATGACAACAATGATAGATAACTTATTGCACTTCTATCAATACCGTAACAAACATATACATTACACTAAAAATTAAGCATTTAAAATAACATGAACAGACACCCTATGAAATTGACACATCCATTATAGTGGAAAGGCCTCTTCTCATAAAGCAAAACCTATCATAACATATTCAAATTCACAAAAGAACTCTTTAAAGAATTTCCTTCATAGTTACACATATTACAAGTTACAACAAAACATTAACTTTTTTCATCCAATGTTCCCTTAGTTATACTAGTTTAAGTATCTTGTCGAGATACTTGAATAGAAAAACAAACCCCTTTTCTCTTATTTATACTAGTTTATTATCGAGTTGAGATACTCGAATAACAAAACAAATCCTTTTTTTGTTGTTTATTGTTTAAGGTGAAATTTTAATGACTACATTGATACAATGATTATGTGAGCTTGTTCTCAAAAGAAAACTAGTTTCATGCTAACATCAATACGTAATATATTGAATCCTTCTTATAATATGTTCAAGTATAAACATCAATTAGTCGGAACACAAAACTCC
This sequence comes from Pseudotsuga menziesii, assembly GCA_001517045.1. Classification (NCBI taxonomy): domain Eukaryota; kingdom Viridiplantae; phylum Streptophyta; class Pinopsida; order Pinales; family Pinaceae; genus Pseudotsuga; species Pseudotsuga menziesii. The sequence goes on from LPNX011015502.1 coordinate 247,542, forward strand.
ATGTATTTATTTCATCTTCTAAATTATTAATATGATCAAAAGATTAACCACCAACATGGTGAAAACTATGTTTGTAGGTAGAGAATATAAGAAGAAAACTAAATACAAAAGAACTAAAAATCCAATAAGATAGAAAATAATATGAGAAAATAAGAGCTGCTTCTTAGAATTTTATTAAGCAAAAGAGAAAGCTACAAATCTGCCTTATGCAGCTCTGAGATAATATATTTATAGAAGTTTTTATAAGAAGGTTTTTGTTATTCCTTTTGTTGTTGGAGGGTGAGGTTTATTGATTAGATGGCTAGGCGGTTGCAATTTTGTTGGAGGCTGCTAGTTGAAAATTTCTTGTCAGTGGCTATTGGTCGGTTGCGGTCAAGCTTACATTGTTCAACACTCCGCCTTAATCTTGACTTCTCGATGATACCCAAACCTTTCCATAGATGTTCAAATCATTTTTTTTTCCAATGGCTTAGTGAAGATATCTACATATTGATCTTCAAACTTGCAAAATTCAAGATAACTTTCACCATTGTTGATAATTTCTTGGATGAAGTGATATCTAGTATCAATTTGCTTGCTCCTTTTGTAAAAGACATGATTTTTTATAGTACTATTTTTTAATTAATGTCACAATAATTTTTTGTTGCTCCTTCTTGATCTTGCATCGAATCTAACATAATTCTTCTTATCCACACTGCTTGACATGCTGTTGATGTTGCTACTACATATTCTTCTACTGTAGTTGAAAGAGTAACAATAGGTTTCTTTTGGGAATCCCATGAGATTTCTCATGAACCAATATGTAAAATATGCCCAGATGTGCTTTTTCTATCATCAATGTTACCTACAAAATCACAGTTTGTGTAGCCAACTAGAATAAAATCATCTGATTTTGAATATAAGATGCCATAATCTCTTGTACCACTAATATATCTTAAAATCATGTTCCATGTCTTCCAATGTGAATCCATTGGTTTTTCCATGAACGTTGAAATCAAACTGACTACATAAATAATTCCATGCCTTGTTGTTTTCAAGTACATCAAGCTTCCTACCAATATTTTGAACAAACTTATGTCTACCTTTGTGCCCTCATCATTTTCTTATCAATTTCCATCATGTTTCCACAAGTGTAGATGCTCGCTTACAGTTCAACATCTTGTCCCTTTTGAAAACATCATTTTCATATTTTGTTTGACAAAAGAAAATTCCTTCACTTGTTTGACTTATTTCTATGCCCAAGAAATATTTCATTAAGCCTGAATCTGTCATCTCAAATTATTTTTCATTATTGATTTAAACAACTCAATTGAAAATTTTCCTGTAAATATCCAATCATCAACATATATGCATATAATTAAGACCTTACCTTGATTTCTAACCTTAATGTAAATAGTTGGCTCACTGCTACGTTTGCTAAAACCATGGATCTAGAAATATGAATAAATGTGGTTGTACCATGCTCTTGGAGCTTGTTTGAGACCATATAAATATTTTTTCAAACTATACAATTTATGTTCATGACCCAATATCTGATAACCTGGTGGCTTCTATACATATACTTCTTCATGTAATATCTCATTCAGAAAATTTGATTTGACATCCATCTGATAAAATTTCCGTTTGTGGTGTCGTGTTATTGCTAAGATTGTTCTTAATGTATCTAATCTAGCTACTGGATAAAAATTCTCATTGTAATCAACCCCATATTGTTGTGAAAAAACCTTTGCAACTAACCTTGTTTTATGCTTTACAACATTTCCATCAACATTAAACTTTGTTTTATAAATCCATTTTACTTTTAATGCATCTTTTCCTTCTCCAAGATCCACTAATTGCCAATTTTGATTTTTCTCTATTTCTTCAATTTCTTCATCCATATCCTTTTTCTAACTTTCATATTTAATAGCTTTTTTAAAACATATTGGATCAGCAACATAAAATAATGCAAAATCATAAATCAATGGCATCAATATCATTACCTTGAGTTACCTCATATATCACCTTCAGACTTCTTGTCTTCACTAGAATTCCATCTGACAACCACTTATACTATGAAACGAGAACTATATACTATGAACGAGAACTCTACCCATAAAAACGATGATTTTTGCAAAAAAAACACCAAAAACACCCCCCAAATAGAAAAGTGTTGATACCAGTATACACGTTTTTTTTTTAGGGTAAAAAATAGAGCCATGGACTAAACATCCCATATTGTTGTTTAACAAAACTTTAAAATCAACCTTAAATTGGAAAAAAAGAAAAATTCTTGAAGAGAAAAATTACAACTTTCTAGAAAATTGCATATTAAAGAAAAAACAGATTTCTCTAATAATTTCACCATTATAACCATATAGAAACAAAGAAATTATGATTTGATTCATAATGAGATAATATATTAGACCATACAAGAACAAATGGTTCATATAAATATTCAAACACTCCTCTAGAGTTTCAATTACAAAAATCATACTAGTAAAAAGCATCTAACTGCCTCTTCAAATTCATCCATGGATTCTGACACCCCATCAGAATCTACATTTTCTGCAGATGAAGGACTTGATGAAGATGTAGATGACCCATACTCTTCTCTATTATCAATGGGCGCACCATCTGAGTCTACATCTATGCCCATCATTTCAGATGTCATATTCCTTCGGGATCTACGGCTTGGTTTAACAGACTCCCATCTTGCAACTTCTGGCTGTGGCAGCAACCTCTTGATAATCTCTATAGTCTTGGAGCGGAGAGTGTCTTTCTTTGTCAACTTGAAATCATAAACAAGTATATCAAATTCCTCTAATTTCAAGATGTCAATGCGGCAGCAATTTATTTTTTGACCATTTCTGTTTCTCTTTCTGCAAACCTTTTTCTCAACCACCATCTCTGCCTTGTACACACCATCAAATGGGTGTGTATCTGTTGCATACCAATGTACTTCTACTGATACTACTTCTTCATTTTCTTTATTGACCTTCATAGCTTTTGCAATCCAGAAAGGATATTGACGTGGATCATCTGTAGCCAAAACTGCAATCATGCAACCCTCCTTGATATCTTGTACTGAGCCCCTATAAAGGTCTTCCATCTCTCGACACTTTGCGGATGATCTTCTAGAGCCAATATACATTCCTCTTTCCTCTACTTGAGAAAAATCAACAGCTCGAGGTTCAACATTTGTTACCTCATTTTCATTTGATAAACTTTGTGGCCAAGCAAATGGAGTCTTCAAAACTATATCTCCATTTGTAGAGTTTGAAATTATGTCACCCTGCTCTATGAAAAAAGACTCCCACCAAACGGAATCAGAAACATCAAAGCACTCATATGTATCTTCAATAGACTTTTTGATTTCTTCCAAGCATTGAGAAGAATCAACATCTCTACTATGTCGCCTTGCATTATGAATCTC
>LPNX011015580.1:2016-23447 GCA_001517045.1 Pseudotsuga menziesii
ACCTCAAGAAATTTATAAATAAAATCTTTGAAGGCATCCACTACTATCCTAGAAAAGATAGCAGGAGCATTCTTGAGTCCAAAGGGCATTACCGTGTATTGGAAACAACCCCACTCCGACGCAAAGGTTGTCTTGTGTCGATATTCCTTTGCGATTATGATCTTATGGTAGCCAGATAACCCATCAGTAAAAGAATAAACTTCTTGACCCCCAACACTTCCTAATACCTCATCCGTAAATGGAGTTGGAAATGGGACATGTAAACAAACATTGTTCAATTTCCTTAGGTCGACGCAAATCAGTACTTCACCTGTAGCCTTCTTATCTTGCACTAATATTGGACTGATCCATTCTGATTCTTCAACCAGTTCTATGATACCTGTGTCCAACATTTGATCTAGTTATGTCTTGACTTTTCTGTATACCGCGGATTCAATCGGAATGGTCGTTGCTTTACAGATTTTGTGTCGGGTTTTAATGGTATTTTCATTTCTCCAATGTCTTCGACAATCCCTTTCATTTCTGAGAATTTTGTAGGGAACAAATCCTGAAACTCATGCAATAGGTCCGTAATTTTCCCGATAATTTCTTCATCCCAGTAATCTCCGATATTGGTAAATTTTGGATTCTATAGGGAGCCAATGTTGACTTTCTCGACTTTTAGTGGATTTAGAAACTGGTCACTAGAAATACCAAATCCTTCTACTACGTGCGTACCTTCAGACTCTGGGATGTTTACGTCGAGAGGGTCATCATCATCAGGTTCTCCCGTCACATTATAGCACTCCATCCAATGGTAGATTGTCGTGCTGCTCTAGTTGAAGTTTGTCACTGCACAGGGATATCTTCAAATATCTTTGCCTTGATTACTTGCAATGCAGCATTAATCGAAGGATGATCATCGGCAAACTCAAATGTGTGTGTGAAACTAGTAGCTAATTCATCCCATTCAACAGTCCCTCGTCTCAGTTCAACTGATGTATGCCAGTTCTTTGGTATCATGTTTAATGTGTGTATGAACTGATGGACCCATTCCTATCGCAAACATGCCTCCCATGTCACACGACAATACTCGATATGCTCAACAGGATTGGTCAATCCTGTATACTTTTAACCAATATAGTTGATCTCTTCTCCGAATTGTATCTCCATCAACTGTCTGTAAATTTTCCTTTGAAATCCAAACTAGGGCTAAATAGTATATTTAATTTGTTACTGGAAACCACACATGAATTTCATTTGCTAGTATTGCAGCGAAATATAAATACTGAGCATTCACAATATCACATAAAAATATAGACACAATATTTGGGTATGGAAACCCCCGGATAAAACCGAAGATGGGAAAACCTGTGCAGCAGTCGGATATGAAATTTTATTAAGAAAGTATGGAATGGTTACAATCCAACAGTTTGATTCACCCAACCTGGCAAAACTATCCTTTGCAAAATCACTGGGCAAACCCAGCAACAAGCCACGGCCCCTGCGCAACTGTACGGCCCAACTGTACAGATCCATGTGGGATGACGTCAACAATACGGAATCCGTACGGCAATTGTATCGTCCTCCCCTATGTTAAAGTATTGTAACTTTGGAAGATATTCTAGATGTATTGATTGTGTTCCTCCTTCAGGGCATGAGTTTCGTCTTGTTAGAGTCATTGAAAGAATCAATATAAACCTCCGAATGTAAGTCGGGTCAATAGTACCCAAGTGTCAATATAATAAATGTTATTTTTGGTGTCTTGTTAGACAAGTCAGCCCTGTTAGGTTAGATAAGATAAGATAAGATAATTTTATTAAGGTTAGAGGTCAAGTCAACTGAAGAATATAAATAGGGAGGCGCTCCCCTTCATTTGTACTCACTCACTCAAGTTGTTTTGCAAAAGAGAGAAATATTAGTGCGCCAGAAAGAAGAGAGAAGCAATTATCTGGGTTTCACACTGCTCTGGTTGAATTCTATACTAAGAAAGTTTTGCGGGGTTTTCTCCCTTGTGGTTTCCCCGAGGAAAATCTTTGTGTTCTTGTGTTCTTGTGTTTCTGTGCTCCTTGTTCTTTCAGTGATCTACTATTGACAATTTGTTTTAAGATATCAGCTAAGCAAATTTAGAAAATTTAACATGGTATCAAAGCCACACTGAAAGGAAGCATCGCACAATTAGGGTTTTGTTACTCCAAACAAATCCCTCGACAAATCAACCAAAAAAGAGGGATCTCTCAACTCGCCCCTGAAGAGCGCATCTTTCTGTGAAAACAAAACTAAATTCCGAGAAGTTTCAGTTTTGGACCAATTATTGCTGTCAGGACAAACTAGGGCTTCAGTTTTCCTGAGACTCCATCATCAATCTCTGAAAAAGCAAGATACAATCTACCTCGCCCTAGGGAGGTGCAACTTCTCCATCACTCAACCTTACTAGTGATCCCAACTGAAAAATTAGGGTTTTTGTTTCAAACCCTAGGTCATCCAGAAGGAGCTCAGTCAGAAGTTGTTTACTTCAAGTAAGTACTATTCCTCTTTTATCCATTTGAAGTTCTCAGTCTAATAAAGATGACAAAGAATACCAAGCTAAATGAAAAGCTTGAAGGCGCTGAAAACTTCAGAGCATGGAAGTATAGGATCATGCTCATCCTACAAGAGAATAATCTAGATAGATTTGTAAAGGAGGAAGTGAAAGAACCAAAAGAAGTTGAAGCCAAGTCCAAGTATAAGAAGGATATGATCATAGCTGACTCCATCAAAGATAACTTGATTCCTCAAGTATTCTCAAGGGAGACTGCAAAAGAAATGTTTGATGCTCTATCTGGTTTATTTGAAGGAAGAAACATTAATAGGAAGATGACCCTGAGGAATCAACTCAAAAGTGTAAGAGCTCAAAAGTCAGAGATCATGTAGTCTTACTTTACAAGGGTAGCTCAAATCAAGGATTAGTTAGAAGCCATTGATGATATGGTTGAAGAAGCAAAAGTTGTGATGACAACCTTAAATGGTCTTCCAAAAGATTGGGAAGCCTTTATCCGAGGAATCTGTTCAAGAAGGAAACTAACCAAATTCTGAAAGTTATGGGAAGAATGTGTTCAAGAAGAAGAAAGGATAACAGCTAGAGAAGAAAAGCTAAATGACAATGAGGATTAAGCCTTGACAACTCATACCAAAGGCAAAAGGAAGAGTCATGACCATCCTCATAAGACTCAAGGGTTTAAGAGGCCCAAGAGAGACTTCTCAAATTTTGAATGCTTCACTTGCCACAAGTTGGGACACATCGCCAACAACTGTCCCATGAAAGCAGAAAGAGTCAAAAAGATGAGAAGATTTTAGGCCCATCCTGCTGAAGATAGTGATCAAGAAGTTGAAGAAGCAAAGAAAGACGAAGACTCCAATGAAGAATATTTATTAATCTTTGCTCTAACAGGATCAGTCTCACCAGGAAATGACACCTGGCTAGTTGATAGTGGTGCCTCCAAGCACATGACAGGTTACAAGGACTCACTCTCATGCCTTGTACAAAAGGAATCTCCACACAAAGTAATGCTTGGAGATGATTCGCAATACCCCATTAAAGGAATAGGAGAAGCATCCTATAAGTTGGATTATGGAAAGCCTATGAAGATGAAAGATGTCATGTATGTCCCAGGACTAAAGAAGAATCTTCTTTCCATTTCAGCCTTTGACAAGAAAGGCTTCAGAGTTGCTTTTGTGGATGGAAAAGTTCTCATGTGGACAAAAGGTAAAACCATAGATGATGCAGTAGAAATTGGAGTTGAAGAAGGATGTAATATCCCAAATCCCGATATTTTCTAATTCTAAGCAAATACGCTGATACAACCAGACAAGCAAACTGCCATGCAAAAATCCCTCTTTTATAGCAAAAAATGGGGTTAGGGTTTGTGGGATAGAATGAACACTTACCACTGATAAGCTGGCTACACTACTCCTGAGAGAGTAGGCATGCATCAAGAGCTGAATCGTAGATGAACTGATATCTTCTGCTTCCGGTGAAACCCCAGCAGCACGAACCCCAGATCAGCTAAGGGTGACGTTTTCAGTGAAGGAGGTGTCCGATGAAGCTACTGATTTGCAAGGCTGATAGCCTTCCCGTGCCAGAGAGAATTCCTGGCACATGCGGAAGTTCTGAGATCTCTAGGCAGGCTAGAGAATTGTTCCAGAGGTGTAGCTGCTCACGCCCCCTGATCCCGAAATGGCTGATAACTGCTCAGGATGAGCACGATCGGATCTGATAATCACAGAGTGCTGGAGTAAGATGTCGATGATGAGAATGGTGCCTGGGTTGCGAAGTAAAACTGAGATCTGAAGACCCAGCGAATGATTAGGGCTTTCTAGCTGAAAACCCCTTACGGCTGCACACGTGCCCCTGCAACAATCTCTGTAGTATACTGGATAACTATGAATGAATGGAAGAACAAATGGCGAACCTGTATGGCTTACCCTGAATGAGACTAGGGCAGATATCTCACTGCCGAAACCCCGCTAGCTGAAGACGCCATCTCCAACCCCAACTGTTGTGCTGCTATTCAAGAGCTCCAAAATAATAATCATCAAAACTGAGTCTCCTTTCACTTTATCTTCCTTTTATAACTTTCAACTGCGAAACCCCTAATCTTTGACCTAATTAGATCACTTTATTTTCTAATTTGCAGTTGACTTGCATGCATGCGCATGGAGACTTAAATGAGTGCATGCATCATTAAATAATGCTTAGATGGCATGCATGATGGTGGCTTTTGGCCCTGGTGACCCTTCTTGCCCTAATGGTGATAACATGATGATGCCCTAGATTTTCTATAGATGGCATCAGTCTTTAGATGATTCCTTAACTATCAGTAACCGCTCGAACCAACAGGAATCACATAGGTTAGCGGTTTTGGTCCTCAATGCCTAATCAGATGAGGACATTACAGTCCTCCCTGCTTGACATTGCTTGTCCTCAAGCAACTACAAACTGGGATGCTGCAATCCCTGTTCACCTTCCCATGTGGCATCCTCTGGTGGTAGTTCCTTCCACTGAACCAAGTATTCCCTAATTACCCTGTTCTTGAGTTTCCTTTCTCTAGTCTGTATGATCCGTTCAGTAATCAGTATCAACAGTCCTTCATCATCTAAAGGAGGTAATTCTGTTGATGGATCAATGTGTTGCCCAAGGGTCTTTTTCAGGTTGGACACATGGAACACATTGTGAATTTTACTTTCTTGTGGTAGTTCTAGTTCATATGCCACCTATCCTACCTTCCTGATTATTTTGTAGGGTCCATAGAAGCGAGGTTTTAACTTTTCTACTCCTTTCTTCTTAAGCGAAGACTGTCTGTAAGGTTGGAGCCTTAAGTATACCAAATCCCCTACCTCAAAGCTTCGCTCATTCCTCTGTTTGTCTGCATATAACTTCTGCTGATTATGGGTTGTCTGTAAGTTTTCCTTCAAGATTTTAAGAATATCTTGACTGTCCTGTATCCAATCCTTTGCCTTAGGAGCCCTACTGTCTCCAAATGCCAAATCTGCATAGTCCAAGGCCTCATAGCCATATAATGCCTTAAAAGGAGTCATCCTAATAGACATGTGATAGGTAGTATTGTAGCAATACTCCCCTAAGTGTAGCCATTTGATACAGGTTCGTTGCTGCCCTATTATGTAGTTCCTCAGATATCCTTCAATCCACTTGTTGACTATTTCAGTTTGTCCATCGCTCTGAGGATGATAACTCGTGCTGGTAGCCAGTTTGGTCCCCACTAATCTGAATAGTTCCTGCCAGAAGGCACCTGTGAATCTGCTATCCCGATCATTGACAACGGTCTTAGGGAACCCATGTAACTTGAAGACCTCCCTGAAGAATAACTTAGCTACTTGAGCTGCAAAGTAATCTGATGATATAGAAAAGAAATGGGAAAACTTGGTCAGTCTGTCAACTACTACATATCAACAATCTCGCCCTTGGACCTTGGGCAACACTGTAATGAAGTCCATAGAGACGCTTTCCCACTTCTATTCTGGAATTGGTAGTGGCTGAAGCAACCCTGCTGGATGAATGTTCTCAACCTTGTTCTGTTGACAGATGCTACATTCCCGTATGTGCTGCATAACTTCCCCCTTGAGGCCCTTCCATGAGAACCTCTCTCGAATCTGTCTGTAGGTCTTCAAGAAACCCTGATGTCCTAATAATGGAGAGTCATGTGCTGCTTGAATGATCTTTTTCCTCAACATGGATTCTGGGACAAGGTATATCCTATTCTTGTAATAGATGATTTCATCAACAATCCTGTACCTGTCATCCTGAATTTGTCCATCCAATAATTCGCAAGTGAATTTATTTTTGGATTATTCTACTAAGAGAAGTGCACTCCAATCTGTGGATATACTCCTGAGAGATAGTGAGGCGGGACGCCTGGATAATGCATTTGCTACTATATTATTCTTACCCTTTACATACTCGATCTTGAAATCATAGGCTTGTACTTTGCTGACCCATTTATGTTGGCGTTCATTCAATTCCTTCTGCTTCAGGAAATACTTGAGGCTGTTATGATCTATTTTGATTTTGAACTTACTGCCCACTAGGTACTATCTAAATTTCGTGAGAGCATGTAAGATGCCTAGCATCTCTTTGTCATATATGGAGTAGTGGCGCTCGTAGTTCTTCAATTTACGGCTCTCAAATGCAATAGGGTGATGATTTTGCATCAATACTGCTCCTAACCCTTCCCTTGAGGCATCACATTCCACTACAAAGGGTTGTGAGAAGTCTGGTAATGCTAAAATTGGACAGGAACTCATAATAACTTTCATCTCTTCGAAAGTTTTCTATGCCAAGCCTGTCCAAGTGAATGCTCCCTTCTTTGTGAGATCTGTGAGGGATGCTGCAAATTGGGAGAATCCCTTAACGTACCGTCGGTAATAGGTGCACAGTCCTAAGAAACCTCTCAATTCTGTGACTGTTTTTGGCACGGGCCAATCTCTGATAGCTCAAATTTTCTGCATGTCAACCTGTACTCTTTCCTCATTGATTATGTTGCCTAGGTACAGCATTTCCTTCATGCCAAATTCACACTTGGACATTTTCGCGTAAAGTGAGGGTTCTTCTAGAATGCTTAGTACTTCGTCCAGGTGTTTCAGATGCTCCTCCCATGTTTTGTTGTAAATCAGGATGTCATCAAAGAATACTAGCAGAAACTTACGTAGCTGAACTCGAAAGGTATGGTTCATGCATGACTGAAAAGTGGTTGGAGCATTGGTAAGTCCAAAAGGCATGACCAAAAACTCATAGTGACCATAGTGACAGCGAAAAGCTGTTTTGGAGATGTCTTGGTCCCTTACTCGGATTTGATGGTACCCCGAGCGAAGATCAATCTTGGAGAAGTATTTGGCTCGCCGAAGTTCATCCATGAGTTCATCAATTCTAGTGATGGGATACCTGTTCTTAATGGTCTTTTTGTTGAGTGCTCGATAGTCGATGCACGTTCACAGTGTACCATCCTTCTTCTTGACCAATGCTATTGAGAATGCGACGGGGCTAGAACTGGGCCGAATGTATCCAAGCTCCAGTAATTCTTTGATTGTTTTCTCGATCTCATCCTTGTATCTTATGGGATGCCGGTAAGGAGTGGTGATGACTGCTTGTGTCCCCTCCTCTAGCTCAATAATATGTTCAAAGCCTCGGTCTGGCGGTCTACCTGATGGAAGGTCCCGAAAAACCTTTTCATGCTTCTGTAGCAAGGCCTGAATGTCACTTGGGTGTCATGTGCTGGTTTCTGGGGGTTTCCTAAAGGTGACCAAACATTCTGCCGCCCATTCTATATCATCCTGTCGGAGTACTGCCTCCATTCTCTGTGATGGGACCGGTTTTGGGGGATAAGTGTTCATGCCCCTCAAAACTACTCATTTGTCATCTGGCCCCTGGAATTCCATTTCCATTGCCCTGTAGTCTGTAGTGTATTTCCCTATGGAATAAAGCCACTGAACACCCAATACTACATGAGTATCCGATACATCTACTACATAGAAGGAATCTATCATCTGATAGTTACCTAAGGTGACATTCAATTTTGGAATCCAGTAGTTGCACTCCATGCAGGAGTTCCCGGCTACTGCTACAGTGAATCTTTCGAACTTCTCAGTCTGAATACCTCTCTTGGCTACCCAAGCGGAGTCAATGAAATTGTGGGTTGCTCCCCCATCAATCAATACTCCTACTCTGTGACCCTAAACTACTCCTCTGACCTTGAGAGTATGGAATCTTGGTAATCCAGATAATGTAGCAATGACTCCCTCTGGTGTATCACCCTGGTGTGATTCTTCTTCAGCTGCCCGTAGTTCTTCTATGGCCTCCTGCTCATAGTTATCCTCATCACTGTTCGAATATACCTCGATGTAGTGAACCTTCGCCTTCCCTACACACCTGTGTCCTGGTACCCATGGTTCCTGACAAGTGGAACATAGTTTCTTCCTCCTCAAGTCTTTCCTAGTGTCCTCATCTAACCATGTTTTCTTGGGAACATTCTGCTGGAAAGGTTTCCTGTCCTTATCCCTAACAGGAAAGTTGGTTTTGAGTGGGAACATGTTCTTGGAGACTGAATCCTGTAGATCTCTGGCTCTGCTAATGGCATCCTGCAGAGTGAGGGGTTTGTAGGCTTTCACCCATCCCCGTAGTGGCTCTATTAGGGCCTCAGTGAATAACATAGTCAACCTACACTCTGACACATTTGTTACCATGACCGCTATCCTCTGGAATTCTGAGATGAAGGCTTCTGCACTACCTATCTATTTGAGTTGAGCCAACTCCCTAAAATGTATCTCTAGATCCTTCCTGTCAAACCACTCCATGAGCTTCTGAGTGAAATCACCGTAGGAGTGTATGGTGTTGTGACCCAATGTCACCAATCCGTGGTACCACCACTCGTGAGCCTCTCCGTCCAGGTGGAGTGTGGCCAATTTAATGGCATCTACCTCTGTCATGGGATTGAGTTTGAAATAGGTATCCAACTTTTGAACCCATATTCTCGTTGAACTTCCACGAGTCCCATCAAAGTTTGGGATGGTCAACCTGCCCAAGGTCTTCTGCAACTCATAATTGTGATTGAATCCCTTGTTGAAATTCCTGGGCCTATTCCTACTCTTCATGTTGCAGAAATCCGAAAAAGACATGGCAGCATGAAACTCATCCCCTAAGTCTCTATATTCCTGCAAATAAGACCCAAAAGGTTCGCTAGCTTCTACCTGCATCACTGGACCACCTACTGTATTTGCCAAGAAGTGTGTAATGTCCTCTTTTGCCTAGGCATTGAGGACCAACCCACTAACCTATGTGATTCATGTCGGTTCGAGCGGGTGCTAACAGTCAAGGAATCAACTGAAGACTGATGCCATCTACAGAAGATCTAGGGCATCAATATTATATCACCATTGGGTCGAAGAGGGCCACCAGAGCCAAAGGCCACCTGCATGCATGACATTTGAGCATTATTTAATGATGCATGCACCCAATTAAGTCTCCATGCGCATGCATGGAAGTCAACTGCAAATTAGAAGTTAAACTGACCTAATTAGGTCAAAAGTTAAGGTTTTCGCAGTTGAAGGTTATAAAAGAAAGATAAAGTGAATGGAGAAGAGACTTATGTGATAATTGATTTGTGGAATCGAATTGGAGAGCTCAGTGAGCTAAGTTGGGGTTGAGCGCATGCTCAGCTAACTGGTGTATTTCGGCAGTGAAATCTATCTGCCCTAGTTCATCATCAGGTTGGATCATACAAGTTCAGCACTAGTTCTTCATCAGGTTACATTCAGCAGTTATTCCGAGAGGCTGATTATTCATCCAACCGGAGGGTTTCACCGTCACACCGTGTCACCGTGATCAGAGACAAATCAAGCACATCATTCGGGCTCCCAGCAGCAGCTTATTTATTTGATCTATATACTGGTATGTATATGCATTGATTTCTCCTATTTTATAGCATCTCCGTATTTTTGTAGGGCACATATTTGCATGCAACTGCATGCATGCAAAGTTCGGGGTTTGCCTTCCTATTTGATTAAGGAGTAAATCTTTTAGCCATCTACAGTATTCCCATAAACCGGAAAATATCAAGTTTGGGATATTACAGTGGTATCAGAGCTAGTTTTCCTGCTAGCTTGAGTGGGAATCTACTGAGGGTGAGCACTAATATCCTTTTCCTCCATTTCATAGAGACGGTCTAAGTTAGCATCCTTATTTTCAAGTTTCCTCAATTTCTACAGAGAGAGATCCCTCTCAAATTGCCTAAGAGGATGTTGATGAGGCCAAATTTGTCGATCCACCGCTTTGCAATATTCTAAGAAAAGAGCAGTCATTGTACACCACCCACGGCGTAGACAGATTTCAAATAACACACGCATGATTTGACCAAGGCTTTGACAAATATAATTGCCATCTGCAACTAACGAGAAACTTTCAAACGAACCTATAACTGCCGTGATAATATGAGCACTTGCAGTCCACATAGTGCCTGTCCACCAAAGGCGCCCATCGTCATCAAATTTCTGCAAATCTAAGTTATCACCATTGCGATAGCTTGAAGGTAAATCTACCTGTAGAGAATTTAGAGTGCCCTCCCGATCCATGGCGACTCAAATAAAACGTATATAAACCTTTCACTTAATTCTGTATCGGATTCTAATCAAGTTTCGAACCGGAGATCTACCACGAGCTGTTTTGTTTTTTTTTGTTGTCCAGTAGTACACAGAAAGGGCCTGTGTGGTCTCATTCGCTTTGAATACTGAAAATGCACCGTCTTCAAACACAATCGACGAACAACGCAGCACCACGAACCGATTGAAGGGCGTAGGGTTTGCAAACAAACCCAATCATCTACAGTTGCTCCTCGGGGTTCCGCCAATTGCGGCCTCTGAGAGCGGAACACATGCACTGCCAAGCCTGCTAGAAAACCTAAAGATGCCGCAAATATGTCAGAAGAATTAACAACGGGCATCAAATTGGCGACGAAATCGTCATAACCTGGGAATAAGGAGTCCTGCGATGCCCGAATTTTTAACTCTGGAAAATATCAGTTTGGGATATCTGCAAGAAGCCTCGCGGACATTTGTCACAGTGCCAAGAGCTATTTCCGCATTCAAATTGTCCTTCAAGGAGCTTATAAACTGACTCTCGATTGGCCACTGATTGGTCAGTAATCGCAAATAGTGTGCCAGTTTGTCGTGTGTAGAAATGATGATGCCTTCACCGCTTTTATACTGATCACGCAAATTACAATTGGGGCCGAGAGTTTTGTTCTCCTTATATTGCTGCTGTTATTCATATAAAGTGGAGGTACTGTGGTTACATTTGATTTACATTTTTTCTAAAATATTATATGTCTTGCCAGCTGTGGGCATGCAAAAAAAAATATTTTTTTATAAATGAATCCAGGAGACCCATACAACATTACTCACAGGAGACATAGAGACAGAGAAGAGGAGTTAGAAGACATAGATTTGGTGAACAGAGAGTATCAGTTTGAAAAAGGCAAAAAAACAATGGCCGAGGATGATAAAATAGCTCTCAATAGTCTCATATCAGCCATAAAAGAACTCACCACTGGGCAAAAAGAAATGATGAGCACCTTCAGGCAAATGACTGAGAAGAATGGGCCCACCCCACACAGTCCCTTATTTCCCAACAATGATAGGGTATCCACCAGCAGTAGTAGGGAGTACTTATGTACCAACATGTAGAGCCATTCGCATATACACAAGCCCTTCCGACCTACCATGCCTCAATTCTTAGATAGTCCAGCTGTAGTGCCTCTAGCACAAGCAGAACTAGAAGAACCCATGAGTGCCTATCTGAGAGAATATAGAGCTTTAGGAGAAGACTTCCATTCAGCAATGACCTTCACTGACTTCTACCACTTTAAAAGTAAGAACAAACCCAAAGCTTACAATAGGCCATTTACCCAGAACTATGAGTTACAGCGCACCGTACGGAAACTGACTATCCCTACCTTTGAGGGCACTCGGGGTGGCCCAGCCAGGAATTGGGTACAGAAGTTGGATACATACTTCTAGCTCAACCCCATGATTAAGACAGATGCCATTAAATTTGCTACCTTGCATTTGGACGGAGAAGCACGAGTGGTGGTATCACGGGTTAGTGACATTGGGTCACAACACTATCAGATCGTACCTAGATTTTACACAAAGGCTCATTGAGCGGTTTGATCGAAAGGATCCTGAGGTCCACTTTAGAGAGCTGGCACAGCTCAAGCAGACAGGTAGTGCAGATGCATTTATTTCAGAGTTTCAGAGGATAGCAGTCATGGTGACAGATATATCAGAGAGCAGGTTGATTATGTTGTTCACTGAGGCTCTCACTGAACCCTTACAGGGATGGGTGAAGTCTTATAGGCCCACCACCCTAGCAGATGCCATCAAACGGACTAGAGATTTACAGGATGCAGTACCCAAGGTTAGGCTTCCTCCCAAAACCAATTCCCCTATTGAAGATGAAGAGAGGAAACCCATCCAGAAAGAATGGCCCAAGAAAGAATGGATGGACAATAATACCCGACAGGACCTTAGAAGAAAAAAGTTATGTTTCACTTGCCAAGAGCCATGGGTACCAAGTCACAGATGTTCAGGGAAGGGAAAGGTTTACTACATAGAGGCCTATTCTGACAATGGGGAGGATGATGATTATCTGGATCAGGAGTAGGGAGAGACACCAGAGACAGTTAGGGAGTTGTCGCCCTCAGGAGGTACCATTGCTACCATGACAGGGGTTCCTAGATTCCACACTCTCCGAATCAGAGGTACCGTACAGGGCCACAGAGTGGTAGTGCTGATAGATGGTGGGGCATCCCACAACTTTATTGATGTTGCATGGGTTAAAAGGAGAGACATTCAGACTGAGAGTTTTGATGGGTTTTCAGTAGCTGCAGCAAGTCACACCATGGAGTGTAGTCAGAGGATTCCTCAATTAACAGTAACACTTGGGAATTATACAGTGATGGAGACATTCTATGTAGTGGATGTACCTGACATGAAGGTGGTATTAGGAGTTCAGTGGATGTATTCCCTAGGGAAGTATTCCACAAACTACCAGACCATGGAGATGGAGTTCCCAGAAGCAGAGAGACAGAAGGTAGTATTGAGAGGGATGAATACCTACCCTCCCACGCCAGTGACATCACACAGGATGGAGGCAGTACTCCAACATGGGGATATTGAGGGAGCAACAGAGTGTTTTGTTACCTTCAGGAAACCACCAAATAAGGCCACACAACGTCCAGCAGTATTCGGAGACCGTCCAGCAGGTCGACCTCTAGATAGGGGATTTGAGAGCTGCCCCCCCCCTTGATGATGAGGGGCAATTGATTCTAATTCCGGAGCGCATCCTAAAGGTGCGAGAGCAGAAACTGCGGAACAAAATCATCAGAGACTACTTGGTTTAATGGAAAGATCTGCCTATAGAGGAGGCCACTTGGGAGACAGAACAAGTATTACAGCACCCAGCTTTACAGTTGCTTGAGGACAAGCAAATTCGAGCGGGGAGGACTGTAATGTCCTCTTTTGCCTAGGCATTGAGGACCAACCCGCTAACCTATGTGATTCCTGTGGGTTCGAGCGGGTGCTAACAGTCAAGGAATCAACTGAAGACTGATGCCATCTACAGAAGATCTAGGGCATCAATATTATATCACCATTCGGTCGAAGAGGGCCACCAAAGCCAAAGGCCACCTGCATGCATGACATTTGAGCATTATTTAATGATGCATGCACCCAATTAAGTCTCCATGCACTTGCATGCAAGTCAACTGCAAATTAGAAGTTAAACTGACCTAATTAGGTCAAAAGTTAGGGTTTTCGCAGTTGAAGGTTATAAAAGAAAGATAAAGTGAATGGAGAAGAGACTTATGTGATAATTGATTTGTGGAATCAAATTGGAGAGCTCGACGAGCTAAGTTGCGGTTGAGCGCATGCTCAGTTAACTGGTGTATTTCGACAGTGAAATCTATCTGCCCTAGTTCATCATCAGGTTGGATCATACAGGTTCAGCACTAGTTCATCATCAGGTTACATTCAGCAGTTATTCCAAGAGGTTGATTATTCATCCAGCCAGAGGGTTTCACCGTCACACCGTGTCACCATGATCAGAGACAAATCAAGCACATCATCCGGGCTCCCAGCAGCAACTTATTTATTTGATCTATATACTGGTATGTACATGCATTGATTTCTCCTATTTTATAGCATCTCCGTATTTTTCTAGGGCACATATTTGCATGCAACTGCATGCATGCAAAGTTCGGGGTTTGCCTTCCTGTTTGATTAAGGAGTAAATCTTTTAGCCATCTACAGTATACCCATAAACCGAAAAATATCAAGTTTGGGATATTACAAAGTGAGGCATGGTAGGCCTGTTGGAAGGTCTGCTATATATGTGCGGTGTATTCTGTATATTAGTGTACGCAACCTTTCCACTGCTGCTTGTAGATCCTCGATCTACCGGTGAGGGAGGTGTACTGTTGATACCTATTTCTGGTTTCGCAGATAATCTATTGATTGCGTTGAGTACATCTTTTTGCCCTTTGGCTAAGTCTTGCAATGCAAATACTAAGTTGCGAAACTCCATCCTATCCTCCTCTTCTCCCGTTCCTTTTCCCTTATCAGAGTGTATACCTGTTTGTTCCATGTCTGAACCAATATCCTCTAGTTGGATATCCTCAAATTCCCCCGTGTATCTACTCTTTCTTCTCCTATAGGTTACAAAAGGGTCTCCTTCTGTATTCATCTATGTCTCATTTCTTAAGCCCACAGCTAGCCAAGACGATAGCTCTGATACCACTGTAATATCCCAAATCCCGATATTTTCTAATTCTAAGCAAATACGCTGATACAACCAGGCATGCAAACTACCATGCAAAAATCCCGATTTTATAGCAAAAATTAGGGTTAGGGTTTGTGGGGTAGAATGAACACTTACCACTGATAAGCTGGCTGGACTGCTCCTGAGAGAGTAGGCATGCATCAAGAGCTGAATCGGAGATGAACTGATATCTTCTGCTTCCGGTGAAACCCCGGCAGCACAAACCCCAGATCAGCTAAGGGTGAAGTTTTCAGTGAAGGAGGTATCCAATGAAGCTGCTGATTTGCAGGGCTGATAGCCTTCCCGTGCCGGAGAGAATTCCTGGCACATGCGGAAGTTCTGAGATCTCTAGGCAGGCTAGCGAATTGTTCCAGAGGTGCAGCTACTCACACCCCCCTGATCCCGAAATAGCTGATAACTGCTCAAGATGAGCACGATCGGATCTGATAATCACCGAGTACTGGAGTAAGATGTCGATGATGAGAATGGTGCCTGGGTTGCGAAGTAAAACTGAGATCTGAAGACCCAGCGAATGATTAGGGCTTTCTAGCTGAAAACCCCTTACGACTGCACACGTGCCCCTGCAACAATCTCTGTAGTATACTGGATAACTATGAATGAATGGAAGAACAAATGGTGAACCTGTATGGCTTACCCTGAATGAGACTAGGGCAGATATCTCACTGCCAAAACCCCGCTAGCTGAAGACGCTGTCTCCAACCCCAACTGTTGTGCTGCTATTCAAGAGCTCCAAAATAATAATCATCAAAACTGAGTCTCCTTTCACTTTATCTTCCTTTTATATCTTTCAACTGCGAAAACCCTAATCTTTGACCTAATTAGGTCACTTTATTTTCTAATTTGCAGTTGACTTGCATGCATGCGCATGGAGACTTAAATGAGCGCATGCATCATTAAATAATGCCTAGATTGCATGCATGACTTTGGCCCTGGTGGCCCTTCTTGACCTAATGGTGATAACATGATGATGCCCTAGATTTTCTATAGATGGCATTAGTCTTTAGATGATTCCCTAACTATCAGTAACCGCTCGAACCCACAGGAATCACATAGGTTAGCGGTTTTGGTCATCAATGCCTAATCAGATGAGGACATTACAAAGGAGGACTCTACAAATTGAAGGGCCATACAGATTTAGCATTAGTAACCAGTACCATAAACCCATGTGCGCTATGGCACGGAAGGCTTGCTCATATTCACTACGAAGCTCTACCAATTGTAAGCAAGGTTGTGACTACTCTACCAGAAATTCAGATAGAACATGAAGGAGTGTATAAAGGATGTGCACAAGGAAAGAATACTAAGAATCCTTATCCAAAAAGTGACAGTAAAGCAAAAGGGATCTTAGATATTATCCACTCAGACATATGCGGGCCAATGCAAACCACTTCATTAAGCGGGTATGTCTACTATGCTTCTTTTATTGATGACTACTCTCGCAAGTCTTGGATATACTTCTTGAAAAATAAGGATGAAGTGTTTGAAAGGTTTAAGGAATTTAAGGCCCTAGTGGAAAACCTCTCTGAAAAGAAAATAAAGATATTGAGGTCAGATAATGGAGGAGAGTTCACATCAAATGAATTCAATGATTACTACAAGGAAGCTGGGATTAAGAGGGAGCTCACCATTCCCTATAATCCACAACAAAATGGTGTGGCAGAAAGAAAGAATAGATCTATCATGGAAGCTGTGAAAGCTATGATACATGATCAAAATCTACTGATGTACCTGTAGGCAGAAGCAGCCAGAATAACAGTATATGTACAGAATAGAATCTCCCACAGTGCCCTTGGGAACAAAACTCCAGAAGAAATGTTTTACGGAGAAAAGCCTGAAGTAAGTCACCTAAATATTTTTGGTTGTCCTATATACATACACATTCCCAAAAAAAAGAACAAAGTTAGATCCTTCAGGAAAGAAGGGATTGTTCGTAGAATATAGTGAGGAATCAAAAGCTTATCGGATCTATATCCCAGGATATCGTCAAATTGAACTTAACAGAGATGTCACATTTGACAAAGATACAGCCTTCAGGAAGTCAAAGAAAGATAAGGAAGATGAAGAGGAGCATGAAACTCCCAAAGCTACTGAAAGTCCTAACCAGTTAGGAACGAAGAAGAAGTTCAGATGCCTAAGGATCATGATATGACAGAACCTCAGTTACCTGAAGAATTACCCAGTGAAATGATTTCTTGAAAGAGAAAACCTGCTTGGGCTCGTAAAGTAATCGAAGAAGCTAAAAGACATGGTTCCCCAAAAGGAACCATCCGAGAAAGAAAGAAGCCAAAGTCATACCCTAGTTATATGGCTTTGATGTGTGATCTAGTTGATAAAGAACCGACATGCTTTGAAGAAGCAATAAAACAAAAGGAGTGGGTTGATGCAATGGTCGAGGAATACCAATCCATTACAAAGAATGATGTGTGGGAAGTAGTACCAAGACCGAAAGACAAGTCAATGGTATCCTCGAAATGGATCTTCAAAACTAAACACTCAGCAGATGGTAGTATAGAAAAGTACAAGGCAAGATTTGTAGCTCGAGGATTTTCTCAAAAAGAGGGAATCGTCTATGAGGAGACATTTGCACCAGTAGCTAGGTACACCTCAATCAGAACCATCCTTCCCTTGGCATCCAATATGAAGTGGAAGCTACATCAAATGGATGTGAAGACAACCTTTCTAAATGGCTTGATTTAAGAAGAGGTATATATCGAACAACCGCAAGGGTTCGAGACTAATGATCAGAAAACTCATGTATGTAGACTAAAGAAGGCATTGTATGGGTTAAAGCAAGCACCCAGAGCATGGTATGGAAGAATCGATGGATTTCTAATGAGCTTAGGCTTTATCAAAAGTAAAGCAGACTCCAACCTCTACTATAAGATTGAGGATGATAGGAATATGATTTATTACTATATGTAGATGATTTATTCTTGACAGGAGAAGATAAGCCCATCATCGAATGTAAGAAGAAGCTTGCTGCAAAGTTCGAGATGAAAGACCTTAGAATGATGCATTACTTTCTAGATCTTGAGGTATGGCAGTATCCAAACGAGATTTTCCTATACCAAGGAAAATCCTAAAAAGATTTTGAATGATAGATTGCAAAGCTATGACCACTCCGATAACAACAAGTTTGAAGTTATTAAATGATGATGCTTTGAAAGCAGTTGATGCTACCTTATACAGACAGATTATTGGTTCTCTGATGTACTTAACTAATACAAGACCAGATATATGTTTTGTTGTAAACACTTTAAGTCAATATATGGTGAATCCTAAACACATTCACCTTATTGGAGCAAAGCATGTAATGCAGTATCTAAAGGGAACTTTAGACTATGGGCTCAGATATGCATCTAGTGGTGAGATCAAATTACATGGATATACAGATTCATATTGGGGAGTGTTACCACCTAAGTTGTACTTAGTGGTTTTTTATCAAGTGAGCCTGGTGAACCGGACAAGGATAACTTGTTCAAACTTCAGAAGACCTTCAGTCTTACTTCTGGGAAGCTTTGTTGTACTATATCACATGTTCATACCCCACGGGGGATTTGTAATAAATGTTCTAGCATGATAGTGTCTGTAAAAGACTCGGTCTCTTAGACTTTATTTGTCAATCCGATCAGCCCAGGATGTTTTTTCCCTTGGTTATTATTGGTTGTTGAATAAACGACTGACAATTTCTGAGTTTTTCACTCCATACCTCCAAAGTTGGGGCGGTCGGCTTGGCATTTAGGCCTATTGAGGTTATTAGAGTCTATGTGTCAATGTATAAACATGTTAGGCATCATGGTCGAGTCATATGAACATGTCTAAGTCTGCCTAGGTTTTTTCAACTTTTTAATTTTTTAATTTTTTCAGTGTTTTTTATTAAAATTTAATTTTTCCAAAACTTTTTTTAATAGTTTAATTGGAAGAATTGATTTTGTAATAAAAGTGGGCCAAATAATCAGTTTCAGTCATGTAGGTGCTCATTTTCAAGCTAAGAGCACCATGTAAACCCATAAACCCGTTATTTCCTAGTTTTGAGTGATTTTCCATCACTCAGGTTAGAAAGCCCCCAAAAAATCAATTATTGATTATTTTAATTAATAAATTGATGAATAATGGAACAAATCCAAAATCCTAGATCAGTGGATTCTCAACCGATTTGATTGAAATCAGTCAGATTTGAACCAGATTGACTGGATCTGACAAATCCTTGACTGAAGGAGGTGATCTAGACAGATCCAGAGTTGAACTTCAGCATCCTTTATGGGGAATTTCACCCTCCCTCTCTCCTCCACACGTTTGGGCTCATCTGAATGAGTTTTGGTGGATGCTTCAGTCAACAGGTTGAGGTGTCAGTCAGATCAGCCCCCCAATTGACAGTTGCACTCAGTGAGACTCATATCTGGCTCAGCTAGACACAGATCAGGCATTGATGGACTCTCCTTTAGCTACAGTGGTCTATCTCCTTGGGATTTGTGCCCCCTTGGGCTGGATCTCCTTCTTTTTGTATAAATAAAGCTCAGGTTGCCTCTTCCAAGCTAGTTAGAACTGAAATTGAGGTGTTGTTGCTCTTGTATTGTATTGTTTATTATTCTGGAATAAAGAAGCTTTGGAGGCAAGTGTTGGATACACCAGGGACACAGAGAGGGGGGGGGGGTGAATCTGTGTGTGCAGTCTTTATTACTTTTTCAACTTTTATAATCAACAACTTATTCAATATTATGCATTATCACATTATCATTATATCATCAGCAGCATTGTTATCATCATCATATCATCATCATCACATAGAAAGCATAACAACACAGTACACAATATTTTTACGTGGAAATCCAAGTCCTGGGGGGAAAACCATGGAAGCCTTTTTAAAATAGTTTTCCAGAAATAACTGGAAGGAAGCAACAACCCCCTTATTACGAAGACTTCAATTTTCAGCTTCAACTGAAAGGAGGCTACGACCCCCTGTTTTACAGGCTGCAACCTGAAGGAAGCTACCACTCCCTAGTTTTCCGGCTTCTACCGGAAGGAGGCTACAACCTCCTTTCCTTGCCCCGTCCTGCCACCCTGATATGAAGATAGAAACTGAACTACTGAACCACAAACTGCACTGATCCTGCGGACCTGCTATCCAACACCTGTACCACACTGCACAATCTAAACCACACTGCACAACGACTTTCATTGCTCATCAACTGTTCACTGCTCATCAACTGTCCACTGCTCATCAACTGTCCACTGACCACTGCACCACAACTGCTCCACACTACTCATCAACATGCGCAATCTAGCTGTACCAATCAAGTTGTTGTTCACATCATCTGAATCAATCAATCTGAATTCAACCAACTGTGTACCAGACCACCTGGGTCAAACCAACTGCTCATACTACTCAGCCAATATGAGTCAGACCAAATGCACATGTAGTAGCCTGTGCTAATGCTGCACAACTGAACCAATGTACTCACTCCTAATTACCACTATTCATCATTGTACTATATAATTCCATATCATCACACATTGTGTTTTCATCATACATCACTGAGTATCACTGTGTAAACATCACTAAGCATATCAAACTGAGCACATCATTGTGTAAACATCTCTAGCACTTCATACATAAACTGAGCATTTATCACTGTGTTTCATCATACATATATTACTGTGTACTGAGTGTCATGCCACTGAGTGTATTTTACTGAACATACCACTGTTTAAATATTAGTAAGTACATATGTATATGCCACTGTTGTCATTCAACTGTCATTGTCAAGGTGGTCAACTTGTGCTTACTTGTTCAACTGTTCATATGATCATCCTGCTAACCTACTCATATAGTCAACATGATAAACTAATCATGTAGTCAATCTTATCAACTGCTAATTGATTTTTGTCTCATCACCAAATCAATCGTTCACTTATCATATCTTATCAAGTCAATACTTAGTCACAAAGAATGTCATCATAAAACTCTAGGAGTTGACCTTTTCAACTTGATTAAGCACATGTAGGCACTATGATTTAGCCAACCAATGCTAACACGTGACTATAATGATGTCTACAAGATTATGTGCTTACTTAACTCAACACTGCTTGAACATGCCTTCATTGCTGTAGTTTTTCAAGGCTTGCTTGAACTCTGAGCTATCAGAACTTTTAACACAGTAACCAAAAATTGCACTTGTCTTCCAGATTGACTTTTACATACCTGATATCCCTGCTTGAACAAGTTCAGACCTTCACTTGTATGTGCTCCTTTGATATGTATGCTTGACAGAGTAACACTGGCTTCTTCCTTCCTTACATAGAACACCAAGTATGTACAGAGATCTGTGGATAGCTTCAATAAATTTGTCTTTGTATACTATGGCGATTCCAACTTAGTTTGCTTGAATGTTGACTCAGGACTTTGATCATACTGAGGTCACCTGATATTGTCCTTTTGTAGCCTGTGAGAATACTCTGAGAACATCGTTGTAGAATGTCTTCACCAAAATGACTTGATGACTGTATGACTTGCCTGAGAGAAGTGTTTAAAGATGCTTCCAAAGCACTGTTTAAACGGATTGAGTAC
>LPNX011015580.1:23784-226585 GCA_001517045.1 Pseudotsuga menziesii
TTGCGGCTTCTTCAGGAGGCTGTCATGCTCTTCATGTGTGGATGGTGTAATGCTCTTCATGTGTGGATGGTGATTGTCAAATGCTTATGAGGTATAATCTGTGTTATTTATCACTGCTTTTGCTAGTTAATTGTTGGCCTTGAAGAAGAGAGCTCCCTCCTGTTAGGGTAAGAGTTTATTCTAGTTTGATTTATGCTCTTACTGCTGCTTGTTTCAGATCTATTGGAGTTGTATGTATTTTAAGTTTAATTGCATGCTTTCCAATTATCTCTTCCAGCAGCACCTATGTTTTAACCATTTGTTTGTGCAAGGATTTCTAAGTTGCAGGTGATATCGCTTGTAGAAGAGGTTGAGCAGGTTTGCATCTTCCTCATCTTCAAGTTCTTCTAAATGACATAGTCCCTCAGTGTTCCACCAAAGCAGACTCCAAAGCCCAACATTCCCAAGCTTCCAACACTCTTTCTCTCTCTTCCTCAAAATCTTAATTTCTCTTCAAATTGGTTACTTTTAAAGAATCTTATTGCTTAGATCTGTCTCACAAAGAAAATTACATATAGATCTAGTAAGTAAGATCCTTTCTTAAGTTTATATCTCAGTTCCGTTTTGCATATAAAGTCATATTTTAAGAGATCTAGCTGAAATTATCCTCTTTTTTGCAAGCATTTTAAAGAAAATTTGTAGCTTGCTTCAAAGGTAGTTTCCTTTGTTGTACTTTAAAGTTTCATATTCTGCAATAAAAGTGCACATCTCATTGGCTGCCCAAACAGCAAGCCAAGAACCCAAGGAAAGCTTGCTTTCCTTGGTTCCTTTTTTTTGCAAAACTAGATTACTCCATCTTAACAAATTTTTACTTAGTTTTTTTTTGGTAACTAGTATGGTGACCCAAAACACTTTTAAAGTGTGTTTGGGCACATTTGATTTTAATTGCTCGCTGTCTTTTTAGCAGGTCTAACAAAAAGGAGAAGGAGACTCTGCCCAATTTCCGACTCTTGGACGAACCAAAGCTTCCTGGAAGCTTCCCCCACCGCTGTGTTTTAATTCTAGCTTGTTACAAGCTTGATGTAAGCCTTTGGATCCTAGATAACAAAGACCAAAGTGCATCAATTTCAATTTGTTGATATTGTAAATCGCTGCTAATAAAAAGAAAAGGTCCTTTCGAATAGGCACTTTCGAGCCTATTCACCATCCCCATGGGGGGATTTGCGTCCATGTATTTTTTTGCTTTTCTTTCCTTTTTTTTTGCAATCTAGCGTAGTTCTAATCTGCAGGGTAGTATACTTTGATTTATTATCAATTCCATATTCCATATCTAAGGTTTCAAAGTAATTTAATACTTACCCCGCGACTTCCCAATTGACCCGAAAGGGGAAAGAGATGCGTGGTAGGACTAATTAGAGAACCGGCATTGTGTATCTTGGTTTTCTTTTTCATCAACTGTTTCTTCAGTTTTAATAAAATTAACCCCTCCTTGATTCCCCGATTGAGATCCACTTTGATCAAAAGAGGTTCCTGGAGGGTTTTCTTTTTTAACAAGAACACCCATTTCAAAATTTACTAAAATTGACAAAACTCCGGTGTGTATGCTCTCCACTTGGCAGCGGTTCGTCCGATCAGTCAAGCTGTATCAAAAGCATTTGAGTGACTAGAATAATTAGGATTCACTCTCCCAAATTGACAAACCATCAGGTGAAAATCCAACACCTAGATCAAACCATTACGGTGGCAAAATACCCAAAAGAAGCGGGAACTCCTGAAAAGTGACCTCAGGGCGCCGATCTCTGTTACACCTGCAGGTGCATTATGAACAATAGCCTCAGAGACTCCATTCAGCCCACATATTCCTTGCAAGTAGTCGTGACGGTTTACTTTTGGACATACTCCAAGTACTCTCGGGTATATCTGGAGTCCCCCCCCCCTTTCGCCTAATTTTAATCAACTCATATTTCACATTAACTTAAAACGTACCAAGAGGCAATCGCAAAACATTCACTCCAAGCACATGCAAGTACATTGATTATCTTTTGACTCCATTTTAAGTCACTGGTTATTTTCTTGCTATATATAGATAGATAGATATATATATATATTGTGTCTCAGCATTGTGCTTTCGTGCGCTCTTTTTGTATCTTGTCATCTATGGTTGTAAATGGTTAAATTTCAAACTCCTAAGTAACTCATTCAGTTTAACATCACCATACTAAATCATTTTGCCTTAGTAACTTAATAGGGTCTACCCCCCTTGGCTTCGTTAGGAATTGAGCCTAAACGGAGGAGTCAAGAACAAGGTGACAGCCTTGACTCGAGACTTGCCCCCAAGGACAGACTGAGTGGCTTGAAGATTTCTGCCATGTGACCCAGGTGTGTGAAAGGCGGCAACAAGGAGGAAGTGCCAAAGATAGAAAAAACACCTCAGGATGTTGCTTTAGTCTGGGATCAGGCATGATCTCTTGGTTCAGTAGAAAGCAGACTAGTGTTGCACTTAGTACTGCAAAGGCTGAATACATTGCAGCATGTTTAGCATGTACGAAGCAGTATGGCTTCGAAAAATGTTAGCAGGACTATTTGATGCAGAGATAGATGTTACCGATTTCCTCTATGATAATCAGAGTTGTATTAAGATGACGAAAAATCCCATGTTTCATGATAAGTCAAAGCACATTGAAATCAAATATCATTTCATCTGGGATATGGTTCAGAAAGGAGTTGTAAATCTCAAGTATGTTCCTACAGAGGAACAAGTGGCAGATGTGTTAACTAAGCCTTTGGCTCGTGTAAAGTTTGAATACTTTTGAGACAAGCTTGGTGTAGTCCGAAAGGACCTCCCTTGAAAGACGGAGTGACAGTAGATGGACGATGGATGCAGTGGTGAGTAGCTCAGTCTAGAGGAGGGTAAGTCTGGCTAGGCTTGTTTGGCCTGAAATGGTTAGTAAGTCAGACAAGCCCTGTTGATCCTAGGGGGATTAGTATGTCGAGCTAGGCTTGGTTGGCCCGAAAGGGTTAGTAAGCCAGACAAGGCTTGTTTGGTCCCCAGGGAGATCCATCTGTCTAACTAGGCTTGTTTTGCCCGAAAGGGTTAGTAAGTTAGAAAATATGCCTGGATGAATCTACCAGAGAACTCACCATGATGCTTGTTGCCCCCTAATACGCACTTTAGAACATGGAAAGTCTCCAACCACTGTGTGTGTCCTTGGGGGCAAGCGAGAGCTAGGGACCACTGTCACCACAGTCCACAACTCCTTCGTTTAGGCTTAATCCCAACAGAGCCAAGGGGGGTAGTCCCTAAGGAATGCTAAGTTACTAGATTTATTAACAAATTAGTTAAAGGGATTAATTATTAAGGTTTATTAAATTATTAGACCAGTGCCTTAGATAAAGAATGGAGTCGATATATTACAAGCTAAGATTAGTCGTAGTTATCTAAGCAAGATCCACAAGATTATAATTACTTACAAAAGATATACAATTGCTAAAGAAAGATATACAATATACACGTATAAAGCAACGGGAAATGTATACACCACACCACAAGATATTCATTTAATGCCTTAATAAAAACCACAATGTAAATGCCAAGATGAGATATTCAGATATGCAAGATTTACAATTACTTAAACATTCAACACATGAGATTGCAAGAGCTGGAAATAAATACTTGAAATCAAAGTGAAATGCTGGAGTGAAACAATCCCTGCTAGAGTATCTTGTTGGTGAAATGTTTTGCAATGTCTCTTGGTTAATTTTAATAGATTTTAAGGGGTGCCTTAAATATTCGATTAATGTCTTGGAACCAAGGGATGTGTCTACCCCGACCACATATCCTCTTAAACCAAAGATGGAGTGCTGATGTGCTCAAAACAATGAAAACCAGTAAACCTGTAGCTCGCAGATCAAACCCCCAATGCCGAGGCGCTTATCAGGTGGGAAGCGAACGCCGTGAGACCCCCCTCGGTCTCTCACCCTCCGTAGCTTCCAATGGTCACCGGTTTTTAATTGATTCAGACAATATTATGGTGGATGCCTATTACTAAAACCTCTTCCACTCCCTGTCGTATCTCGTGATTACTCCGCAGAGTGATAACCGAGTAGAGGATCAGGGGCCAGATAAGTTGTTGGTTTATTTTAGAGGGTTACTTTAGATCTTGTTACTGTTGAGCATGCAAGGTTTATTTTAGAACGATTAACAAGGTCAACCAAGCGGTATCCCTTATGGGAGATGCTAGTACTTGAACCCTGGACTGAAAAAAGTAAATGTGTGAAAGATTTGTAGCAGAAAGTAAGTTATCTAGTTAAACTAAGCCCCCAAATCCTTCTGCTTTTCATACCCTTTGGTCCAAGTTCCCCGAAGGGAGATAACAGAGGGCAGAAGATACACCGAAAGACTTGAGTTGTATGATTACTCTTATACAATTAAAACAAATGCTTATGCTTGAAATAGATAAAACTTGTTGATGAAATTGTCATTGATGCCAACATGGACTTGCAGTGGCCCCACAGGATGTCATTGATGCCACCAAGTCCCTCTTGTAGTTCCTCGGATCCCTCACAGCGTGGGTTTGTGCCTTGAAGCACCTTGTACCCAATTGACAAGGTCCTTGTACCCACAAGCTGGATCTCGATGCCACCACCTTGCTGAAGATGTTGAAAACTCTATTGACGACGTTGAAGACCCTGGAGATGGACTTGAAGACCTTACAGAAGTTGGAAAAGCCCTAGATGGGTTGGAAAAGCATTAATGACCCATTCTGTGGTCATTTATGCTCTGATGGTGTCAAGGCACCCCAGAAGAAGGCCCATCTACCCCACAAGTTATATCATAACCCCTAGAGGTCTCCTGAGGTAGTTGCTTAATACCATGAAGCCCCTTGCTTGATGAAGAAGTCCTAAAGATGTCCTTGGATCCACAGTTGGTGATTTGATGACCCTGCAACCCTAGTTGGGGTCATGGAGCTCTTGTGTGATGATGATGACCTTGATACCCTTGATAAGGTCATGGAGTCCTTGGAGGTGGGCATATGACCTTCTTGCATATGGTCATTTGTCCTTGGTCCTTGATGAAGCCCTTAAGGCTTGTGGTGACCTAAGTTGGTTGTGGACAAAGGTGGAGCATACCCTAAGATCTTGAAGATGATGACAAAGCCCACCTTGAAGATGATAACAACTTTTGAAGAAGCCCACGTAAGGACACCCTTGCTTATGATAAGAAAGGGTTTGTGTGACAAATAAAGGCACAAAATATTAAAATATAAAACAATAAACAATACCTTGTTGACCTTGAAGAAGTCGACTCCAAACAAAAATTCAAATTCAAATAGATAAAAATAAAAATTGATTTTATTACAGGTCGGCCCCGAAATTATGGTGAAAATTTAATATAAATATCAGCTCAAATCTTCACTTTTGTAATGTGAAATTTTGTGGAATGCTCTGAGATCTTTTTCGGGGGTCTAGGGTCTGAGGCAGCCGCAGAACAGCATGAGCAGTGAAATTCGTGGGAGCAGGCAATGATGCCCTAACTTGTTCAATGAAAAATTTCGGTGGACTGTTGACTGATGCAGGCTCGCTGTCTGAGGAAATCTCGTGGGTAATACAGACTGTAGCAGCAGCTAAAGATGAAGCTTTAATCTCTGAAATTTGTGGGTGAAATGTTTGAACTCATGAACTAAGATTTCGTAGGAGCAGCTGGCAGCAGTAAGAGGTTCTTTTGCAGCAGAGATTTCTTTTTCTCTTGAGAAGTTTCCTATCTGTTTTGAGGAGCCCAAAGTCCTATGTTAGCTGAACCATATTATAGTATACTTGACAGCAGTGTGAAGGAACCGATTTTGCACGGTCTATTAAGGCTTCCAAAGTTGCATCAACAGTTTGAAGACATTCAAAGTAACTCAGTGATCAAGCATCCAAATTTGTAAGTCTTGAGGCAGTCAAGTTGAAGTTTCATTCAGTACCAAACAACAGAAGGATTTTGGAGGAGTTTATCACAGCCCTAGATTTGGAGAAGTCTACACAACCCGAATTTGAAGGAGTCTTTCTCTTGTTTTGCACAGAGTATGAGGATTGGATGCTGATCTTTAAAGGGTTCACACACAGTCTAAGTTTAGTCCCGAGCTTCTCTTGAAGACTGTTTTTGTAGCTGCCTTCATTACACAAGCAGTCTTTTCTTCCTATTTGGAGCAGCAGTCAATAAACTGAACCATGCCTTAACTCATGGATGACAGTTCGAAGAATGATCATTTTATGTTTTCTTGTATCCTTTCTTGAAAGGATTAATTGTTAGATTGCATCAAGACAGCAGTATTTTAAGTGATGGAGTTGAAGAACAGATCTCTGAGATGATATGTTGACAGTGAACAACAGAGATGAGCAGACCTTGGTGATTGATGACTAGATGAAAAGATACTTTGAAGACTCTAAACTTTGATTTGGAATCCTTCAGAAGCAACAGGAGTTACACCTAAAGGCAGCCATCCAAAGTCAGAACTCTGTCAAGTTTTATTGAAGTTGCACAGAAATATACAACCCCGATTTCAGTCCTACAGTGACAGCCACAGGAGAGTGCTCTGAACTCGAAGATCCAGAAGAAGCCTTAACTGAGGTATCATTCCAAGTCTTCAAGAACATGTCTTCATGCATCCAGCTCCAGTAAGTATAAATTACTTTTCAAAGTCTGAAACAATAATTGATTCAAGAAGTCAAGAGTTGTCTTTATATTGGATAAACAAGTGCCAATAAAATCACTTATTTGAACATATGAGTCTTGGATATTTTTGGAGACCAGTGACATATGATTAGCAAATATACAAGTGATTTGGGTGTATTGTAGTAAATCTAGAACAGATAGAAGTAATTAGTAACAGCCTTCAGAGTGAGAAGAAAGCAACAGAACAACCTCCCTAAAGCAGATATCTCTGATAGCATGATGGCTTATTTACATTAAAGATAGGCCACTTGTTGACTGGCATGTGCAACAGTGTATTGAGAATACCTTTGAATGCACATACATTGAGTAAGGATGATGCCCTAGTCATGAACTGACTGGTTCTCAGCAGTACTAAGTCTGGTTTGAAGGTCATCTTCAACATCAGTTGCAGCCCAAGTTTGAAGAGTGGCATACACAGCCTAATATGAATTTGATCAAGTGGAAAGCACAATGCAAGGCTGATGCCCATTCAAAGATCGTGAAGACCTGAGCAAATCTTGAGAGCTGACTTTGTTGAAGTGTTAAGTGATGAGTCATGACACTAATACTCAGCCCAAGCATGAAGTCTAAAAGTTGTATGCACAAGCACACACATAGTCAAACTGTTGATGAACTGTGAGGATCATGATGAAATGGGTGATGAAGCAAAGTTGAGGTTGACAAGTTTGACTGTCCTGAAGAAGTTGACACACTTTGCAAAGTGTCACACTGTCTTCTTCTGGCTGTTGGTGATTGGCATGATCAGAGTATGACCAGATTCCTGAACAGCAGTTGATATGAAAATGATTAACACTACAGGCTGCCATTTATTCCTGATTGTCTATCAGTCATTTCCAGCCCTGTAAAAGGTCTGTATTTGCTTGGGAATAAAGTACACCAATCTCGAATTAACCTTACAGCAGGTACAGCATCTTTATGTGACAGCTTGACAGTGACATGCATTGACTTGACAAGATAGTGACAGCCATTCATATGACAGTGACAACAGTCTGATATGATGATAGTGACAGGTTGATGACATTGACAGTGCTTTACAGATTGAATTTGACATGTGCATTGATGAGGCTTCTTGAGCAGAGGTTAATGAACAGAGATTGACCAGAGATTTATGAGCAGTAGTGAAGAATGATGATCAAAGAAAAGGATGAGCATGAGCAGAGATAGTTGGCAACAAATTGAAGAGATAGGTGATGTTGATTTGATTGATGAAATGATGTGACAGTGAACTTCATTGTAGAAGCAAATTTTGAGGTTAGGATACTTCAAACCCTTCTTAGCAGGGTCTAAGAAAACCAGGCAAGGTCCTGGATGCAGAGTAGGTGCTCTTCATATTAGTAGGTGCTGATTTTACCTAACTGTTGTAGCCGGACCAAAACTAATACAAAAATATTACAAAATTATATGGTGTTGTGTTCTTTTGTGTTATTGTTCTTGATGATTTAAATGCTTATGCTATGTGAATGATGAAGTGAAATGAAATGATTATGAGATTAATGGAATGATGAATTGGTAGTTAATTGTGACAAGTTAAGAAAAGCTGTAAAATTGCTTTACACTGATTCACCCCCCCTCTCAATGTCTAACAAAACTTTGAGAAAGTAAAGCAAGTAATACTCTAACCTCACAACAATCCCCAAAGGGGAAGGTGGGTGAACTTGAAAAGTAAAAGCTAAGCTAGATTAAATTGTTACATTATGTTAAGCTATGTTATGATTTACAATGAAATAAAAACCAGCAACTAAACACCTACAAAAAATAGACTTTTCAAGCCTCAAAACACTATGAAAAATGAGGGAGAAAGGTTAGAAATGGACCCTCTTTGAAGCAGGCACAAGAGGGTGTTTTTTGATAATTTTTTGGTAGCACCTCCCTTTAATACCTGTTAAAACCTGTTCAAAAACCAGCAAGCAAAAGCTTGCTGGAATTTACAATAAACTCAGAAAAAACAATGTTATTAAAGTTAGTATAAAAATACAAATATTTACAGAAAATTTCAGATTTGAAAATGATTGAAAACAGAAAGTTTAGAGGGCTGAAAATGCAATTTCCAGCCACCTAAATGATGTAAAAACAATATATTTAAGCTACTATACTAATATATAATGAGTCAAGGCCCTAAAACAAGGGTTTTAATCATTAACCAATGAATAAAACCGAGTTTTATTAGACCCGTAACTCTATGAGCGAAAATGTAAACAGTAAAAGAAGTAGATTGACAAACACAAAGAGATTAGGAGCTTAGCTTTGGAGGCCCTCCTTCAAGCCTTTGGATCTGCAAGAAATGGGTGAGCAAGACTACACAATGCAAGCAAGGAGATGAGTAAAATAAATAGCTCTACAAAAACCTTTGTAGAGTTAAGTTAATCTACTCACAATGAAAAGCAAATAACCATTTACCATTCAATCCCTTTGCAAAGGACATCTATGCTTAACAAAATGAAAGTAAATACCGGAACAACAATACCTCAATGCTTGAAGAGGGAAGCCAACACACCATAAAAGAGATTTCCTCCAAAGAATTTCTTTTATTATAGGCCCAACTAGGGCAAGATTCAATATAAAGATGAGCCAAGAATGGCTTGAGCAAAATGCTAGAATAAAGAGAGAAGAGAAGAGAAGCAAAGATTTTGGCAGCATAACCATGCTACCAAGAACCTTCCTGCTAAAATGAGAAGAGAAGCCTCTTATTTATAGCTAAAAACCTAAAGAGAAGGCCCTTGGATGATGGTCAAGTGTCACCCACCCAAGAGGGGGCCTTTTGAAATCTTCCAAGAGGGGGAGGGGCTCCATATTAAGATGGAAAAAACCCACATAAGGCAAAAAACGTCCCCTCTTTTAAATAATTCATTTTTCCACTTTGAGTGGGCCCCATTTGAGTTTATTTCTCCTTAACCTTGATAGGAATGAACTTTAGGAAAAATTAGAGCCCCTAACTTTGACTTTTGGCCCAAAAATAAAAATTTTGCATTTTTCACTCTAGGGAATTAAATTAATTAATCCTGGTTTTTGCCTGGGTGGGACCAAAAGTGGGCTAAAATCCTAACCACATGTCCGAATGACATGGGACTTGATCCTATGGCTTAGGGGTTGATATGGCATTTCTTTTTTGCACTCATACCCTTATTACAAAATGCCAAGGACCAAGTGATGACCTTATTACATCAAAACTTTAATTAATTAACCCCTGACGGTAAGGTTAAAAAATTAAAAAAAGACTGACTAGACTCAACGAAATTCCGCAAGACTCTAGGATATGTCTAGTATGATCATGAATAACACTTTGAACCCTTAGCCACCCCATGGACTCGATTACTAGAATGCCCGTCACCACTTTGGAGGATTTTTTGAGTGAAAACCCAACCAATAAAAATTGTTAAAGAACAAAATTTATTGGAAGAGGAAAAACACTCGATGAGGGGACTTCCCTAATGATAAAGTCCATGACATGGCATCCATATCATATGATCCATACTTAGAACATAAAATTACAATAATTATCCCACGCAGGGGAGCGGATATTTCGAGTACAAAGGGGCAAATTGCCCTGCAAAGTGAAAAATCACAAGGATTTTTCCATGGAACAACTGAACAAAAATGTACATCTCCAATGTACATGAGGTTGCCACCTAGTCGAAATAGGTGGGCAAAAATGCTACTCCGAGATGTTAAAGGGCAAGATGTCTCTTCGATATTGCTATACTGTTGATAGTTGAGATGATTGCTTCAGTATTGTTATTCTGATGATTGTTAAGATGATTGCTTTAGTATTGTTATACTGATGATTGTTGAGATGTTTTGCTTTGGTATTATACTAATGATTGTTGAGATGTTTGCTTTAGTATTGTTATACTGATGATTGATGAAATGATAGTTTCAGTATTGTTATACTGATGATTGTTGAGTTGATTGTTGAAATAGTGTTAGTGTTGCTACACTAATGATTGTTGATTAGTTTGATTCAGAGTTTCTATACTGATGGTAATGTTGATGTTCTAGCATCTCTATGTTGGCAATGCAGATGATGATCTAGCATTATAGATGTTTTGATTTTAGCATTAATATGCTAATGAGGTTGTTGTTGATATTTCAGTATTTACATACTAATGATACAGATGTTGATGTTTCAGTACTTATGATGCAGATGTTGATGTTTCAGTATTTTCATATTGATGATGCAGATGTTGATATTTCAGTATTTACATACTGATGATACAAATGATGATGTTACAGTATATTTCAGTATTTGCATACTGATGTTGCAGATGATGTTTCCGTATTCACATAGTGATAGAAGATTCAGTATTCACATATTGATGTAGCAAAAGATGATCCAGTATTCACATACAGATGTGGCAGAAGATGATTCAGTATCCACATACTGATATCCCAGAAGATGATTCAATACTCATATACTAACATGATAGAAGATGATCCAGTATTCACATACTGATGCTACAAAAGATGATCCAGAAGATGATTCAGATGATTCAATATCCACATACTGATAATACAAAAGATAATTAGAAGATGATAGAGATGTTCGAGTATGTACAAAAGATGATTCAATATTCACATACTGAGATTGCAAAAGATGATTCAGCTAAGATCAATGATGAAGATGTACAATGATGTTCCAAAACTTCCTATGACATATTGAGAGTCACCAGTGAGTTGTACAGATGTAGTAGCAGTTTCTACTGTGGTTGAATACCTTCCTACTTAAGAGGGAGTGTTAAAGTATTGTAACTTCGGAAGATATTCCAGATGTATTGATTGTGTTCCTCCTTCAGGAGATGAGTTTGGTCTTGTTAGAGTCATTGAAAGAATCAATGTAAACCTCCGAATGTAAGTCGGGTCAATAGTACCCAAGTGTCAATATAATAAATGTTATTTTTGGTGTCTTACTAGACAAGTCGGCCCAGTCAGTTAGACAAGTCAACCCTGTTAGGTTAGAGGTCAAGTCAACTGAAGAATATAAATAGGGAGGCGCTCCCCTTCATTTGTACTCACTCACTCAAGTTGTTTTGCAAGAGAGAAAGATTAGTGCGCGAGAAAGAAGAGAGAAGCAGTTGTCTGGGTTTTACACTGCTCTGGTTCAGTTCTATACTGAGAAAGTTTTGCGTGGTTTTTTCCCTTGTGGTTTACCCAAGGAAAATCTTTGTGCTCTTGTGTTCTTATGTTTCTGTGCTTGTTGTTCTTTCAGTGATCTACTATTGACAATTTGTTTTAAGATATCATCTAAGCAAATTAAGAAAATTTAACACCCTGCTAAGTACGGTCCTCCCTCTGCGCGATCAGTGTGGTCCGATGATCTGCCTGGTAGCTCTACGAATCTCCCAGATGAGTGTTCCTCCATCTTCTCAACAAAACTTCTCTGTTTGACTTCTCTCTGTCTGTATCTCTCCTGTGTACGTGTCCTCCCCACCAAATCTCCTTTTAACTCAATGGCTAAGTGAAAACCCTAACCCTCACTATGGATCAATGGATGTGATCCTCCGGTGAGATCAATGGCCAAGATTAGATTAGCCATCACTTAAATATTTCACTTTTCACTTTATTAAAGTGATTCCATTAAGTCAAAATCAAATTAGAATAATTAAAGTATTTTCCTATGTCAAAACTTACAAAAATCACATTAATACATTTGACTTCCTATTAAATGTCTTTCTAGCATGCAAGGACACATGCAATGCTAGAAGACCTTCCTTGTTGCCACTTTTTAACACCGTCAACATTGTGGCCATTCTGAGATAGATTCTTTATGTGCGACCCACCATCTGGCAAGTGTAGCTTTCAGTGCAAAGTCCAGGGCGGACAAGAGCTAAGGTTCTGTGACTTTTTCTTCAAATTTTGTCAGAAAAGATGCAAGGTTAGGTAGACCTTCATATGTGGGTAGATCACTTACCTTGATTCATACCCGTCGCACAAATCGTGTAATTCTTGCGCACCTTCTCATGGATACTTCATGCATCTGATTCTGTCAGTTTTCCAATGCTTCACCAAAATCTGATATACAAGAACTAATACTCCGTCAACTAAGCTTTTCATCAGTCATTGGATTTACATAATCGTCCCTTGCAGACGTGATGTTATAAATATGGTCCAGATAGTCGCCTTGTCCTTCACTATTTATTGGCTCGACGTATCTCTAACCTTCTAGTGGATCAATTGGTGCGACCACCCTTAGCTCTGAATCTTCAAATGTTAAGATTATTTTCTTAAGATTGATAATGGTCTGATTATCAATCGCCCAGTCGATCCCCAAAAGTGCAGGATACGGATTTGTGTCATCAACAATGTCGATTACTTCAAAGTTAGCATACGTTCTCAGGCCTTCTACCTCGATAGGCACCTGAGTCAATCGACCGATAGATAGGACTTTCGACTTATTTGCTAATCGAAGTTGCACAGGAGACCATGCAAGTCGTGGTTTCCCCATGCTCTCCCATGATTGTCTTGTCAACATGTTGACATCAGAGCCCAAGTCTATAATAATATAGTCCATATCGTAATCTCCTATCTAGGAAGTCATTCTTAACTCGCGATCGGTCTTAATCTTTTTCCCACATGGTCAACCCTTCTGTCTAGTCGCACCTCTTCTTATGGTTCTTCTATTAGAGTTGTCAATTCTGCAACAGCATCTTTATCTTGTATTAGTGATAAGCAACTTTTAAAAAATTCTTTAAGCTTACTAAACTTTCCCGTCGGTTGCTTTCGGAACAGCTGGTCAAATCTTTCAGGCATTTCCATTATTGGTCTTCCAGGTAGTGTAATAGCAGAAGTCGACGCTTGATTCTTGTCAACGAATTCTAGTCACGCATCCAAGAATACTTCCTTTTCTTTTTGGACGTTAAATGGCACTTTCTTTTGTGTTGTCGGTCGCACCTGTGGTTGCTCATGATGTGCTTCTTGGCTTGGTCCAGTTGCAACTCATCCTCTTGTTACAACAACATGTTGTTCCCTCAGCTCAGCAGAGATCTTCTGAATATTCTAATTAGGGATGGGGTTGGGATTATGCCGAGGGTTTGGAGTTCCCACATTTCTAGTCTGCCGCTTCGCAATCAACTGCGGACATTGTTCGACGGTATGGTCAAAAGCTTTGTTGTACGAACATGTCTTCGTAGGACTCACACAGTCCCTGGAAAAATGTCCTGGTTGCCCACAATTATAACATATAATTTGGCCTCTTCCACAACCAAATCCTCCTCCTTGTCCTCGGCCACTAAAATTTCCACCCCCCCTAGGTTGAGGGTATTGTTGTTGCGGGTATTGATTCTGTGGATACTGAGGATGAGGATACTGAGCCTATGGATATTGAGCCTCTGCCCGCTCAATTTGCATCTGCTCTTCGTTCTTCATTAAGTAGGTATCCATTGTTTTCTCTTACAGCTGCTGGTATGCTCTGCAGTCCTTCTCATCATGGCCTACTGATTTGCAAAATTTCCAGTATAAACTAGTCGGCACACTTACAATATTATGTAAGTACAAACACTCTTCCGACCAATGGCCTCTAGTCTGGCATATTCTACACCAAGGCATCCCTTGTGTATTTATAGGGTTTGGCGCTCCTAATGCGACATACTTCATAAACTTCGGGCAATTATCTTTATGGTGGCCCTCTGTTCTGCATCCAGTACACCACAGTTCGTCTTGTACTTCCCCTTCTTAATATCTTGAAGTTGTTGTGTAAGGTTGGCCAGTTGCGACTGAATTTGCATCATTCTTGCACCAGTCTCTCCTACAAGTGAGGATTCCAACTTCATGGCCAACTCCAAAGCTTCAGTCTGTGACACAATCTTTTGTTGCATCAAGGGAATTTGGATGTGCGGTAACAGCGCTGAAATAAACCATTATTTGTGTTGTACATCCGAGATCTGAAAGCTTATTTTAGCCATCAACGTCTTAAATCTATGGTTGAAGTCCCACACAGACTCCGTAGATAATTGTTTAATCTCTTTAATCTTTGTAATACACTACGACTCAAATTTGGGCTTTCTGAATTCATCTATTAGTCCCGCTCAAATTTGGTCGAGTGTTTTATGTGTGACTCCTGTCGAAACCATAGAGAACTTCATGTACCAGTCCAACGCACGGCCCTAAGGGTTTTGATCATTTGAGCCTTCTTGATGGCTTCATCTTGGACCTGTCGCACAGTCCACACAGCTTCACAGAGAAACCAATGTTGCTCTGGGTCTTCTAACCCATTTACGTTAAAGATAGGTAACTTAATATCTTTCCCAGCCATTATATTTGTTCTATGCACTGCTCGACTAGCGGGAATTCCTTGCCTGTTATTCTTACCACTACTGTTACTTTGATTAACAAACCCACTGGGAGATGAGTTTCTAGATCTTACCTCCGGAGACGTACGCAGGGTCATGGGTGTGCCGTATTCGTACTCTGGATCTGGGGCTTCTTCTTCTTCTTCTCTTTCAAATATAGGCTGGCATTCCTCTTCCTCGTCGCAAGAACCTCTGTCAAAGCGCGACGTCAACTCGTAGTGTTCTCCTCCATTCGTACTACAACTTCCTTCTTCTCTTTCTCGACCGAAATCTTCTTCCACATCTTAGACGTCCACCTTCTAGTTCAATTTCGCTATCACCAGGGAACATCTCAGCTTACTTTGCTCCATTTATCTAACACTTCGTTTGCGACATATCCCAAGTCTTCACGCATATATCTTTACTCGTCAGACTTCATTCTCAGGATCCCTTTCTCACATACAAGCATCTTTATCCAAATTCTTAAAGATGTTAGGTATCGTCCTCTTGGTCCTTGGAAGAATTTTCTTTCCGCCTCACTATATGATGTTATTGTGTCGACAACAAATTCAGTGATGTATCCTTCTAAAATACTGTCTACCCAGAAATCGATAGCCCTAGATATAGGGTTGCT
Organism: Pseudotsuga menziesii; assembly: GCA_001517045.1. NCBI lineage: Eukaryota > Viridiplantae > Streptophyta > Pinopsida > Pinales > Pinaceae > Pseudotsuga > Pseudotsuga menziesii. The sequence continues at coordinate 39,374 of LPNX011015580.1, forward strand.
AATACTCTCCACCCGCTGAATCAGCTGAGGACTCCACTCTATCGGTTCTTCTCCTTGGAAATTTGTTCGTTGGGTTGCTAGCTTCAACAACCACTCATACAACAAAACAGGAAACTCGCAAAAGAAAATTTCATGAATGTCGGTAGAAATGTATTGCTCCAACCACTTTGTTGGATTCAACTGTGATCCTTCACTTTCTTCCCGTGCAAACTCTAATGCTTTAAAATCCACACATTCTTGAATTTTCGACTTCGTCGGGTGCCAAAACATATCCCTCACAAAAATGATTCACGGTCCCGACAACGGAACCATTTGTTGGCGTTTTTCCCTTCGACCCAGGTTCAGACCCTTGTTTGTCCGTCAACAAAGCCCAAGATACTAGCCCAATAGAGCAGGGCTCAATCGGCAACACCTGCGACGCAGATGCAGTCTCACTCGAGATATCTTTATGGGTAACTGCCAGAACCAGGTTTCTACAATTGGGTGGGGATTCTCCTCTCACGGCACCTTACCTACTCAGTTCACCAAAGTCGGGGGTTGTATTTCCTATTCTTAGTATGCTATTTACTCTAATAAGATCTACTCATTCGCATCATACATTCATTCAACATAAACATATTCACCAAATACACACAAAGACAACATTTAACGTGGAAACCCATCTAGAAAAAATCACAAAGGTGCTCTTCATCTGGCATAAGAAATATATAGCACCTTCCATCTGTGCACTCAGCTTGCAGACTCTGTTCTAGATCTTCTCTAGAATCTATACAGACTTCTCTCCTCTCATGCTCTCTAGTCTTAAATCTCTGAAGTTTTCCTCTCCTTCACCATATTGTCGATCCGCACATAGCCTGGATCGACCTTCTTCTCTACAACTCTACAACTTCTACAACTCTTACTAAGACAGGAGGCGACAGAGACCAACCCACACACAGCTTGGGTTCTCCCTTTTATAAGCTCTTACATGTCGTAATCAAACGACTCTATTCTATTAGCCCACAAGATGTCATTCCTATTCTCGTACATTCAGTTACACTGACAGTGGGCACTATCGGCCAAAAAATACAAAGATGCTTTATTACTGTTACCACCTAAGTTGTACTTAGTCAGTGTTATCAAGTGAGCCTGGTGAACCGGACAAAGATGATTTGTTCGGACTTCAGAAGACCTTCAGACTTGCTTTTGGGAAGTGTTTTTTTTATCTACCACATGTTCATACCCCCTTGGGGGAGTTGTAATAAAATGTTCTAGCATGGTAGTGTCCGTAAAAGACTCGGTCTCTTGGACTTTATTTGTCAATCCAATCAGCCAAGAGTGTTTTTTCCCTTGGTTATTATTGGTTGTTGAATAAACAACTGATAATTTCTGAGTTTTTCACTCAATACGTCCAAAGTTGGGGTGGTCGGCTTGGAATTTAGGCCTATTGAGGTTATTAGAGTATGTGTGTCAATGTATAAACATGCTAGGCATTATGGTCGAGTCATATGAACATGTGCTAAGTCCCCCTAGGTTTTGTTTTTTTTAATTTTTAATTTTAATTTTTCCACATAACTTAGGCTATTTTTTAATAAGTCTAATTGGAAAAATTGGTCTTGTAATAAAAGTGGGGTTAAAAGTAAGATTCAGTCATGAGGGTGCTCATTTTCTAACTCAGAGCACCCAGTAAACCCATAAACCCACTTTTACTGTAATGTCCTCGTCTGCTTAGGCATTGAGGACCAAACCGCTAATCTATGTGATTCCTGTGGGTTCGAGCAGTTACTGACAGTTAGGGAATCAACTGGAGACTGATGCCATCTACAGAAAATCTAGGGCATCAATATAATATCACCATTGGGTCGAAGAGGGCCACCGGCATGCATGACATCTAAGCATTATTTAATGATGCATGCACCCAATTAAGTGTCCATGCGCATGCATGCAAGTCAACTGCAAATTAGAAGTTAAAGTGACCTAATTTGGTCAAAGTTAGGGTTTTCGCAGTTAAAAGTTATAAAATAAAGATAAAGTGAATGAAGACTTCATTTTTGGGATTACTATTGATTTTGGAGCTCTTGAGTAGCAGCACAACGTGCGGCCACAGCAGTTGGGGTTGGAGACGGCGTCTTCAGCTAACGAGATTTCGGCAGTGAGATATCTGCCCTAGTCTCCTTCAGGATAAACCATCCAGGTTTGTCATCGTGTCTATTGCATTCATCATTATCCAGTATCCAATATATGTCCAAAGGTTATTTGCAGGTTCATCCGTACAGCTAGGGCATTTAGCTGGGAAACCCCTGTCATTCACCAGGACTATGGATCACCATATTTATTCCGCATGTGGCCTACCTCCTCACTAATAGGATCACTCTACTGCATTGAGTGATTATCAGCCATCAGTTTGTCCATCCGAGGCAACTAGCAGCAGATTACAGGGTTGTGGGGGCGTGAGCAGCAGATTGGTAGACCAATTCGCTAGGGCATCTGGAGAGGTCAAAACTCTTGCATGCTCCGGCCATCCTCTGCAGCACGAACACACCTACCTTCCGACCTATTTCCAGCTAAAACTAACCATCCCTTCAACAAAAATGTCACACTTGTCTGATTCAGCCTATCGGGGTATTGCAGCGGGAAACAAGGTCATTTCTTCATCAGCTCAACTCATCTTGCATGTGAATTCTCTCTGGAGCATATTCAGCCGACTTATCAGTGGTAAGTGTTCATTCTATCCTGCAAACCCTAACCCTAGATTCAGCTATAAAATAGGGAAGTTTTGCATGGCAGTTTACATGCCCAGCTATTTCAGTAACTTTGCATAGAAATAGAAAATATCAGTATTTGGGATATTACAATGGTATCAGAGCTATCTTCTTGGCCAGCTATGGGCTTGAGAAATGAGAAGTAGATGAATACATAAGAGGACCCTTTTGTAACCTATAGGAAAAGAAGGAGTAGGTACACGGAGGACTTCGAGGATATCCAACTAGAAGATATCAGCTCAGACATGGAACCAACAAGTATACACTCAGATAGGGCGTCTACAAGCAACAGTGGGAAGGTTGTGTATACCAATATACAGAATACACCACACATATATACCAGACCTTCCAACAAGCCTACTATGCCTCACTTCTTGGCAGATGAGGTAGGAGGTCCAGTCATGCAGGTAGAGCCTAGCGAACCCTTTGGGGCTTATTTGCAGGAATACATGGACTTAGGGGATGAGTTTCATGCAGCCATGTCTTTTTCAGATTTTTGCAACATGAAGAGGAGGAACAGGCCCCGGAATTTCAACAAGGGATTCAATCACAACTATGAGCTGCAGAAAACCTTCGGCAGGTTGACCATCCCAAAATTTGATGGAACTCGCAGAGGTTCAGCGAGGATATGGGTTCAAAAGTTGGATACCTATTTCCAACTCAATCCCATGACAGAGACAGATGCCATTAAATTGGCTACACTCCACCTGGACGAAGAGGCTCATGAGTGGTGGTACCACGGACTAGTGACATTAGGTCACAACACCATACACTCCTACGATGAGTTCACTCAGAAGTTCATGGAGAGGTTCGACAGGAAGGATCCAGAGATACATTTCAGGGAGTTGGCTCAACTCAAACAGACAGGTAGCGCAGAGGCCTTCATCTCAGAATTCCAGAGGATAGCAGTCATGGTAACCGATGTGTCAAGAGCAGGTTGACGATGTTATTCACTGAGGCCCTAAAAGAGCCACTACGGGGATGGGTAAAAGCCTACAAACCCCCCACTCTGCAGGATGACATTAGTAGAGCCAGAGATCTCCAGGATTCAGTTCCGAAGAACAGGGTCCCTCTCAAAACCAACTTTCCTGTTAGGGACAAGGGCAGAAAACCTTTTCAGCAGAATGTTCCCAAGAAAACATGGTTAGACGAGGACACTAGGAAAGATTTGAGGCGAAAGAAATTATGTTTCACTTGTCAGGAACCATGGGTGCTAGGACACAGGTATGCAGGGAAGGCAAAGGCTCACTACATCGAAGTGTATTCGGACAGTGACGAGGACGACTATGAGCAGGAAGCCACAGAAGAACTACGGGCAGCAGGGGAAGAATCACTCCAGGGTGATACACCAAAGGGAGTCATTGCTACATTATCTGGAGTACCAAGATTCCATACTCTCAAGGTCAGAGGAGTAGTACAAGGCCACAGAGTGGGAGTATTGATTGATGGGGGAGTTTGCCGCCTTTCACACACCTAGGTTACGTGGCAGAAATCTTCAAGCCACTCAGTGTGTCCTTGGGGGCAAGTCTCGAGTCAAGGCTGACACCTTGTTCTTGACTCCTCCGTTCAGGCTCACTCCTAACAAAGCCAAGGGGGGTAGACCCTATTAAATTACTAAGGCTAATTACTTAGTGTGATGGTGTTATATTGATTAAGTTGTTTAGGAGTTTTGAAATTAACCAGTGGAAACAAAAGATAACAACATGCAAGATTTAAAGCAGATAAGCACAGTAATGACACTCAATATATATATAATCGAAAGAATTGATCAAATAAATCACCAGTGCCTTAAATGGAGTCAGCAAAGAAAATAATGTGCTTGCATGCGCTTGAAATAATGTTTTGCAAAGGTCTCTTGGTAGATTTTAAATTAATGCGGAATGTGAATGAATTAAATTAGGCGAAAAGGGGACTCCAGATATACCCGAGGGGTACTTGGAGTATGTCCAAAAGTGAACTTTCACGGCTACCTACAAGGTGTTTGTCGGCTGGAACGGAGTCTCGGAGACTATTGTTCGTAACGCACCCATCAGGGTGTGATAGAGATCGGCGCCTCGAGGTCACTTTCCAGTTGTTCCCACTCCTTTGGGTACTTTCCACCACTTACAGTTTGTTCGAGGCGTTGGATTTTCGCCTGATGGTTTGTCAATTTGGGAGGTGAAGACTAATTAATCTAGTCACTCAAGTGCTTTTGATGCAGCTTGACTGATCAGACGAACCGCAGCCAAGTACAGAGCATACACATTGGAGTCTTTATTATTTTTAGTAAATTTTAAAAGAGGTGTTCTTATTAAAAAGAAAACCCTCCAGGAACCTCTTTCAGTCCAAGTGGACCTTAATCGGGGAATCAAGGAGGGGTTGATTTTATTATAATTATCAAAACGATTAATGAAAATGGAATCAGAGCTACACAACACCAGTTTTCTAATTAGTCCTACCACGCATCTCTTTCCCCTTGCGGGTCAATTGGGAAGTCGTGGGGTAAGTAGTATGATTACTTTTGAATTGAAAATATGGAATAATGCAAAATATTATCGAAGTATACAATCCTGCATGTCAATACTAAACTAGAACAGAAAAAAAGGGAAAAATGCAAAAAAGTGAAACGGACGCGAATCCACCCAGGGGAGATGGTGAATAGGCTCGAAAGAGCCTATTCGAAAAAGATTTTTCTTTTTATTAGCAGCAATTACAATATCAACAAACTGAAATTAATCCACTCGGTCCTTATATGGAATGAGACCAAAGGTTTACAAATTGCAAAAATTTGAAATTTGGGAAGACGGAGACCCCCTCGGGGATTTCGAATGGTCCAAAAATTCTTTCCGGACAGCACCTCCTCTTTTCTGTTACACCTGCTAAAAACTACCAAGCTTATCACAGTTAAATATGCCCAAAAGTACTTTGACAGTACTTTTAGATGAACAAACTTTTTACCCAAAAATTTTAAGTTAAAACTAGTTTTTAAAGAAGCGGAAAAGGAACCAAGGGGATCTTGGCCTGCTTTGGGGGCAGCCAATATGAAGCACTTAAATTGCTAAATATAACTTTTTAGATTCTAAGGAAACAACCATGCATTCAACAAGCTTTAGATCTACTTTCACAGCCTTGAAAAATGACAATTTTCCCTAAAACTAGATCTAGAAAGCTTGTAAATTTTCTTTTAGGAATGAGATCTAGTTTATGAGCTTTAAGGCAGAAAGATCTATGTAAAATAAACTCTTAAATTGACAGATCTAAACAATTTTAAAGCTGTAAACAAGTAACCGGACTGATTTTAGAAAAATTTGGAGGAAGAGGAAAAGAAGAACATTTGTTGTTGGAAGCCTTGAAGATCAACCGTGGAGCTTTCCGGTGGAATGTCGAGGGACTATGCCTTTAAATGGTTTTGGAGAGAGTGAAGAAGCAAACTAGATCAACATCCTCTCCAAGCTAGGAACCTGCAACTGAATCCAAAGACTTGCCAAAATACTTGTGAAATCCGGTTAATACATACATAGAGATTTCAGAATAACATGCATATAAACTTATAAAACATGCTGAATATAGATCTCTAAACATGCATCAAAAAGGAAAGAGATGGCCTATAAACTTATTAATAAACTCCTTTCCTATCAAGATTATAATAAACTTATTATCAATCTTAGCAATGAATCCACAAACAATCAGTAAATTATGAACATATATACAGGTTACCTCAGTAAAACATGGCAATGCTCATCCACACATGATACAATGACATGACACCATCTTGCCTCCAAAGCTTCACTTTATTCCAATAGCAAAATATATTACACAGTATTACAACAGCAATAGCTCCTTAATCCAACTCTTACTAACTCAGAAAGGAGGTAGCCATGCTTTATTTATACACAAAATTGAAACCCCGGCCCAGAGGGGGAGCAAATCCCAAGGAGATAGACCACTGCAACTGAAGGAGAATCCATCAATGCCTTATCTGAAGCTGAACTGAGCTTCTACTGAGTTTGAATGTCAACCGGGGGGCTGATTGAGCTGACACATCGACTTGCTGAGTGAATCATCAACCACAGAGCTCCCAGAAGAGCCCACACGTGTGGAGGAGAGAGAGAGGGCGCAATTCCCCATAAAGGATGTTGAAGTTCAACTCTGGATCCACCTAGATCACCTCCTTCAGTCAAATATTTGTCAGATCCAGCCAATCTGGTGCCGATGAGACTAATTTCAATCAAATCAGTTAAAAATCCATTGATCTAGGATTTTGGATTTACTCCATTATTCATCAATTTATTAATTAAAATAATCAATAATTGATTTTTTGGGGTTTTCTGATCTGAGTGATGGAAAATCACTCAAAACTAGGAAATAGTGGGTCTATAGGTTTACCAGGTGCTCTTAGCTTGAAAATGAGCACCTACATGACTAAAACTGACTTTTGAGCCCACTTTTATTACAAAACCAATTTTTTCAATTAAACTATTAAAAAATAGCCTAAGTTTTGGAAAAATTAAATTTTAATAAAAAACAATGAAAAAATTAAAAAAATTAAAAAACCTAGGGGGACTTAGACATGTTCATATGACTCGACCATGTTGCCTAGCATGTTTATACATTGACACATAGACTCTAATAACCTCAATAGGCCTAAATGCCAAGTCGACCACCCCAACTTTGGAGGTATTGAGTGAAAAACTCAGAAATTATCAGTCGTTTATTCAACAACCAATAATAACCAAGGGAAAAAACACCCTGGGCTGATCGGATTGACAAATAAAGTCTAAGAGGCCGAGTCTTTTACAGACACTATCATGCTAGAACATTTATTACAACTCCCCCAAGGGGGTATGAACATGTGATATAGTACAACAAGCACTTCCCAGAAGCACTTTCGAAGGTCTTCTGAAGTCCGAACAAAAAATCTTTGTCCGATTCACGAGGCTCACTTGATAAAAAACCACTAAGTACAACTTAGGTGGTAACATTCTGGCTCCATCTATGGGACATGTGCTCGATCTGGTCTTTAAGGCAAGGAGAGGATACGAGAACACCAAAATCTCTGGTTTATATACCCTATAAAAACATCTCAACTTGACAAGAAAACCTCAGTAGCACAAGCTTTACATAAAAACTAAATGAACCATTAAGCTGATTTATTTAAACAAAATAAATGTAACTAACTAATGAAAAAAATGTTTTATTATAGCTAAGTACAAAAAAAAAATGCAGAAAGTAAATGCTCTTTTTCAAGGAGCTTATTTTCCTACTCTAAGCATGATATAAAAAGGGTTAAGTGTAATCAGAAATCCAATGTAACCACCTAAGCATTTTATTAACATAAAAAAAAATTTCCTTGTCTTTGGTTACCAGCCAAAGTAAGGATACTTTATTCAGAAAATGCAAACCTGCGTGATGATTCGGAATGGGTGGGATGGATGGGAAATCATAGGCATGAATAAAGTCATTAAAGTTCTTCCCAAACCGGTATGTGCTCGTGCAGGCTGCTTCTATCAATGACTGGATAGGACTGATATACCAATCAGCATGATGAGGCAGAATGACTATATCATCATATTGATCATCAAGGCTTACTGAATGATGACTCATTGTATAAGCACCAAGCTGCTCCAAATGCTTAAGGAACCTCTACATGTGAAGAATACGGTTGAGACTGATATTCTACTGATTGCATCACATCTGACTTTTCACAACACTGCTTCTCAATGTCTTCATTGTTGATAACCTTGTGCGGCTCTGCATGATATGACTCTGAATGATCACGTGAAAATTCCGAATGCTCCTCTTCCATACTAAGATTTTCCCAGGTATCTAGATCCATGCTCCCCTCTACGGATGTATCGTAGATTGGACTTCCACAAATTTTTGAATAGACACTCCCCTTGCTGGACATATAATGGATGGGGTTCTCAATAAGATTTTCACAAGTTGGATTATCTATGAAATTTCAATAGTCATCACTCCCATCCATGTCATATGTGGGGGACTCTTCATCCATGGCATCATGATCTTTAATTTTCATCTGGCGACTCCAATGACTTTTTTCAGTTTTTATTTTTACAAAGAAAAGCAAAAAATAATTTTTGTGAAAAGATTTATAAATGCTTATTTTTCTTTTTCACATGGCAACTCCATTGAAGGGATAAAACCCTGCTTTCTCATAATTTTGTTGAGACTTATTGTGTGTAGATGAGCTCATACGACATAGTAGAACTTTAAATGCTCATTATTTGGCTGCTCTGGTTCAATACAAAATACATGGTTGATATATGCTACTGATAAGCCGTTATGGATGATGAAGATTATGGTGCTCTAGTTTCTAGTGTATATCCTACCATCGATTTCTTGGGCATCCCGGGCTTTCCTAACTATGAACCATATCTCCAGGATGAAAGATATTCTCAGGTTCCAACTTTTTATGGAGATGGTGATTCAGTTGTCTGTCACATCATATTTGTTTTTGCATTTGTGACAAAACTCAACATACTTCATAGGGATAATGTGATGCAAATCTTTGCTCATTCTTTGAAAAATAAGGCTTGGACATGGCTTTGTGGTCTTCCTAATAAATGCATTACCTCCCATGAAGACTTATGTGCTATGTTTTTTAAGAGGTGGCATGATGGTGAGGGAGATATGATGACGGTTGTAGAAAGGACCCTCACCTACCTAAATGAGCAGAAGGAGCCTATGACTTCCATTATAGATGAGGACACTCACGATGATCCTATTGAAGAGCTTCACGAGGAACCCATGGTTGAACACATTGTTGAAGACTCTCCTCATGTCAGCATAACTAAAAACATTGAAGATTTAAGATTTTCTCAACATTGTTGCAATGCTAATATTTTTCCAGAAAGCCCTCATGAGGAAACCATTACAGAGATCGACATTGATGAAGAAATTTATGATGTGTATGATGACACCCCTCTATGTTCATCACTTGGGGATGAAGTTTTGGAAGGATTAACTTCTTGTAATATCTTTGAAACCAAAACTTTGAAGGACGATTATTATGAATAGGAGAAGTGTAGTTAGGATGTGATACCAACAAGGAAGACATGGATAGGCAAGAGCATGATGCCATGGATGAAGAGTCCCCCACATATGACATGGATGGGAGTGATGACTATTGGAATTTTATAGATAATCCAACTTGTGAAAATCTTATTGAGAAGATGAAAACAAAAGTCGTGTCCCGAGAATAAAAAGATTTATCCCCGGCAACGGCGCCAAAAAGTGTTTCCGCCTTTCACACACCTAGATTATGTGGCAGAAATCTTCAAGCCACTCGGTGTGTCCTTGGGGGCAAGTCTCGAGTCAAGGCTGTCACCTTGTTCTTGACTCCTCCGTTCAGGATAACTCCTAACGAAGCCAACGGGGGTAGACCCTATTAAATTACTACGGCTAATTACTTAGTGTGATGGTGTTATATTGATTAAGTTGTTTAGGGGTTTTGAAATTAACCAGTGGAAACAAAAGATAACAAGATGCAAGATTTAAAGCAGATAAGCACAATAATGACACTCAATATATATATAATCGAGAGAATTGATCAAATAAACCACCAGTGCCTTAAATGGAGTCAACAGAGAAAATAATGTGCTTGCATGTGCTTGAAAAAATGTTTTGCAAATGTCTCTTGGTAGATTTTAAATTAATGTGGAATGTGAATGAATTAAATTAGATGAAAATGGGACTCCATATATACCCGAGGGGTACTTGGAGTATGTCTAAAAGTGAACTTTCACGGCTACCCGCAAGGTGTTTGTGGGCTGGAACGGAGTCTTGGAGACTATTGTTCATAACGCACCCGTCAGGGTGTGACAGAGATCGGCGCCTCGAGGTCACTTCCCAGTTGTTCCCACTCCTTTGAGTATTTTTCCACCGCTTACAGTTTGTTTGAGGCGTTGGATTTTCGCCTGATAGTTTGTCAATTTGGGAGGTGAAGACTAATTAATCTAGTCACTCAAGTACTTTTAATGCAGCTTGACTGATCAGATGAACCGCAACCAAGTACAGAGCATACATACTGGAGTCTTTATTATTTTTAGTAAATTTTAAAAGAGGTGTTCTTATTAAAAAGAAAACCCTCCAGGAACCTCTTTCGGTCCAAGTGGACCTCAATCGGGGAATCAAGGAGGGGTTGATTTTATTATGATTATCAAAACGATTAATGAGAATGGAATCAGAGCTACAGAACACCGGTTTTCTAATTAGTCCTACCTCACATTTCTTTCCCCTTGCGGGTCAATCGCGAAGTCGTGGGGTAAGTAGTATGATTACTTTTGAATTGAAAATATGGAATAATGCAAAATATTATCAAAGTATACAATCCTGCATGTCAATACTAAACTAGAGCAGAAAAAAGGGAAAAATGCAAAAAAGTGAAACGGACGCGAATCTCCCCAGGGGGGATGGTGAATAGGCTCGAAAGAGCCTATTCGAAAAAGATTTTTCTTTTTATTAGCAGCAATTACAATATCAGCAAACTGAAATTAATCCACTTGGTCCTTATATGGAATGACACCAAAGGTTTACAAATTGCAAAATTTTGAAATTTGGGAAGACGGAGACCCTTCGGGGGGTTTCGAATGGTCCAAAAATTCTTTCCGGACAGCACCTCCTCCTCTTTTCTGTTACACCTGCTAAAAACCAGCAAGCTTATCACAGTTAAATATGCCCAAAAGTACTTTGAAAGTACTTTTGGATGAACAAACTTTTTACCCAAAAATTCTAAGTTAAAACTAGTTTTTAAAGAAGCGGAAAAAGAACCAAGGAAAGCAAGCTTTCCTTGGGATCTTGGCCTGCTTTGGGGGCAGCCAATATGAAGCACTTAAATTGCTAAATATAACTTTTTAGATTCTAAGGAAACAACCATGTATTCAACAAGCTTTAGATCTACTTTCACAGCCTTGAAAAATGACAATTTTCCCTAAAACTAGATCTAGAAAGCTTGTAAATTTTCTTTTAGGAATGAGATCTAGTTTATGAGCTTTAAGGCAGAAAGATCTTTGTAAAGTAAACTCTTAAATTGATAGATCTAAACAATTTTAAAGCTACAAACAAGTAACCAGACTGATTTTAGAAAAAATTGAAGGAGGAGGAGGAAAAGAAGAGCATTTGTTGCTGGAAGCCTTGAAGATCAACCGTGGAGCTTTCCGGTGAAATGTCGAGGGACTATGCCTTTGAATGGTTTTGGAGAGAGTGAAGAAGCAAACTAGATCAGCATCTTCTCCAAGCTAGGAACCTGCAACTGAATCCAAAGACTTGCCAAAATACTTGTGAGATCTGGTTAATACATACATAGAAGTTTCAAAATAACATGCATATAAACTTATAAAACATGCTGAATCTAGATCTCTAAACATGCATCAAAAAGGAAAAAGATGGCCAATAAACTTATTAATAAACTCCTTTCCTATCAAAATTATAATAAACTTATTATCAATCTTAGCAATGAATCCACAAACAATCAGCAAATTATGAACATATATACAAGTTACCTCAGTAAAACATGGCAATGCTCATCCACACATACAATGACATGACACCATCTTGCCTCCAAAGCTTCACTTTATTCCAATAGCAAAAGATATTACACAGTATTACAACAGCAATAGCTCCTCAATCCAACTCTTACTAACTCGAAAAGGAGGCAGCCATGCTTTATTTATACACAAAATTGAAACCCTAGCCCAGAGGGGGCGCAAATCCCAAGGAGATAGACCACTGCCGCTGAAGAAGAGTCCATCAATGCCTTATCTGAAGCTGAACTGAGCTTCTACTGAGTTTGAATGTCAACCGGGGGGCTGATTGAGCTGACACATCGACCTGCTGAGTGAATCATCAACCACAGAGCTCCCAGAAGACCCACACGTGTGGAGGAGAGAGACAGGGCGCAATTCCCCATAAAGGATGCTGAATTTCAACTCTGGATCCACCCAGATCATCTCCTTCAGTCAAGGATTTGTCAGATCCAGTCAATCTGGTGCCGATGAGACTGATTTCAATCAAATCGGTTGAGAATCCATTGATCTAGGATTTTGGATTTGCTCCATTATTCATCAATTTATTAATTAAAATAATCAATAATTGATTTTTTGGGGCTTTCTAACCTGAGTGATGGAAAATCACTCAAAACTAGGAAATAGTGGGTCTATAGGTTTACCGGGTGCTCTTAGCTTGAAAATGAGCACCTACATGACTGAAACTGACTGCTAAGCCCACTTTTATTACAAAACCAATTTTTCCAATTAAACTATTAAAAAATAGACTAAGTTTTAGAAAAATTAAATTTTAATCAAAAACATTGAAAAAATTAAAAAAATTAAAAAACCTAGGGGTACTTAGACATGTTCATATGACTCGACCATGATGCCTAGCATGTTTATACATTGACACATAGATTCTAATAACCTTAATAGACCTAAATGCCAAGCCGACCACCACAACTTTGGTGGTATTGAGTGAAAAACTTAGAAATTATCAGTCGTTTATTCAACAACCAATAATAACCAAGGGAAAAAACACCCTGGGCTGATCGGATTGACAAATAAAGTCTAAGAGGCCGAGTCTTGTACAGACACTATCATGCTAGAACATTTATTACAACTCCCCCAAGGGAGTATGAACATGTGATATAGTACAACAAGCACTTCCCAAAAGCACTTCTGAAGGTCTTCTGAAATCCGAACAAAATATCTTTGTCCGGTTCACTCCGAGGCTCACTTGATAAAAAACCACTAAGTACAACTTAGGTGGTAACAGGGAGCAACCCACAATTTCATTGACTCTGCTTGGGTAGCCAAGAGGGGTATTCAGACCGAGAAGTTCGAGGGATTTACTGTAGCGGTAGCCGAGAACTCTAGCATGGAGTGCAACTATTGGATTCTGAAATTGAATGTCACATTAGGCAACTATCAGATGACAAATTCATTTTATGTAGTAGATGTGGCAGATACTCATGTAGTATTAGGTGTTCAGTGGCTCTATTCAATAGGGAAATATACTACAGACTACCGGGCAATGGAAATGGAATTACAAGGACCAGACGGCAAACGGGTAGTTTTGAGGGACATGAACACTTATCCCCCAAAACCGGTCTCTTCACAAAGAATGGAGGCAGTACTAAGACAGGATGACATAGAATGGGCTGCAAAATGTTTTGTCACCTTTAGGAAACCTCCAGAGAACAACACCCAACACCCAAGTGATATTCAGGCCTTATTACAGAAGCACGAAAAGGTATTTCGGGACCTTCCAGCAGGTAGACCGCTAGACCGAGGCTTTGAACACATCATTGAGCTAGAGGAGGGGGCACAGGCAGTCATCACCACCCCTTATCGGCATCCCAAAAGATAGAAGGATGAGATCGAGAAAACGATCAAAGAATTGCTGGAGCTTGGACACATTCGGCCTAGTTCTAGCCCCTTCGCATCTTCAGTGGTCTTGGTCAAGAAGGATGGTACACTGTGAATGTGCATCGATTATCGAGCACTCAACAAAAAGACCATTAAAAACAGGTATCCCATCCCTAGGATTGATGAACTCATGGACGAACTACGGGGTGCCAAATACTTTTCCAAGATTGATCTTCGCTCGGGGTACCATCAGATCCAAGTAAGGGACCAAGACATCTCCAAAACAGCTTTCCATTGTCACTATGGTCACTATGAGTTTCTGGTCATGCCTTTTGGACTTACCAATGCTCCAGCCACTTTTCAGTCATGCATGAACCATACCTTCAGAGTTCAGCTACGTAAGTTTTTGCTAGTATTCTTTGATGACATCCTGATTTACAGCAAAACATGGGAGGAACATCTAAAACACCCGGACGAAGTATTGAGCATTCTAGAAGAACACTCGCTTTACGCGAAAATGTCCAAGTGTGAATTTGGCATGAAGGAAATGTTGTATCTAGGGCACATAATCAGTGAAAAAGGAGTACAGGTTGACATGGAGAAAATGCAAGCTATCAAAGATTGGCCCGCGCCAAAAACAGTCACAGAATTGAGAGGCTTCTTAGGCCTTTACACTTATTACCAAAGGTATGTTAAGGGATTCTCTCAATTTGTCGCACCCCTCACAGATCTCACAAAGAAGTGAGCATTCACCTTAACAGAACTAGCGCAGAAAACTTTCGAGGAGATGAAAGTCATTATGAGTTCTTGCCCAGTTTTAGCATTACCGGACTTCTCACAACCATTTGTAGTAGAATGTGATGCCTCAGGGGAAGGGCTAGGAGCAGTATTGATGCAAAACCATCACCCTATTGCATTTGAGAGCCAAAAACTGAAGAACTACGAGCGCCACTACTCCATATATGACAAAGAAATGCTAGCTATCTTACATGCTCTCACGAAGTTCAGACAGTACCTGGTGGGCAGTAAGTTCAAAATCAAGACAGATCATATCAGCCTCAAGTACTTCTTGGAGCAGAAGGAACTGAATGAGTACCAACATAAATGGGTCAGCAAAGTACAAGCCTACGATTTCGAGATCGAGTATGTTAAAGGTAAGAATAATATAGTAGCTGATGCATTATCCAAGCGACCCGCCTCATTATCTCTCATGAGTATATCCATAGATTGGAGGGCTCTTCTCTTAGTAGAATACTCCAAAAATAAATTTGCTTGCGAATTATTGGATGGACAGATTCAGGATTACAGGTACAGGATTATCGATGACATCATCTATAACAAGAACAGGATATACCTCGTCTCAGAATCAACTTTGAGAAAGAAAATCATACAGGTAGCACACAACTCTCCACTATTAGGACATCAGGGTTTCTTGAAGACCTACAGACAGATCCGAGAGAGGTTCTCATGGAAGGGCCTCAAAGGGGAGGTTATGCAGCACGTACAGGAATGTAGCATATGTCAGTAGAACAAGATTGAGAATATCCATCCAGCGGGGTTGCTTCAGCCACTACCAATTCCAGAACAGAAGTGGGAAAGTGTCTCCATGGACTTTATTACAGGATTGCCCAAGGTCCAAGGGCGAGATTGTTTATATGTCATGGTTGATCGACTGACCAAGTTCGCACATTTCTTTTCTATATCATCTGATTACTCTGCAACTCAGGTAGTTGAGTTATTCTTCAGGGAGGTCTTCAAGTTACACGGGTTACCTAAGACCATTGTCAGTGACCAGGACAATAGATTCACAATTGCCTTCTGGCAGAAACTATTCAGATTAGTGGGGACCAAGCTTGCTACCAGCACGAGTTATCATCCCCAGAGCGATGGACAAACCGAAATTATCAACAAGTGGATTGAAGGATATATGAGTAACTATGTAACAGGGCAGCAACGAACCTGGATTAAATGGCTACACTTAGGGGAGTACTGCTACAATACTACCTATCACATGTCTATTAGGATGACACCTTTTAAGGCATTATATGGCTACGAGGCCTTGGACTATGCAGATTTAGCATTCGGAGACAGTAGGGCTCCTAAGGCAAAGGATTGGATACAGGACAGTCAGGATATTCTTAAAATCCTGAAAGAAAACTTACAGACAGCCCAAAATCAGCAGAAGTTGTATGCAGACAGACACAAGGTTGAGCGGAGCTTTGAGGTAGGAGATTTGGTATACTTAAGGCTCCAACCTTGCAGACAACCTTCACTTAAGAAGAAAGGAGAGGAAAAGTTAAAACCTTGCTTCTATGGACCCTACAGAATAATCATGAAGGTAGGAGAGGTGGCATATGAACTAGAACTACCACAGGAAAGTAAAATTCACAATGTATTCCATGTGTCCAACCTGAAAAAGACCATTGGGCAACACATTGCTCCATCGGCAGAATTACCTCCTTTAGATGATGAGGGACTACTAATACTGATTCCTAAACGGATCATACAGACTCGAGAAAGAAAACTCAGGAACCGGGTGATTAGAGAATACTTGGTTCAATGGAAAGAACTACCTCCAGAGGATGCCACATGGGAAGGAGAACAAGTATTGCAGCATCCCAGTTTGCAGTTGCTTGAGGACAAGCAATCTCAAGCAGGGAGGACTGTAATGCCCCCGTCTGCTTAGGCATTGAGGACCAAACCGTTAACCTATGTGATTCCTGTGGGTTCGAGCGGTTACTGACAGATAGGGAATCAACTGAAGACTGATGCCATCTACAAAAAATCTAGGGCATCAATATAATATAACCATTGGGTCGAAGAGGGCCACCGGCATGCATGACATCTAAGCATTATTTAATGATGCACCCAATTAAGTCTCCATACGCATGCATGCAAGTCAACTACAAATTAGAAGTTAAAGTAACCTAATTAGGTCAAAGTTAGGGTTTTCGCAATTGAAAGTTATAAAAGAAAGATAAAGTGAATGGAGACTTCACTTTTGGAATTATTATTGATTTTGGAACTCTTGAGCAGCAGCACAGCGTGCGGCCACAGCAGTTGGGGTTGGAGACGGCGTCTTCAGCTAACGGGATTTCAGCAGTGAGATATTTGCCCTAGTCTCCTTCAGGATAAACCATCCAGGTTTGTCACCGTGTCTATTGCATTCATCATTATCCAGTATCCAATATATGTCCGAAGGTTATTTGCAGGTTCATCCGTACAGCTGGGGCATTTAGCTGGGAAACCCCAGTCATTCACCAAGACTCTGGATCACCATATTTATTCCGCATGTGGCCTGCCTCCTCACTGATAGGATCACTCTACTGCATTGAGTGATTATCAACCATCAGTTTGTCCATCCGGGGCAGCTAGCAACAGATTACAGGGTTGTGGGGGCGTGAGCAGCAGATTGGTAGACCAATTCGCTAGGGCATCTGGAGAGGTTAAAACTCTTGCATGCTCCGACCATCCTCTGCGGCATGGACACACCTACCTTCCGACCTATTTCCAGCTGAAACTGACCATCCCTTCAGCAAAAACGTCACACTTGTCTGATTCAGCCTATCGGGGTATTGTAGCGGGAAACAAGGTCATTTCTTTATCATCTCGGCTCATCTTGCATGCGTATTCTCTCTAAAGCATTTTCAGCCAGCTTATCAGTGGTAAGTGTTCATTTTATCCTGCAAACCCTAACCCTAATTTCAGCTATAAAATAGGGAAGTTTTGCATGGCAATTTGCATGCCTGGCTTTTTCAGTAACTTTGCATAGAAATAGAAAATATCCGTATTTGGGATATTACATTTACTAAGTTTTAAGTGATTTTTCCATCACTCAAGTGAGAAAATCCAAAAAAAAATCAAATATTAATTAATTTAATTAAAAGTTAATTAAATAATGGAGCAAATCCAAATTCCTAAATCAGTGGATTTTGCTTCGATTTGACTGAAGTCAATCTCATCGGCTTCAGATTGACCGAGAGTTCCCATTCCTTGACTGAAGGCATGATCAGGGCTGAAGAGGAGCTTAACTGGCTCATGCAGATCTAGGGTTGCACCCTCCTTTCTCTCTCCTCCACACGTGTGGATCAAGCTGGGAGTTGTTTGTTGGTTGGTTCAATTCACTAAGTGAGGTGTCACTCCGATTTGCAGTTCTAGTCCAGTTAGACTCAGTTCATCATCATATCAGACTCAGTTCACCATCAGATTAGGCTCGGCTTGACTCTCTATCAGCTGCAGTCTCTCCTTCAGTCAAGCATGCGCCCCTCTTGGCCAGTCTGGCTATAAATAAAGCAGCTTTTTCCTCTTCCAAGAGTTAGAGCTGGGAAGAAAGGCTTGCTATTGTGTAATATTGTATTGTTCATCCTTTTTGTTGAAATAAAGAGAAGCTTTGGAGGCTAAATTGTGGAGTACTTTTCATGTGTGGATCATCATTACCATGTTGCTTTTGAGGTGAACTGCTATTTTTTCAATTTTTGCATTAGATTGTTGTCTGCCTGAATGATTATTGGAATCATAGGAATAGATCATTGTAAGTAAGTTTACTTACTCCTATTTTGCTACATATGTTTGAATGAGATAATATTTGCATGCTAAATAAGATTATTTTCATGCTATGTCATCTATTTCTCATATGTATCTTCAGATTTAATGGTTTTGTTTGCAGGATTTGTTGTTTAGATTGCAGGTTTGCCGTGATTGGAAAAGTTGTGGTTCAAGTTTGATTCCATTGGTTTTCCAACAAAGATTGCGAAGATTGTGCCCCTCGGTGCTTCACTGACAAGTTTCTTTTGTAGATCTGTTTCAGCAACAAGCACTTCTCTTCTCCTCTTCCTTCTTCATAAAAATGTAAATCTTATTAGTTACTTGGCTTTTATATTTTAGATCTACTGTTTCAAAGCTGATATCTTTCTAGATCTGAACATATAGGAGCTGCATGCATAGATTTAGTTTCATTTAAGAAAAAGATTCAAATCCTTTCTCTTTAAAAACTAGATCTAGCAATAAAAGTCTTTCATTTTTTATAAGCAGTTTTAAGCCAAATCAAAAACTTGTTTAAAGTGAATAGTCTTTCTTTATTAAAAGTTAAATCCAACATCTAAAGTGCACATTGCATTGGCTGCCCCAAAGCTAGCCAAGATCCTCAAGAGGACTTCTCCTCTTGAGTTATTTTTGTCTTTTCTTAAAAAGTACTTTAACTTAGTCTTTTTCGGTAGTTTTTTGGGGGTTGTCCAAAGACACTTTTAAAGTGTTTTGGGGCA
The DNA here is from genome assembly GCA_001517045.1 of Pseudotsuga menziesii. Lineage (NCBI taxonomy): Eukaryota > Viridiplantae > Streptophyta > Pinopsida > Pinales > Pinaceae > Pseudotsuga > Pseudotsuga menziesii. The sequence goes on from LPNX011015580.1 coordinate 58,733, forward strand.
CTTTACACTAATTAAAGCTTGCTGATTTTTAGCAGGTCCATCCGAAAAGAGGAGGAGGTGTTGTCCGAAAAGCGATTTTTGGGCCATTCGAAACCCCCCAGGGGTCTCCCCATCTTCCGTAATCATTATTGTTGTACTTTGTAAGCCCTTGGGTTCGTTTGGTATAAGAACCAAGCTGCATTTTTTCAATTAATTTGCTGATATTTGTAACCCTTAATAATAAAAATAATTACTTCGAGTAGGCTCTTTCGAGCCTGCTCCCCATCCCCCCAGGGGGGATCCTGCGTTTTGTGTTTTTTGCACTTTTTCGCTTTTTTTTCTAGTTTTGTCTTGTATTGTAGCATTGTATACTTTGAATTATAAGTATTTCAATATCTTTCACAAATTCAAAGTAATCATACTACTTACCCCACGACTTCCCGATTGACCCGAAAGGGGAAAGAGATGCGTGGTAGGAGTAATTAGATAACCTGTGAGTTGTGTTTGATGTTTGTTTTATTTTTATTTGTTATCATCTAAAATTAACCCCTCCTCGCTTTCCCAATTGAGGTCCACTTGTACCGAAAGAGATTCCTGGAGGTTCTTTTTTTAACAAAGAACATAGCTTAAAATCCTTTAAAATTTGACAAGACTCCGGTGTGTATGCTCTACACTTGGCTGCGATTCGTCTAATCAGTCAAGCTGCATCAAAAGCAACGCAAGTGACTAGAATAATTAGGATTCACTTTCCCCAATAAACCACCTCAGGCGAAAATCCAACGCCTCGAACAAACCGTAAACGATGGCAAAATACCCAAAGGAAGTGGGAACTACTGGACAGTGACCTCAAGGCGCCGATCTCTGTTACACCCTAACGGGTGTATTATGAACACAATCTCAGAGACTCCATTCATCCCACACATTCCTTGCGGGTAGCCGTAGCGGTTATTATTTTTGGACATAATCCAAGTACCGCCTGGGTATATTTGGAGTCCCCCTGCCTAAGTTAATCAACTCATCATACATTAACTTAAAATTTGACCAAGAGCACTTGCAACACCCATTTGTATTTCAACAGCAATCTCATTTGCGGACTCCATTATTGGCACTGATCTATTTGATAATATCATATGTTGTTGCATTACTGCTTATCAAGTTTTTATTTCTATGTTGTTGTGGTATAACAAATCTTGCAAATATCTTGTGTCGAATTCATTTGTCAAAACTCCTAAAAAACTCACTTAGTTAATACCAACATCATCGAAGTAACCAGCCTTAGTAACTTGTAGTGTCTACCCCCCTTAGCTTCGTTAGGAGTTTGCCTAAACGGAGGAGTCAAGAACAAGGTGACAGCCTTGACTCGAGACTTGCCCCCAAGGACACACCAAGTGGCTTGAAGATTTCTGCCACGTTCCCCCCCAGGTGTGTGAAAGGCGGCAACAATTACCAAAGCATGCGTTATTCTAACTGACTTCTTACCCACGATCAATCGAGTTGTCATTTTCAACCGCTGTACTTCTTCTTCTGTCCTGGTTCTTTCCGTCACAACTGCTCTCTTCGCAACTTCTCTTCCGTCGCGGCTGCTCTCGTCGCAGCTTCTCTTCCTCCGTCGCAACTTCCTCTATTGTGTGACCAAAATCTTCATATTCCTGAGCAGAATTCTGGCCGAATTTTGCCTATCTTTTCCTAGGGCCAACACCTACGAAAGCTAAGACCTCTAAAAGAGTATTAGATGTTACACAAGCCAAAGCTACCGACACTTTAGACTAGGTAAATGACCAAACCTAGGGGGCGTCCCTATAACCAAGATAACCCTAAAAATGAGGAATGAAGGTGAATAAAACAAGGTATCTTGATTAGATCTCTTAGTATGATAGTTAATTAGAGTTTTAAGCAATTACTAAGAGAGAATGACTATTTATGTAAAAAGCCCCAATTTTACCCTAGGGTTTCAAGCATGAGAATCAAATCTAAGGGTAAAAGGTGAAATTAGGTGAAATTAGACACTCAAAATTTATTGCTAGATGCTAGATATGACAAGTAGAAGTGAATCTAGCAATACTCGGTTTGCGGAATGAAAGATAACCACTTCTCCCAAGGAGGGTGTCGCTTCCCAAAGACAAACCAGTGTTTTTAGTGGGAAAATGGAGTCCGACGGTCGTAAAACATTAGATCTAGGGGTTTTGAATTAATTCCAAAGTGGGTTTAAGGTTTTATTAATTGTCGGACCTAGAACCTACAAATCTAAAAGTTGAGGGTTTTAACTTTAGGGTTTTTATGAAAGAGAAATGCAGCCCCAACTAGATAGAAAAATAATGGAGAAACTTACCTAGGAAAAACTTACTTGATGCTTTAAAGATGAATGTTGAAGTGATGAAGACTATCCCCGCATAAATCAAGTGGAAAGATGGTGAGATCTAGCTCTAACGAAAATCCCAAGGAACCACAAGTGCACCCTCTCTCCTGCCAAGCCAAAGAATGAATCAATTAGATCAGCCAAGATAAAGAGCTATTGTTGACGAAAAACAAATGATGAAAGAGTAAGAAATCATGCGATAGAAATACTCCCTGTATCCACAAAATCTGAACAAGAGCACAAGGTGGATCTCCTCCACAAGTGCGCCCCTCTCCAAATCAATTTCCATGTCAAGCAATAAAAATGGATCCAAAAGATATGCTAAATATTCACCAAGGTTTTCCAATGCAAGCAAAAGATAGCATCAATCGATCACCAAGAACATTCCTCAATCATCCACACAAGAAAGAAATCCCAAAATATTTTCTCCATTATTGATCAGGAGCCAATGGTGCAAAATTTCCCAATGGGATACAATGGGGGGATCACAAGTCTTAAATAGATCGAGATTGTGTCCACATTCTAACCAACATCCATCCAACGGTTGAGATTAAAATATCATCAAAAGTGGAGATTACATTTTCATCTTTTACATGGATCAATACAAAGGGGGGCGCACTTTTGCCCAATAACACCTTAGTGAGGCGAAATACATCATAGTGCTAGTATATAACAACATAACACATGGAAGGGGGGGCCTTAGGGACATAAATCACCCTAGGCCCCTCATAACATCATAACATAAGATATACATGATAATACATCAATGACCAAAGTGAGTGGCGCCCCATGGGGGATGTCCTCCCTATAGAAGCCAAATTAAATAATCTGGGACCCTAAACTGAGTGAAACAGGTGCAAAATAATCCAGAGAGCCATAACACATCATCAAAAATCATTCCCAAGCCACTTCCTTGACTCCACTAGCCAAATCAGCATAACTCTCCGTCGGCTGAAAACTAGGACAAACTGATTGCATAGATGAATCCAAAGACATGGTATAATGGTATAGGTGACTACTCATACCCACTGGAGTGTTGTAGCACCTAGAGAGCACCACTCTCTAAAGCATCTCATCATAAAAAATGTGTTCTGACAAATAATAAAGTGATAATAATCACTAAACCTGAAAACTGTGGCCAAAACCTGAAAACTGAGACTGTAGTATTGCTTCTGGGAATGCTTGGAGCAAATCTACCAATGTTGTTTTTTGTAGTCACTGCCTTGGAAATCGTGTTTGACTTGGTCAACTAGGTTGACCTGGTCAAAGTACCCAAACTAAAGATGGATCAATAATCTAGATGATCTTGAGTACATCATAAGTGCACAAATCTCACATAATTATGTTAGCAGCCAAACTTAAAACATTAATAACATGACAGTGGTACAAGACTATAAATAAATATCAGACTTAAATCAGAGTAACCATTCAAACTTCTATAAAGCACCTTAAGTATGCTCACTTACAAGCTTAGGCAATTAGCTGTGATGGGTGAAGTGATGAAACCAAAGCTAAAGGTCAAGAGGAAGACTTGTTGACTTTAACATAGTGATCTTTTAGACATGGGAAAAAGGATTCCACTTTTATTCCTGATAAACAGAAAACAATAGGGAATGGAAGTGTCTCACAAATGTATGAGTTGATTTGAAGAGTGTCCATTCAACTCTAACAATTGTCTATTGCTCACATCCAAGCTAAAATCAAGCTCCGTGAGGTGCTTTTCTAGGATCCTTGTGTTGAGTACACAAGAAACTATAGTGAAGAGATCCAAGGGGACACTTAGAATTAGTTGTCCCTTACTCCATATCACATCCCAAGCCATAGGCTCCGTGATGAATTTAATCATTACATTTTCAAATATGGCCAGCAGTCTTTAGATTTAGCATTTATTTATCCACTGCTTTTTTAGGCCTTTCACAATTCACTTGACAGCATTTTTCATGTGTCTAAAAACACAATTTGCAAATTTATCAATGGGGTTGCATTTCACAAGTTATAACTTATAATATATAATGTATGTAATGATGGTAGACATAATGCTTCAAGCTTTAGCTGACAACTCTTCGGGCAACTAGTGGGGAACATCCACAGTCAGGACCAAACATCGGGGACAACCAACCAGAGAGGTCAAGGCTTCAAAACCCAACTCGCCTATGCTCAGGAACCAACACCAGCGGGTTCTCCTAGCCCAGAAGGATCAAGGCTTTGGCAAGTTTTGTTGCACAACTCAAAACCGAGACACAAAACAACATGGGGTATGTCATCATAAACTAAGTGGGGAAAAAGGTGTCCTCAATCTCACAAATCAAAGTTCAAGTCTGAGTAAATGTCAAATGGAAAATACAGATGAGTGGAGAAAGTGACAAGGGATGCCAACATAGCAAGATAGACTAAGTTTGTTCAAGATGAGCATACATAAAGGCCTTGTATAAGATACTACCTAGCCACTCACAATATAAGTCATTCAAGATAATATATTACCACAACATGCTAATCAATATCAAGTCATAGCTACTAAAATAACCAATAGAGACAAGAAATACATCCAAGTACTACCTGTATAACTGCTCAGCCATATCTCTACCTTAAATGTCAATCTGTCAACTGTGTACCATCTCTGCTGCTCTATTCGAATGGACTATGTCACCACCCAGATCATTTCAATGGACTAGGAAATATCAGTCATGGCGTGGAAATGCTCTACATCTGCTACTGAAATAAGTCTGTGAAAATGGCTCGTACTAAACATTGATCCATGTTGTATCCCCATATGATGGAACTGGCTCTGGAAAACAGAAAACATCCATCTGTTGTATCATGGTAGCCAGCTACAATGTATGTGATAACAAGTACTTCCGAGAATAAAACTAAGGGATCCTGCCATGGCCAACCATACAAATATGCATACAAAATTCAAATTCTACTTCTCCAAATTTATTCACTCATTGTGTAGTAGAATTTATTCCATTCGTTTTTCAAAGTTTGCTCTCAATTTTTTTCCTTTGCTAGTTTTGTTGCTTCTTTAGATTCTAGATCTTGGCCTTTATAGCAAAATCTATCAAATATGTGTACATATAACTGCTCAGAGTTACCAATCACGTGCTGTAATTCAATCCTAGTAAAAGTGTGCACCGCTGTAACATAACCTGGGAGGTTTCGAAGTTGAGAAAAATTCTCCTAAACACATGGTTGCAGCCACTGTGGCAAGTTGAGACACCATATCTGAATTACTAGGTATGGAATAATGTTTAAAAGTTCTACAATTTCCAATTGAAGGCAATGTATTTTTAGAGTATGCTTCAGACATTCAGAATAAAGAAAATTCCAATGAGAAAGAATGAGCCTCTTCCAAGCAACTTGCAAGTTAATTTGTTATCTAGCACTCTTCTTCTCACAGAACAGAATACAAAGAAATTGCTATAATTCGAGTTCTAGGCTACAACCTAGACAATATGAGAATGAGTCATACAATTAGAGTTGCTTATCTCAACTTGATTATATCATAACCGAGGAATATCAACTCACTTCAATTTAGCCAGCTTGTAAGAAGAGGTTGTAGATGCTGCATTGCATTAATTGGGTCGACTTTGTCTGAACAGTGAAAATGAATCAACCTTATTTTCGTGAACATGAATGTATATGTCATTACATTTTGATTATGGGCAATGGGCATGAAAAAGCAGACATACACCTAAGATTATTCAATTCAATATGCATATGCAATCACTCAAGGCCTGTATTCCCTGACTAGTAATTTTGATCAAGTTTGACCTTACAATTATAATCTAATCTAGCTTGTAATAAAACTCCTCCAATCCCAAACCAGCTAGTAGATGTCCTGACTCTGGACTCCTCGTAGGGTTGCAACTGTCAAGCTCTAACTACCAAACCACAACGAGGATCGGGACGCCAAAGATAGCTTAGCTTTTCCACTAGTTGAGTATACACACACCAAGCACTAAGTTCTCTACAAGAAAAATTCATTGCACATAACAAAACATCTATCAGCAAAGGATATCGGCAAACCATACATACATATAATTTCCTTATTTGACAATTCACGACAGTCAAATCTACTACTAGTATGTCACTCACTGCACCAAGTACGAACTATTATAATTTATTCCTTCTCAACCCATGCCCTCCTCCCCTGCCCCTGCAAATATTATCGTTTATTGTGTATCCTAGTAGTGGTGTAGTGTAAGCCCCATTGACAGTAGCTTTTGCTCATTTGTGCACATGAATATGAATATAAAACTTATTTCAATTCCCAGAATGGATCGGTTCCTTGTTTGTTTGGAATGGTTCCTTGTTTGTTTATAAATGAATGATTTCAGTTATTGGAAAAATTAATGATTACATAGACCTCAATTAAACAGACAAATACGGAGGACGATAAGATCTTGGCAACAATCCATAAATTGATTTTATCACTATATTTGAAAACGAGATTCAAAAGCTTACATATTTCCTGGAGGAAATGGTTTTGGATGCCTCAAAACACACAGTGTGTAGTAAGGGCTCGCCCTCCCAGGTGGAGTATACAGTTTAAATGAATAAAATGTCAAACAGAAAGGAACAATGATACATACATACCTTGCCATTGATGATAAGCCAGCAATCCTTGTCGTTGTTGTGCTGAGAGACCTCCGAGAGAGTGTACAGCTTTGGGATTGGGTTTACAGAAGAGGTAGGCATGGCTATCGTGTGTGCTGAGGAAGATGGATTCCCTTGGCTTTGACTTCCCAACTACGCATTACATACATACCTGCTACTCTTCCAAACTGCAATTAATTAATGGCATCGTAATTAGTAAAATTCAGTTAATGCCATCGTAGTAATTAGTAAAGATAGTTTTTTTTAACTTCCAATTTCCAATGAGCATCTAATCGGACTCTTACTTTTTTTTAACTTCCAATTTCAACTAATGTACAGTATGAGTGGGCTAATGGCTAAGAGCATGTGTTTACTCTTACGAGCCATGAAATGTGACTACCCAATGAGCATCTAATCAGACTTTTACTTTTTTTAACTTCCAATTTCAACTAATGTACAGTATGAGTGGGCCTAATGGCTAAGAGCATGTGTTTCCTCTTAGGAGGTCACATGTTCAAATCCAAAGGGGGTAGTGTATGTACACCTCTGTAGACTTTAGCAGTTAAATCGCTGCGTAGAGGGGGGTCCTTTGTCCCACAAACAAGGGGGTCTCATACACCAATTTGATGGTGTCTCACTTGGCGGTGACCTTAATAATAAATTATTATTATTATATTATCTAATTACACTCTTTACAAAGGAGTTGTCTATTCATGTCCAATTACAAAGGAGTGGTCTATTCCTTCAATGATTTCGCCTGGAATAGACAACTTTGGTGATGGGCGCCACCCCGTCCAAGCAAGTTTCGTTTGACCTTGTCGAGTCTCCAGCCCTTGTGAGAATTTACTCAGAAGAGACAACTTTGGCACTGAGTAGAATAAAAGACAACTAAAACGCCCCACTTTTCCGACGAGTTTTTTATCCAAATCCGTCCAAAATGTTCATGTAAATTTGTATTTCTATAATTTTGTAATTTCAGTAATTCTATTGACCTGTATAGAGTAAATCTCGAATTTTATAATCACCCAGATGGTTAAAATTACGATTTAAACAATCGAAAGTATGATTTCAACGAAAATCGGCTTGCCGGTTTCCGGCGGAGTAAGCTAATCTCTAGATCATTTGCACCTAAAATCCGACGAATTTTTTGGCCAAAATCCGGCGGAAATTGTTCAAAGAGTAGTTTTTAATGATTGGAATTGCATAAACTGGGTGCCCCAAGGGTAATCGAGGGTCCTAAACCCATTTCTGCAATAAAAATTGCAATTTTAACACTGGAAATCTCATTTTCAACAACAAATCGTGATGTCGGATTCCGGCCAAACTTGCCTAAAAAGGTGCAAATGGTCTAGAGATTAGCCAACTCTGATTCCGACGGATTGGGGGTGTTTTGGTTAGCGCTTATACTGCTCCTAGATACCCTCTCTGATCTGATAATCACGTGTCCCACCCAGCTAATGGGCCCCCTCGCCCCTCCATCACCTCAATAGTTAATTCTTCATGGTGGAAAACGGCGGACAGCTATATGGTTGGTGAATTTCACTCTAGCTCCATTTGAATTCACCTCGCCATCCAAATCGTGCAAGCCCCGCCTGCCAAAGCCTTCATCCACATGATCCTCCTCCATCATACTACTTTGTTCGCTCGCACTGTTGAAGTGTTCATCTGCTCTGTTCCCCTGGATTGTTGATCGTCGACCTACCAACACGAGCTTCACCTCCCCTTCGGTATTGAGTGTTTTATAACCCTTAACTAGAGTTCATCTCTTCTATGAGATTAACAACATGGACATCTTTGTGTTTCTGAACATAGTTCTATTGCTTACCTTACATTCAGTTCAAATCAATTCAATGACCCCTTTCTCAAATCAGTAAGAGTGAAGACATTTGCATATGACGTGATCATCCCGGGAACATTCATTGACCATACATAATAGTTGCACCGAAACTCCTTGCAGGGTTGTTACAAGTTCTTGTTATAGGGATGGTACCTAGGTGCACTATGAACATGGCAAACCCAATAGGCAAAGGTGCAAATAGCTTGGCTAGTGATATCCCCTCCTCTTGAATGTCTTAGTGTTGATCTACGATCATTTTTAGATTTGTTCTAACTTCATGTTGGTAAGTCCCTCAAAATGCATAGTTGATCTAAAATTTATGGACTCGGGAGATCCTAGAATATGTATTCTAAATTTTATATCCTAAAGTGAGCACATAATCTTACATTTCAACATTGGATGCGTGTATATGCCTTATAAGTGATAAACCTAGCCTTCCTTGTTTTTCGTAGGATGGGAAATACTTAGCTAAATCTCGTTGTGGTAATGGATAAGCTCATTTGGATTATGCATCTCCTGGATGCTTTGTTCTCTTGGACTCATTTTGGAAATGGTGTTTCTAACCATCCAAGGGGTACCACTATACCAAACTAAAATTCCATGCGGCTACTTTATCTTTAACAATAACAGCCTTGCCTATGCATCTTTATTTATGCACTCTTTCAAGTCAATAGCCTATTTAGTGCTTATGAGAGGTAGATTTTATAGGTGATGAGTGGTGACTTGCAACGGGATTATGTTTGTACATGCAACCACTTCATGTCATACTTGCCTCTAAACAACTTACAGTTATCTTCGTTAGCAAACTGGTACAATAGAGTTTCATAAATTTTAGAAAAGTAGGATCAATGTCGTTAGGGTTTGTGAGCAAGGGCTTGAAACAATTCCACGGGATGGTCATCCAGTCGGAGAATGGTTATTCAATGGTTATTCCACAAGCTCAAGTGCAATATACACGTGACAAGCAAAATCATAAATATATGCGATCACTCCATATCAACTTTCATGTGCAAACTCAAGGTCTATCATGATACATTTAAATCTTAGGCTACCCAACACATGGTTCATGAGCCAAGTCTGCCACTACATATCAACTAGGTAATAGATCATGCAATATGAACTATTGGCTACCATAGATCATGTGATAGGGGTTGTTTTAATGCTATAGCTCAAGGGTCAATTTATCAAAACTTTGAGGTAAATATATGTTGTATGCTTTGAATGGAAATCAAGCATGCATATTACATATTTCTACCCTTGTATTAGCTAGGAAGGGAAGACTAGTCAACAATATTAGGTATGTTATTTAATGTTAAAACAATGGAACTACAAAAATGAGAACCTAATTGTGTCTTGCAACCATCATCATGCATAATAGTGAAGATGAAGATCACAAGGAATGGACTTTACCTCTTTTCCTGGTTGTTGAGATCTTGATCTATCCTTGTGACAAGTGAAGTAAACATCCAAGAAGCACAACCAGTCATCTAGTTTCTCTGCATGGAAACTTCCATCACATTTCCTAATCACTAGTTTGGCATCCAATTAACAACTCTAGGTAGAGGAAAATTTGATAGCTATGGACTGCTCAAATGGACAATTGTTGTCCATTGCATTGGTTTCAAGCATGCTATGTCATGGAAGGAAAAGTATAATGTGTTGTTGATTTCTACAATTTCTTTATTATGTTGAAAGTTTGAAAGTCTCTTGTTTTGATAAATTTTCCATGCAATATATATGTTGTGCAAATGAGAGGGGTGAGGGTTAATGAATAGTATTCATTGTTTTATCTTTTCAATGTTGCATCTGAAATGTTGTTAGAGGAATTTAATGAGGACACTTTCACATTTTGAACATTGTAGAGTAACGGTTAAAATCTGCAGTGCACAACTTGTAAAGATACAGTTTGACATTTAGAGATTGAAGAGGTAATGGTTAAAAATTGTTGAAGTGTATTATGCTATAACAAATGTGGCAGATTTAATTTCTCACTTCTTGCATATTGTTTGTAGGCATCCGTACAAAATGGGCAAGCGAGGCAAATGGGAAGCTATCATGGATTTTGAGGTGCAAGACCTCAAAGACATGATGACATTTTATAGTAAAGACTTAGTTTGGTTTGAAATATATCAAGAAAACAAGAGCTTCGATCACATTGCTTTAATCCCTTCACACATAGTTAATGATTTTATCAAAGGGGAGGAAACAAACCCCGATGCTCCATGTACTTTCATGTGTAAACAAAACAAGCAACCAAGAAAAATGGACATTGATGCCTTGTGATATGAAGTGCACGCATTTTGAAGGATCTTATTTTGAATGAGCATTGTCCATAGATTAGCATTGAGATTGCATTTATCATCCATTCTATTACTAATGTTTCAAAGTTTCCTTTTTAGTTATCATTGTTCATCTCGGCCTGAAGACAAGAGGGCAACAGTCAATTAAACAAAGGAACTCATTTGAGAAGAAGAGGGGATGCCAATATCATTTCATTGTGAAGGTTATGGTTTAGAGTCCTCATATAGCAATATTGACTTACAATATGTATGACCATGAAGATGGGGAAGGATGGCCATATCATGGCAAACATGATACTTCAGGTAAGGTAAGGACAATGTATAAGTCAAAGCTTTCAAAGGACATCGTTTCTTATGTGGAGAGTTGTATCTTTTTGGGAGTGTACATTGACTCAGCTTATAAAATGCACATCAAAAGACATGTTAACATGGATTTGAAAACTCAAGATAGGGATTTCTTCCTATCTAGGAAAGATGTTGTAAACATGTATAATCGATTGATGAAGGGAAAATACCAACTCCACCAAAAGGATGAAATGAGCGTCAATTTATGGTATCAAAAGCGACCGTAAAATTTCTTATTTTACCAAAAGCCCAATGGTCCAAGTGTCCATTTTCTAATGTAAATTCAAACAAAATCGATGTTGGAGACCATGGTTAAGCTATCCCACAATAACACATAGCCATGGATTCAACATTTAGTACAAATAAATACAAAGTAAGCCGAATGTCAATGACTGGTTTAATTTGCATATTTGAGTTGTAGCTATTCAATATTGTCGATGACTTGAATTTGACATTGCATGTTCTTTGAATATGGCAGTATCAATTTTACACACTCGTGGCATTTGATGAACAACAAAGTGGAGTATCCGTAGAATGGGTTGTGGCAGAACGGAATACATCAGTTGATATTGTGCTATGGTTGGAGCAGCTTTTGAATAGTTGTTACCAAATTTGTCCTGATTGGAAAGTCAATGCCTTCATTGTCGATGATGCATTGATTGAAATTTCTACTTTGATGTAAGTTCAATATTGTTATGCTACAACATATCTTGCATTTATTCTAAGAATATCACACTTAAATGCACTAAATATGGTACGAGGATCACAGCTTGTGATGTGATCTTGTGTGTTTGGCATGTACGGAGGGCGTGGAAAAAAATGTGAACCATTTGGCCACTAGTCTAGAAATAAGCGAAGGAGATGTTCCATGAGTTAGGTTTCATCATGAAACACAGTTCCAATGCTTATGTGGATGATGTAATCCATGGAATTTTTAGCAAATTCGTAGATGAGTAGAAGTTCTTAGACTACTCCCACAAGAATTGGGTTGTCGGTGATAAGATTTGTAAGTGCACAAACTCTTGTTGGTGTTTTTGTTTTTGTCTTTCATAAAGATGATATACCTACACTAACTTGGTGTTTACATTTAGGAATGTAGGTGAAAGGTTGTCGAGATTTCCTTCATGTCAATCAAGAGACTAACAATGTTGTTGAGTCTTACCATTGTTACCTAAAGACCAACTTTCTATGTGATCGAAGGAAGAAATGTGCTCATAAGATGGATTGGTTGTTGCACATGCTCCTAACAAGTGTTGAACCTTGTTATTGGTTCAAGGAAATTTTGAAAGAAGAATGATATTTGAACAATTATAACAAATGGAAGCAATTTTTGAATCATCAATGGAAAAAGTTAGAAGAATTTCGGAGAATGATTGCTAGCCTCATGAGAGCACACCTCATGCTTATTAGGTGAGGAGTCAAAGTAATCCTGATAAGAAATACCTTGTCAACTGGCATCGTGAAAATTTTATGGTGTGTGAATGTCCATGGTCTATTCATGGGAATATTTGCAAGTATGCCATAAAGGCTAATCGGTTATATTTCAACTTAGATAATTGAGACCCATTAATTCATCAAGATGCAATGGCCAACACATTCAATTACCCTCCTGAAATAATTATAGAGCCCTGCAACCATAATGTAGATGTCAACACTGATCATGTGGCCACTGATAGTATTGATGCATATGTTGAGGAACTTCATTCCGTTATAGAGGAGTTGTTTAGATAACTACATTTGATTCAAAACAACCTCCCTACTACTTTGAGAAAGACCAAACAATTGACTGATATGGTGAAAAAATGTTGGAAGAGGGAAACAATTTACACATTATGGATTTTGACTTCACAGTTGGGTAGGATGCTCTATACTCGTCTTTGAAGAGGAAGAAGAGTTTCCTAATCCCTACAAAGAAACAAAGAAGAAATAAACAAAACAACGAATTGAAAATTGATTTGAATGCCCTGCATCTGAACATGAACCGTTTCAATTTCACTACCTCAAGAAATGAGTACACGCTAGAGCAAAAAAGGCATTTCCTATGGTCCCAGGTTAGTTTCATAAATTGACAAGAGTAATGGGTTTATATTAGTATATTTAGTCATCACCATTCTTTAACATGTGTTTTTTTTCTATCTGCAGAGGTGCAACAATCCACAACGGTGGCGTCAATCCAAAGCCAAAGGGAGATGCAAAACCATCCAACTTTTCTTGCTATGCTAGGTACATTTGAAGGGACTTTTCATATGATGTAAAAGCAAATTATTTGAATTATTGTATGTTTCATGTCTATGTGGACTATTAATGTTTGTAGAGGTTTAACATTGCATAGCACGACAATTCCATCAATCCCACTAGTTCCCTAGATTGGATGGATACATTTGGAATTTTAATAAGGGAACTAATAAATGATGTTCATACATTAGATTATAATAAATATTTAATAATGGAGCTGATTAAATAAATACAAGAGATAATTGAAGTGGAAATGGAACATGGAGACACATGGAGAATATGAGGCCCACACAAGCTAGAAATTTGGTGCCACATGGCATCCTCCTCTTGCAATTTTGAATCCATGGGAAGCCTAAAGGTTCTTGGATGAGTTAGAAGGCTAATACACTTGGCCATATGCATCATAGGTCAAATTTGGGAGGAAATGTAACTTACATGGGAAATGAAGAGTCATTTTGGAGCTAGTGAGACACTTGGACTAGATTCCCTAGCTCTATGACAACAATGATGAATATTATATTACACCTATGAAACAAATCAGATCTGATGGCTGACATCTAACATATTTGACATGTCAGGTCTAAATAGAGCATCCAAGAGAGCTCTCATGTGAGTTGAGGAATCTCAATGGGCTCCAACTCAAATTTAGGGAAGGTGGAAGGCTAGGAAAGGGAAGACACGTGGAAAATCATGAGCACACACCCAAATTCGAAATGGATTGAGTTTGTGGATGGATTGGGAAGCTTAGAAGGCTAAGGATGTTTATAAAATACAAGAAGCAACCAAGAGAATGGCTTTTGATCATTTAAGAAATTGTCATTTGTGAATTGTGAGAGCTAGTGGATAACTAGTTTTCTTGCCTTAGCCAATTTCGAGGGTGAAAGATTCCCATCCAAGTTGGTGTTTGGAGAGGCCACTCAGGTATTTCAAGGAGATTTAATGGAGTCTTATTTGTAGTTTTAAGCTACATGAAATCATATGGATTCTTCTATTGCATCACTCTCTATCAACCATTTCCAGTTTTCTTTGCATATTCATGCTCATGGAGGGATTGTGCCTTGGGTGAGCTCATGTACTCTTTGAGAGAGATATTCATGATCTATTTATGATTGTAATCAGTTTAATATGCTCTGTTATTCATTCTCAAAAATTTTCAAGTCGAAATACGCAAGAGTTGTATGTCAAAATGACTTTTAATGGGCAAACAATGACCATTTCCACTCTATTTTGATATATGATATGGTAATGCTTATTATTTCAAATGGAGGAATGTATATTTGATAAATGTATGATAAATGGACTGTCATTAATGCATATTTCAAGTCTCATGTTCGATACTTAATCATTGGAAGCCATTTTACTCATTCTTATTGCATTGGGAGAAGATTTGGTGCATTTCCCCCAAGGGTCGAAATTGTGATTTGGGAGTTGTTTTGGAAAGAGTCATAACATCCTGTATAAACTGAACCATGATGCATATGAGACTTTGAAATTTTCCCTTACACATACCCTGCCTTTTTTCTGAAATTCGAGTGACTTTGGGACCAGTTGAGAAGCCATTTCTGGCAATTACTCAGGGGGAATTGGAGCCCCAATTTGCTAGTAAAGACTCCTACTTTGAATAGAACATTAAACAAGTTTGAAAAAGTAATTGGGGGGTCATAAAACATCCCTGAACATCATATTTAAGTTCTAATATTAGTCATGTACCTTCTGAGAAAATTTGGGAGCATTGGGCTAATTTGGAGGTCTTGACATCAAAACTAGTTAAGGTCAAAATTGGGGGAAAAGTGAAAAAATTGGTCATTTAATAAAATTTTAAAAAGGGACATTACAAGTGGTATCAGAGCATATTCTTGGCACCTGATGTTCTTAACATGGAGTCAAATCAATAATCCACCACCCTTAGATCCGGTGTTTTTGTTGAAGGAAAAGAGGTATTAGAAGAAGAGATACATTTTGCTGAAACTATGACTAGCAAGGGGAAGGGATACAAAGATCATGATAAGGTGGAATATATTAAACTCCTACAACCTCTATTTGATGACATAACCAAGAACATGAACCAACAATTTATGAAAGGATTCGAATTGTTGGTTAGCCAATTTGGAAGCAAATTAGGAGTAATAGGAGATAGCAGTAATTCACAATCAGAAGAAAAGAAGACAATGGGTGAGCATATTTTCTCAAGAACAGGACCTCATAATAGACCCCATGAATTTTAGAGCACACCAAGTCCTACTGCACCTAAATTTCTTGTACCCAAAGAAGAGCCTAACATTCAAATTGAACTTGCTACAATGGCAAAAGAATGGGATAAAATGGATGAAGATTGTAAAAGAAGTGTACCATTTGATCGGTACTTTCTTGTTGCAAACAAACTCAAAAAGAAGGAAGTTAATAAGTCTCTATACAAAATCAAAGACTTAAATTGTGTCATTAGTAAAGTGCCACTCCATACTTTTGATGGTTCATCTCAAAGTTCTGCTAATACTTGGGTGCAAAAATTAGATGTGTATTTTCAGTTGAATCCAATGTAGGAAGAAGATGCCTTAAAAATGGCCATATTGCACTTAGAAGGAGATGCCAATGAATGGTGGTTCCATGGACTGAAAACTTTGGGTCATGATTGGGTTAACACATATGGAGAATTTATTGACAGGGTACTAGAGAGATTTGAGCAAAAAGATCCTGAATTGTCTTTCAAAGAACTAGCACAATTGAAGCAAGTTGGAACCTCGATTGATTATATGATGGAATTTCAAAAATTATCAGTCAAAGGTGGTCGATGTGTCTATGGGAAGGTTAGTATTGTTGTTCATTGAAGGTTTGGCTGAACCCTTGAAAGGTTTGGTCAAATACCACAAGCCCACTACATTAAAAGATGCAATGAGCTTGACTAGAGATCTCCAAGATGTGCTTCCTAGAACAAGATTTCCTCCCAAGCCTAACTCCGAATTTGAAAAGAAACCTTGGAAAAAAGATGCACCTGATAAGAAGCCTTGGAAAAGAGATTCATTTGAAAAGAATACGAAAGAAGTACTAAACAGGGATGAACTTTGAAGAAAAAAATTGTGTTTCACATGCTTTCAACCATGGACACTGGGGCATAAATGTACTAAAGGAAAGGCTCGATACATAAAAGTATTTTCTGATAATGATGGGTATGAAGGGGGTATGGAGGAAGGAGGACACATTTCAGATCAAGAAGAGGAATATGAGACAGCAGTTGAAGAAGAAAGATAAGAAGAAACTCATCCTTCACCGGACAAAGCAAGAATGGTAGTACTTTCAACAGTGCCTCGCTATCACACTATTCGATGCAAGGGTGTGGTACTAGGACAAAGAGATTTAGTTTTGGTAGATGGAGGAGCCACACATAACTTCATTGATGTAGATATTGTGGAGAAAAGGAAGATACAAATTGAACCATTCTATGGCTTCACAGTTGTCATTCCTGGTCACAACACAATGCAGTGCAAAACATGGGTTCCAAAGTTGCAAGTCACAGTAGGTAACTATACTTTTGTTGATAGTTTTTATGTGGTTAATGTTGCTGATACTAATGTGGTTTTGGGAGTGTAGTGGATGTATTCTATAGGGGAACATACAATAAACTACCAAATTCTTGAGATGAAATCTCAAGATTTGAAAGGTGTACTAAGGGTTGTAAGAGGGCAACACACTTACCCAAACCAAGTAATGACTTGCAATAGTATGAGATCTATATTGAGGCATGAGGACATAGAATGGGCTGCTGAATGTGATATCATATCTCCCAAGCCAAACATAAAGTTTGTTGGTGAGTTGGCTCTTTCTCCTACATCCTACACTTCGAAATTCGACAGCATTCATCCAAATGAAGTATAGGTGAAAGGTTCTTTTTTTATGGTGTCACATGAAGAGTATAAAATTTCTATCTCTCATTTTGATGATGACATGATTAGAGAGCCATATTATTTACATTTTCATCAGCATCCCTTGTCACACTATGATGATACACATACACATGGATGCACCTATGACATTCCCTTGAGTCACTTGGAGACTCATGATTTTCATTGTTCCCTTCCTGGTCCATTTGATGTTGGGGGAACTTCATCGAACACTTGGGTGAAGATACATACGATCAAAGGACATTATTGTTGGTAGCAACATACTATTTTATTTCATGATGATATACACATTCATGAATGTATTGATGAGACTTTTGTGAGCCACTTGAAGTCTCCATGTTTTATTTGCTCCTTATTTGGTTCAGATTTTGGTGGAAGTTCTTCATTCACTTCTTGGATGAAAGAACACATGGCTGATCATATTGATGCACATTATATACCTTGGGAGAAACATTATGGGACATGGGATCCTCACCTATGCCATTGGGGAAGATATGATATAATACTTCATTCTTGTGTGTATGGGATACATGGTGATCTACTTACTTGGAGGATCATATGGGACCCTGGGATCATTTTTGGTTTCATTGGTTTCAATTGTGGGGGAAACAAGCAACATTGGAGACTTATTCATCACTTGAGAAGATGAATGTAATCATAATATTGCAACATACAAATTTTAAATTGCTTGAGGACAAGCAATCTTGGGTAGGGAGGACTATAATGTCCCCAATTTTAATAATTGCATAGCAGGACAATTCCATCAATCCTACTAGTTCCCTAGGTTGGATGGATACATTTGGAATTTTAATAAGGGAGATAATAAATGATGTTCATACATTAGAATGGAATAAATATTTAATAATGGAGCTTATTAAATAAATACAAGAGAAAATTGAAGTGGCAATGGAGCATGGAGACACATGGAGACTATGAGGCCCACACAAGCTAGAAATTTGGTGCCACATGGCATCCTCCTCTTGAAATTTCCAATCCATGGGAAGCCTAAAGGTTCTTGTATGAGTTAGAATGATAATACACTTGGCCATATGTATCATAGGTCGAATTTGGGAGGAAATGTAACTTACATGGAAAATGAAAAGTCATATTGGAGCTAGTGAGACACTTGGACTAGATTCCCTAGCTCTCTGACAACAATGATGAAGATGCTATGACACCTTTGAAACATATCTGACATTTCAGGTTTAAATAGAGCATCCAAGAGAGCTCTCATGTGAGTCGAGGAAGCTCAATGGACTCCAACTCAAATTTGGGGAAGGTGGAAGGCTAGGAAAGGGGGGACACATGGCAAATCATGAGCACACACCCAAATTCGAATTGGCTTGATTTTGTGGATGGATTGGGAACCTTAGAAGGCTAAGGATGTTTATAAAATATAGGAATCAACCAAGAGAATGGATTTTTATCATTTGATAAATTGTCATTTGTGAAGTGTGAGAGCTAGTGGATGACTAGTTTTCTTGCCTTAGCCAATTTTGAGGGTGAAAGATTCCCGTCCAAGTTGGTGTTTGGAGAGGCCACTCAGGTCTTTAAGGGAGATTTAATGGAGTCTTATTTTCAGGTGTAATCTATAGGAAATCATGTGGATTATTCTATTGCAGCACTCTCTATCAACCATTTCCAGTTTTCTTTGCATATTCATGCTCATGGAGGGATTGCGCCTTGGGTGAGATCATGTAATATTTGGGAGAGATATTCATGATATATTTATGATTGTAATAAGTTAAATATTATCTGTTGTTCATTCTCATAAATTTTCAAGTCGAAATACCCAAGAGTTGTATGTCAAAATGATTTTTAATGAGCAAACAATGACCATTTCCACTCTATTTTGATATATGCTATGGTAATTCTTATTATTTCGAATAGAGGAATGTATATATGATAAATGTATGATGAATTGAATTTCATTAATGTGTATTTCAAGTCTCATTTTCTGCACTTAAGCATTGGAATCCATTTTACTCATTTTTATTGCATTGGGAGAAGATTTGGTGCATTTTCCCCAAGGGTCGAAATTGTGATTTGGGAGTTGTTTTGGAAAGAGTCATAACAGCCTATATAAACTGAACCATGATGCATATGAGACTTTTAAAATTTCCCTTACACATCCCCTTCCTTTGTTCTGAAATTTGAGTGACTTTGGGACCATCTGAGAAGCCATTTCCGACAATTACCTAGGGGGAATTGGAGCCCCAATTTGCTTGTAAAGACTCCTACTTTGAACAGAAAATTAAACAAGTTTGAAAAGTAAATGGGGGGTCATAAAACATCCACAAACATCATATTTAAGTTCTAATATTATTCATGTACCTTCTGGGAAAATTGGAGGTCTAGACATCAAAACTAGTTAAGGTCAAAATTGGGGAAAAAGTGAAAAAATTGGTCATTTAATAAAATTTCAAAAAGGGACATTACAACCAACATGAAATTGAAAAATCCAAACATTGAATCTGGATTTTTCAAGTCTACAAGACTTCATCCTTTTACTACAGCAGCCTAGCAGTCTGCGAACAAAATTTTTCCTCTTCCTTTTGCTCTCTCTCTCTCTCTTTTATTTTATTTTTTATTGTTTAAGTGACTAAGTCACAATTATCATGATACGACTTCAACCGACTTCCATTCACCAATACTTAGACCTATGTTCCATCTAAATTTTGTAATTTCACTGCTCCTCCATCATTGATCTTTGTAACGATATACGGTCCTAACCAATGTGTTCTCAACTTTCCTGGATAGTTGGAAATTTTACTGTCATACATAAGAACAAGTCCTCCAACCTCAAAGTGATTTCTCTTAATGTGTCAATCATGCCATGATTTTTTCCTTTGTTTTTCAACATTTTGATGAAATCCTGCGACAAAAATTTCTTCTTCCAGGTGCACAATTTGCAACAATATTTCTTTGACAACATCGCCATTAGTTATCTCTATGATCGCAACAATTCTTAAGCTCAAGATGATATACTCCATAGGCATCACAACTTCTTGCCCATACACCAATTGAAATGGAGTTTGTCTTGTCAAATTCTTACAAGTCATGCGATATGCCCATAATACTCCTAAGATTTTCTGATCCTAGTCATCTCTTTCAATGTTGCAAACCTTTGTCAATGCATTCTCCAGAATTTTGTTAAAGGATTCGACAACTCCATTTGTTTGAGGGTGATAAGGCATTGTCCTTCTATGTTGAATCTGGAATTCCTTTGTGAGTTATGCAATCAACTAGTTGACAAAGTGCGTACCTTGGCCACTTATTAAAATATTTGGGCATCCAATTTGTGTCACGACATTCTTAAATAAAAATTTTACAACAGTACAATCCTTTAGCCCATCTGGTTAAGTAGTCAGTGGCAGTAATAATATATTGTGCACCAGTGCGCTTTTCGGTTGGACTGATGGGACCCACAAAATCAATGACCCATTTATCAAATGCTTGCAAAATTATTTGAGGTACTAATGGAATTTCATCTCGTCGCGACGAATTTCCCATCCTTTGACATACATCATAGCTGCGACAATTATCCCTGGCATTCGCATGCATGGTGGGCCACCATAATCCTGCTTGCAAAATCTTGCGCAGTGTATCTTTCCCTGCGTAGTCACCTCCTGCAATACCATCATGTGATTCCTTTAATATCAACGGTCGCTCGTGCTCCAAAATGCAATGACAAAGAATCTCATCATGACCCATTTTATACAATTGTCCAATGATCAATTGGAAATCCGCAGCTCACACAAACAACTTTTTATTCTGCGCAAGGGTGAACTCGGCTCACGTATAACCCATACTCAAAAATTGTATGACATCTCTATAATTATCGTCAAACATGGTTATCACAAACAATTTCACATCAGGGAGATTATCATCCAGGTTACTAGGCTCTTTAGCACTTTCTATCCTTGAAAGATGGTGTGGCCCCAAGTTCAATCGACTGGGTTGAACAATTAGCTCGAAATCAAATTCCTGGAAGAGGAGAAGACACCGACAGATCTTCCCCCCCAACACTAGCTTATTAACCAAGTATTTCAATGTAGAATGGTTAGTGTACATATTAAAATGTCCACCCAACAAATAATGTCTGAATTTATGTAGTGCATATACCATCGCTAAACCTTCTCTTTCCGTCATGGTATAATTTTTCTCTACAGTTGATAACTTCCTACTAGTGAATGCAATGGGATGATAGATGGATCCTTCACTAGGATTTGTCAGTACCACGCCGAGTGCGACAGACGATGTGTCGACATGAACATGAAACTCATTTTTCCAGTTTGGAAATATAAGTATTGGCACAGTATCCATCTTGTTTTTCAATGCGTCCAGACTCTCTTGGCAGCTCTCTAACCAATGAAACTTAACATCTTTTTTCAAAATATTTCCCATCAAAGCAGTGACCTACGCATATCGTTTGATAAATTTTATGTAGTATCCAGTGTGTCCTAGTGTTGCTCTCAATTGTTTAATTGTAGTAGGTGGTGGTAGATCGAGAATGATCACAATTTTGGCTAGATTGACCCAAATTCCATTGCAATAGACCACATGGCGTAACGGGGCTCCAAACGGGGCGCAAAAGATACATTTCTTCAAATTGAGTGAAATTTCATACCGGCGACAACGTTCTAGCATCATTCTAAGGCTCTCAATATGAGCTTTTATGAGCCCAAATATCGTACACTCATCAAAGTAGACTTCAAGAAATTTATGTATAAACTCTTTGAATGCAGCTATTATAATTCTGGAAAAAATAGTAAGGGAATTCTTAAGTCCAAAGGGATTTACCATATATTGGAAACATCCCCACTCTATCACAAAGTTAGTCTTGTGTCAGTCTTCCTATGCAATCCTGATCTGATGGTAATAAAAAAATCCACCAGTGAACGAGTACATTTCCTGTCCTCCGACACTCTCTAGTACTTCATCTGCGAACAAAGTCGGAAATGGGTCATGCAAACAAGCATCATTCAACTTTCTTAGGTCGACAAAAGTTCTACTTCTCCTATGGTCTTCTTTCCCTGAACCACTATCGAACTAATCCATTTTGATTTCTCAATAGGTTCTATAACACCTACCTCTAGCATTCAGTCCGATTTAACCTTAACCTTGACTTTTTATCACAGATTCAATCTATATGGTCGCTGCTTGATCGTTTTTGCATCGGGTCGCAAAGGTATCTCCATCTTGTCGAGATCTTCGACTATCCCCTTCATCTTTGGGAATTTGGTAGGGAATAGATCTTGAAGCTCATTCAATAAGTCAATGATATTTCCTATAGTCTCTTCATCCCAATAATCTCCAATATTGGCGAACTTTGGATTTTCAGGCGAGCCAATATTAACTTTCTTGATCTTGAGTGGACTCAGGAATTGGTCACTATAAATACCAAATCCTTCCACTGCTCGCATACGTTTTGACTCAGGTATGTTTATGTCGAGTGGGTCATCATCATCTGGTTCTCCTGTCACATTGTAGCACTCCATTCAATGGTGGATTGTTGTGCTACATTGATGGAAATTTGTCACTACGACATGGATTTCCTCAAATATATTTTCTCTCATTACTTGCAGTGCAACATCAATTTTTGGGTGATCATCTATGAACTGGGATGTATGTGTGAAACTAGTAGCCACTTCTTCCCGCTCAAGATTTCCTCATCGTAGTTCAACATATGTATACCAATTCCTTGGTATCATATCCAATGTATGTATGAAATAATGAACCCATTATTGTCGTGGGTATTCCTGCCATGTCTTACGACAATGCTAAATATGTTCAACATAATTTGTCAATCATGTATACTTGTATCTTGTATAACTGATCTCCTCTCAAAATATCTTCTCCAACAATCTTCTACCTTGTGGCCATTCGGAGATAGATTGTGTATGTGTACCCCACCATCTAGCGGGCGTAGCTTTTAGAACAAAGTCCAAGGCAAACAATCGTTGTGATTCTATAACTTTTGCTTCAAATTATGTTAGAAAAGATGTAATGTGAGGCAAACCTTCATATGTAGGGAGCTCGCTTACTTCATCTCCTACCCATTGCACAGATCTTGTAATTCTTGCACATCTTCTCATGGAAACTTCATGTAGGTGATTCTTCCAATTTTCTAATGCTTCACCTAAATTAGATGTAAATGAGCTAACACTCCTCTAACTCAGCTTTCCATCAGCTGTTGGGTTTATATAGTCATATTTCGAAGACATGATGTTATATATGTGATCTAAATAATCACATTGTCCTTCATTGTTTACTGGTTTGACATATCTCTGTCCTTCCAAGAGATCAATTGGCGCGACCACCCTTATCTATGAATCTTCAAATGATAGGATTCTTCTCTTAAAAATGATGATGGTCTGATTATCTATCACCCAGTCAATCCCTAAAAGTGTAGGATATGGGTTTGTATCATCGACAATGTCAATCACTTCAAAGTCTGCATATGTCCTCAAACCTTCTACCTCAATAGGTACTTGAGTTAGTTGACCAATCAATAGAACCTTCGACTGATTTGCTAGCCTTAATTGAATGGGATACCAATCCAGTCGCGGCTTGTTCATGATTTCCCATGTCCACCTTGTCAAGATATTGACATCAGAGCCCAGATTCATATTGATATAATGCATGTCATAGTCTCCCATTTGCGTAGTCATCTCCTATCTGTGTAGTCATTCGCAACTCGTGACCAATTTTTAATCCTTTCTCAACATGGTTAACTCTTCGTTTAGGTCGCAACTCTTATGGAGTTTCTTCTATGAGTGATGTCAGTTCTGTGACAACATATTTATAATGGATTAGTGTTAAGAAACTTTTGAAAAAATCTTTGAGCTTACTAACCTTTCTTGGCAATTGCTTCATGAGTATTTGATTGAACCTTTTGGGCATCTCTTGCTTGTCCTGATGTCGACACTTGGTTTGAGTCGAAAATTTTTGGTCGGACGTCGAAGAATACCTTCTTTTCTTTCTGTATGTCGAAGGGTAATTTCTTTTGTGTCATTGGTCACACCTGCGGTTGTCCATGCTGTGCATCCTGGTCTTCTCCAATCACAACACTTCCCCTCGTGACGACATCAATGTTTGCTTCTCTTGGCTCAAGAGAAATCATATGGATGTTCTGGTGGGGGTTCATATTGGGATTCTGCACGGGGTTGGGATTTACCACAGTTTGAGCTTACCACTTTGCAATCAGTTGCAGACATTGTTTGACAGTATGATCAAATGCTTTACAATGTGAACAGGTCTTCGCAGGACTTGCACAATCTCAAGCAAAGTGTCCTGGTTGTCCACAGTTATAACATACAACTTGGCCTCTTCCTCGACCAAATCCTCCTCCTTGTTGTTATTGTCCTCGACCTCAAATATTCCCACTCCCCTTGGTTGATGGTAGTGTTGTTGCGATGGATACTGATTTGGTTGATATTGCGGCAAGGCTATTGTGGTTGTTAGAATTGTGCTGGCGGATATTGAGCACGCTGGAACTGAGCTTACACTCGTTCAGCTTGCATCTGCTCATCATTCTTCATCAAGTAGGTATCCACCATTTTCACTTGCAGCAACTGAAATGCTCTACAATATTTCTCATTGTGTCCTACAAATTTACAAAATTTACAATACAGACTAGATGGTGTACTTACAATCTTCTGCAAATACACACATTGTTCTGACCGATGGCCTCTAGTATGGCATATTCTACACCAAGGCATCCCTTGGGTGTTTAACGGGTTTGACACTCCTGCTGCGACATAGTTCATGAGTGTCGAGCAATTATCTTTATGGTGTCCTTCTGTTCTACATCTTGTACACCATAGTTCTTCTTGAACCTCTTTCCCTTTCTTGATGTCTTGGAGATGCAACGTAAGATTAGCCATTTGCAATTGAATCTGCATCATTCCTGCGTCAGTTTCTCCAATCGACAAGGATTCTAGCTTCATGGCTATTTCAAGAGCTTCTTCCTACAACACAATCTTATGTTGCATCAATGGAATCCAGATGTGCGGTAACATCGCAGCAATGAAACATTCCTTATGTTGTACGTATGGCATCTTTAAGCTTAGTTTGACCATTAATGTCTTGAATCTCTGGTCAAAGTCCCAGACAAAATCTGTAGGTAACTGCTTGATTTCTTTAATCTATGTAATGCACCGTGACTCAAATTTTGGATTTTTGAACTCATCTATCATTCTGATTCGAATCTGGTCATGTGTTTTCTGCGCAACTCCTACTGGCGAAGTGTGTGGGGTCATAGGTGTATCGTACTCATGCTCTACGTGTGGAGTTTCTACTAATTCTTCTAATTCTTCTTCTTCTTCATATATCAGCTGATATTATTCTTCTTTGTCGCAAGAACCTTCGTCGACGTGCGACATGAGCTCATAGTATTCTCCTCTGGTTGTACTACTACTCCCTCTTCCTAGCAGAGTCTTTCTTCTCTTTCCCGACCTAAAACTTCTTACACTTATTAAATAAGCAGCCTCTAGTTCAGTTTCTCTATCTCAAGGGAACATCTCAACTTAGTTTGCTCCATTATTCACATAGCTATTTTGCAACATATCCAAAATTCTGCGCACAGTTCCCAACTATCATATTCGCAAGATTCCTTTTTCACATACGAGCATCTTTATCCAGGTTTTCAAGGACGAGAAATATCTTCCGTGGGGTCCTTGGAAATTTTTTCGCTCCGCCTCACTATATGAGGTTATTGTATTGACAACCAAATCAATAATATATCCTTGCAAAATATTATCTACCCAAAAATCATCAACCCTCGACACAAGGTTTCTTACACTTTTCAGTCACTGAATCAACTGAGGATTCCACTCCGTCAATTCTCCTCCTTGAAAGTTTCTTTGCTGGGTCACCAAATTCGACAACCACTCATGAAACACAATAGGAAACTTGAAAAAGAAAATCTTGTGAATATCCGTGTAGAGGTATCGGCCCAACCACTATGTTGGGTTCCATCGAGATCCTTTACTCTCTTCTCATGCAAAATCTAATGCTTTAAAATCCACCCAGTCTTGGATTTTGGCCTTCTCCATATGCCACAACATATCCCTCACCAAAATGATTCACAGTCACGATAAAAAAAAACCATTTGTTGGCTTTGGCCCTCTTCGACCCAGGTTCAGTCCCTCCTTGGTGCAAAACAAATCCCAAGATATCGGCCTGACAGAGCAAGGCTCAGTCGAAAGCACCTGCGATGCAAATGCAGTCTCACTCGAGATATCTTTCTATGGGTAACTTCCAGAACCAGGTTTTTACAGTTGGGTGGGGGATTTAGGGTCCTTTGGTTCACTACCGAGGTGCTCGACTGAAGCTGATGGGTGTGGTGTTTATACTTAATACACATAGTTAAGCTATGCTACAACTCGTCCTTCGAAAAATATTATAACAACAACCTAATGCAACGTAGGCACATTGAACTATAACAGTGTGACAAATACATATAAACTCATTCATACGCAAATGCATAAACACATATTCACAGTAACATATATATGCAACTCAATCACAATAATCATTCACACTTTTGACACATCATCTAACATGGAAACCCATCCGGGAAAAACCACAAAGGCGTTCTTCATATGGCATGAGAAATATATGGCACCAAAGGAATTCTTCAGCAGGTGTAGGTGTAGTATTGATCTCCCCATCGAAGGAAAACATTCATTTGTCTTACAAGATTGATTTTAAAACCACTAACAATATAGTAGAATATGAATCCTTGCTGCTAGGAGTTAAATCTACCAAGGAGATGGGGATCATGTGCATGAGGATTTTTGGAGATGCAGACCTCATTATACAGCAGGTCAACAACACTTTTCAGACAAAAAACATTAGACTAAAGGCCTACAGGGACGAGGTATGGAAACTCAGCGACTCCTTTATGTTTTTTGAACTATCATATATACCTAGGACTTTGAATCATCTGGCTGATTCCCTGGCTGTCTCTGCAAGTCTGTTTATTCCTCCTTTACCTCCTAAGCTTAGTTATGATGTTCAGGTGAAGTACAGACCTTCCCTGCCAGATAATGTCAAATTTTGGAAGGTGTTTGAGAATGATGATGAGCTTAGTAAATTCCTTCAACTAGTAGATGAATTCTCTGATATGCACATAGACCAGGAAAACCTAAACATGGAGGAATCCAAGGAGCTCAAGTTGAAAGATAAAGTGGCTAATCAGAACATTGTACAATTACCCAGCAACTACATACCTCGAGGCCTAGTACCACTGGAAGAGATTTTTGATCACAATGACATCCCTTTCAAGCCTGCCAAAAAGGAGCTAGATCCTGCTGTCCAAGAGCAAAACATAGGTAGCCAAAGCCATCCAAAACTGATAAATATGTCCACTGAGTTGACTGCTGATCAGAGGTCATCATTTTACAGCTTGATAAAAGAGTTTGCTGATGTCTTAGCCTGGGAGTACAGTGACCTGAAAACCTATGACACCAATATCATCCAGCATAGGATTCCTTTGGAGAAGGACACCATCCCTTTCAAGCAGAAGCCGAGATCCATCAGTCCTCTCCTATTACCAGTAATTGAAAAAGAACTCCATAAGCTCCTCAAAGCTAAGATCATAATCCCCCTCAGGTATTCCAAGTGGATTGCAAACCTAGTAGTGGTAAGAAAGAAGAATGGGGAAATTAGGTTGTGTGTGGATTTTAGAAACCTGAACAAGTGTTCCAAGAAAGACAACTATCCACTACCCAAGATGGAACACCCATTGCAGAAAGTCTCAGGGGCTAGTGTTATGTCCTTCCTGGATGGCTTCTATGGATACAACCACGTTGCTGTGCACCCTGATGACCAAGAGAAGACTGCCTTTACCACCCCCTGGGGCACCTTCATGTATGCTAAAATGCCATTTGGGCTAATGAATGTTGGGGCTACTTTTCAGAGAGCCATGGACCTAGCTTTTGTAGGGATAAAAGATAAATTTGTGCTCATATATTTGGATGACCTAACTGTTTACTCTCACAGCCATCATGACCACTTGCAGCATTTAAGGAAGGTATTTCTGAAGTGTAGAAGGTATGGAATACCACTTAACCCTAAGAAGTCCCAGTTTGCACTCAATGAAGGAAAACTCCTAGGCCAAATAGTCTCAGCTGAAGGTGTAAAGATCGATCCGGTAAGGGTGGAAGCAATCTAGAAGCTGTCAATACTGAGGTCAAAAGGGACATTCAGTCCTTTTTAGGCAAGATAAACTTTGTTAGGAGGTTCATCCCTAATTTCTCTGATTTGGTAAAGCATATAACAGTCATGCTAAAAAAGGATGCAGAAATAAAATGGACTGACTAGGAAAGAAACTCTTTTGAATACATTAAGAAGGCTATCCTGGAGACCCCAACCCTAATTAGTCCTGACTACACTAAGATTTTTTACATTTTCTCTTTTGCATCCTATGACACAGTGGCAGTTGTACTATTACAAAAAAATGATGAGGGTCTTGATCATCCAATTGCATTCTTTAGCAAAACCTTGAGAGATGCTGAGCTGAAGTATGATCCAATTGAGAAACAGGCTTATGCTCTCATAACATCTTTGAAGACTTTCAGAATTTATATTCTCCATGCAAAGGTCCTTGCGTATGTCCCTTCAGCTGCTGTGAATGATGTTTTGACTCAGCCTGACATTGATGGGAAGAGAGCTAAGTGGATTGCCAAGCTAATTGAGTTTGATATAGAGGTGAAACCCACTAAGCTAGTGAAGGTACTTGGTTTGGCCAAACTCATGGCTAAAGAAAACTGTGAACTGATGGGAAAAAACTTCACATGTGTCAAATCAGCAAAAGTGCAGACTATGGTGGCAGCAGAAGTAGGTCAAAATTAGAATGGCATTCCATCAGTAGCTGAAAACCTATCTTCATGTGAGTGGTACTTAGGTATTATTCAATTTCTACAAAACTTAGAAGTTCCTCCTGATCTCACTCCCAACCAAGCACGAGCTCTTAAGCTAAAATCTGTTAAGTTTTGCATAATTGACAAACTGTTGTATTTGAGAGATCAGTCTAGAATTTTGCGAAGGTGTCTAGATAAAGAAGAATTAGAGCAGGTCATGCATCACTTTCATTCCAACACATATGGGTGCCACTACTATTGGAAAACCACAACCCACAAGATCTTAAGAGCAGGATACTATTGGCCAGTCCTCTTTGCTAATGTATGCACTTTTGTAAGGGCATGTGACCAATGCCAAATATTTATAGGGAAGTAGCAGCTCAAATCCTTACCCCTTAGGCCTATTGTGGTGAATGGGCCTTTCCAACAATGGGGTCTAGATTTCATAGGTGAAATAAATCCATCTTCCAGTGGACGTCATAAATGGATCTTAGTAGCCACTGATTACTTTACCAAATGGATAGAAGCAGTACCCACCATGAATGCCACTCATCAAGTCATCATGAGATTTTAATATGAGAATATCTTTTGCAGGTTTGGCTGCCCAGTAAGGTTGGTAACTGATAATGCACCAGCTTTTAAAGTTGGGTCATTAGTTAAAATGTGTGAGTCAATGGGCATTCAACTGGTGCATTCCACATCCTATTGTCCTCAAGGCAATGGCCTAGTTGAGTCATCCAACAAAAGCTTAGTCAGGATCATCAGGAAACTGCTGGAGACAAATCAGAAAAGCTGGGATTCAAAGCTTAAGTTTGCTTTATGGGTTGATAGGGTAACAGACAAAAGATCCATAGGGACTTCTCCATTCAATTTAGTATATGGTACTGAGGCCATTTTTCCTATCCAACTCATTCTTCCAGTGGCAAAGTTCTTTCAGGAAGAGGAAGATGAACCAAATGATATGGTGAGGAGGATGATGGACTTGGTGGAGTTACAGCAAATCAAAGAGCAAGTTACAGAAAAATCAGAAGCCCATCAACAAAGGATAAAGGGCATGTTTGACAAAAGAGCAAAAGTAGACAACTTCTAGGTTGGAGATTGGATCCTCAAGTGAGATACTGTCAGATAGGACAAGGGAAAACATGGAAAATTTGACTCTTTATGGATTGGACCTTTTGTGATATCCCAGGTACATAAGAATAAAACCTTCAAATTGTAGAATCTGGAAGGGGAAGAGGTATTTGATGGCCCAGTGAATGGGCGTTTTTTGAAACTCTACTTTATTTGAGGCTCTGAGGCCTTATTATTGTAAATTAGTAGATAGTAAGTTGTTTTTGCTTATAGAATAAACTCCATGCCCAATGGAATAGTAAATGATAGTGTTAAGTTATTTAGTTGCTTGTAGGGAAAGGCATTTTGGTCTGGCATTCTTGAGACCTCACTGGGAGGTTCCCATCCCCAAGTAGGAGCCAGATGTTATCTCCCAAAATAAATTTATTTTGATAGTAGGAAGAATCGAACTCATGTAATGAAAGATACGAGTACGACTGAAAATTTGAAAGCCTCTGTTTTTTATTTGGATGAAAATTTTAAAAGTTATAGATTTCAGTGGCTTAGGCGAGGCCTATTATAGCTCATTAGCCACCGAAAAGCTATGTTTCGGTGGCTAAAAAATTGAATGCGGGGCAAAAGTGAACCACCGAAAGTGGTTCGAGCAAGCAGAGTCAAAGTAACACTTTCGGTGGCCTAGGCGAGACTCCAGAAGACTCATTAGCCACCGAAAAGGGTTGCTTTCGGTAGATTAGAGAAAGATTCAACGCATATGCTAACCACCGAAAGCATGAAGATAAGCATTGGGTGAAAAGCACTTTCGGTGGTTTAGGCGAAAGCTAGGGCATTTCATTAACCACCGAAAGGACAGGTTTTTGGCAGTTAAATAGGTTTTTCGGTGAGGTCATTATCTGCTGAAAGCAGGAATTCACCACGACGATGGGGTAAAAGTTTCAATGGCTTAAGCAGGAAAGACAACACTTTGTTAGCCACCGAAAGCTGGATTTTCGGTGACTAGCTGACAAACTCCCAGAGGCTATTAACCACCGAAAGGGAAAAGTAAGAAAATGGTTAGGAAACAGTCACATATGACCCCGTCGGCAAGATAAATGATCATTTGTGGGCATGATTAACCACCAAAAAAATTTGGGCCTGCATGACTGCATGGGTAAATGAGTAAAAAGGGTCATTATGCAACTGGCAAAGGACTGATCTGACTAGAAACCCTCAGTCTCCCTCCACCTGTCCAAAATATCATCAAAAAGACCACCGAATACTCTGGCTGATGTAGGTTACGATTACGTGGGAAAGGAGATCTAGAGGATCAGCTACTGCCATCATTTTCTGATCTCAACCTCCATAATGATAGAAAAATCCTCATAATCAGTGCTAAGAGACTCCATCTGATTTCATTTTCAAAATTAGCATTTTCTCCACCAGGAAAAAACTAGCTCTGAAAGAGCAGCCTGCTAAGCATACTATATGCAGAACTGAGAACTATTTTGCAGGTACCCAAGAGATACACCCATCAAGATGAAGAAGAGTGGACCAGCTCTCAGGTAGGAGCAAGGTTATATCAGTTATTTAGAAGCACATCCAGAGGGCTGTAGACTTTTCCAAGAGGTGGGATGCTACAAGTTTTGTGAAAAGATACAGGGCTTCCATCAGCAGGTGGCTGAAGCATTTGCCCTCTCATTCGATGGTTCAAAAGCAGTCATAGGTAAAGAGGAGTTTCACATAGATGAAACCCTAATCATTGAGGTGACAAAACTCCCTTCCACAGGAGAGAAATGGTTCAAGACCACCATACCAAAAGATGTGGAATTCAGGTTTTACCTTAAGCCTGAGCATAGAGGAATGGTGTGGAAGAAGAGTGTGCCATCATCATGGATGGAAGAGAACTGACAACAACTGCTGAAGGCCATTGTGGTCTACCTAACCTATGAAGGGAGATATAATAGAACAATGGTCTACCATTTCAAGCTCATGAATCACTTCACAGATAAAAGCCCTCTCAATTTGCCCTTTTATTTACACAGAAGTCTAGGGACCAGCCATCCAAGATTACTGGCAGGCTGTCCCACCATGGTCTTATCCAGCTATTGGTCCAGGATTTGTTGAAGAGAAGAAATATGGCTTGGCCTTATTTTCTGTTCTGGAATGGCTTTGAGACAAGTCTTCAGCCAGAGGAGAAAGGGAAGTCTCCTACCAAGAATTCCAGCACACCAAGGAGTGGGAGAAGAAGGAGGAGGGCCATTTCCCCAGCAGCAGCAACATAACACCCTCCCTCCTCTTCCAAGACCAAGAATGCAAAAAGGAACTTGGACTTCAGTGAGAAGGACCAGGAGGCAGAAGCACATCATGAGAATATCTTAAATCTACCCTATTCAGATTCTAAAGAAGAGCAAGAAGAGGATGTAGCCCTAGCTTTGCAAATTGTACCAATGTCTGAAGAATTGCCATCCCCCACACCACAGGAGCAAGAGGAACCAACAGAAAGGGATTCCTCCAGCAAGCCTAAAAGTCAAAATATCAATCAACTACTGAGGCAGGTTTATGAAATGGAGGTCTTGGAAAAAGAACTAAAGAGAAATAATGAGACATTGACCAACAGGAACAAGTTACTGCGCAAGTCCTACCTGGAGTAGAGAGAAAGATACATTTTATTGAAAAGGCTGAACACAAGGTACCTGAAGGACAATACTAGATTATACAGGATGGTTATGATCCAAAGTTTGTAGCTGAAGTAAGCCAAAGAAAACCCTAGCAGCCACCCCACCTTAGAAACCCTAGCTAAAGCAACAGTTAATCTCCAGCCTCCTGAAGCTAGCTAAGGCGCTGTTAACACTCCTAGCATGAAGGCTGCAGAAGAGGAAAGTTGAGCAAACAGGCCTGAAAAGAAAATTTTGAGGAAAACCTAATAATTTTTGTAAAACAGGGCTTTTGGTGGCTTAGGTGGATGCTGGGGAAGTTCATTAGCCATTGAAAGCGCCACTTTCGGCAGCTAACGGTTCCGATAAACTGGCCTCTTAACCACCGAAAGCGGATAGAGGCTTAAAAGCAAGTTTTGGCATACAGGACCAGTTTTGGGCAACTACATATGGTTCAGGGACCTGATTTAAAGATGAAAGACGCTAAGGGAAGCATCTGAAAGGGGTCTGTTTAAGATCTACTATGACATAACAGCATAAAAGGCCACCAACCCTAGCTGTCAAAGAGAAATCAATGGCTTAACTAGCAGAGGACTAGTAGCAGTAATCATCAGCAGTTGCTTTAGTTATTTAAATGTTCATTCAGTGGACTAAATCTTCATTTTAGTTAGACAAGTAGTTAGGTAGGGTTTCAAACCCTAATTTGCAAAAACTGTTACTTTTGTTTATTTTTGTGAAAAACAGATCCAAGTTTTAGGATCTGTATATTTTGTAAAAGGCTATAAAGCCTAAGACTAATTTTACAAAAGGGTTCGACTTTGGGGATTTATAAACCTATACCATTTTCAGCTTCTCATTTTGCTCATTTTTGAATATAAGCTCTTTTGTTATGATTTGTTCATCCTTCATCTCTGTCTTTACTGTACTTATGCCTAAATGTTTATTTAGGTTACTTTCAAGTTGATTAATAACTAATAGCTGTCATCCTATTGGTGTGTTAATGTGATTTGATTTATAAGTACCATCCTTATCATGATTTAGCCATTTATATGCATCTATTTTGTATGTAAATCTGCCATCCTGATGAGTTCTCCATCCCTGTACCTTATTGTCAACTTCTAAACAGTTGTAACTAAAAGCCTTGTAATTGAGTGAGTTTCATGCATGTATTGAGAGTGGAAGGTTATATAGGTCACCTGACTTGATCCATATCAGAAAACCCTAAAAACATTGTAAGTTGCCAGGCATCCTCGAGCTATAACCTAGAGGAGTTTCCTGGAGTGATAACACAACCAAATGTTACTGAGACTAACATGACTAGACCCTTCAGAGGCTAACCCGCATACAGCTTGGGTTCCTCCTTTTATAGACTCTTACATGTCGCTTTCAGTCGACTTCATATAGTTAGCCAACATGCTATCTTTATTATTCTATCGACACATGTCAGTAGGAACTAATGACTCGACTTACAAAGACGATTGCATACGTGCGGCTTTTGCCAACTCTATCCGTCCTCATACCCACAATATTTTTGAGCTGTTGTGTTCTAGTCGTTGCACTGTTGCATGTCTTCTGACATGGTTAACTCCATCACATCCTTTCCTTCTGTTGATGTTCCTCTCCCGTCGTGACCTCTCTTCTATTGTGGCTTCCTTTTCAGCTGTGTCTTTTCTTAGCTCTTTCTTCTTTGTGTGCTTACATCCTTCTTCTGTCACATCTTCCTTTCTTGCTACTTCTTCTACCTTGTCCTCCTTCCTTCTGTAGCTGCTTTTGTCGCAACTCCTTTTCCTTCTCTCCTTCTTTTGTTCTTCCTTCTTTACTTTCGTCATAGATCCTTGTACTTCCTGTGACTTGACTCTTTTCCATCCTTAGGAAGAATTCTGCCTATATTTCCCTAGGCCCAACAGTAGGTTGGGATTGTTGTGAAGGTGGAACATCTATTGGGATATAAAGTAATTTTTTTTTAATGAGTGAGTAGATGAACTAATTTGCTATGAAGTAAGGTCTGGAAAATCAATGTGAGGAGGTGAGAGAGGTGGTGAATTATGAGCATAATGGGTAGCAAGGTTGTCAATAGAGGGAATTTCTTATGGATTCTCATTTGGAGAAGACTGAACATTCGAGCTAAGTAGAGTACCGTTGGTAGTATGTGTATTATCTAGAGGAGGTAATTGAATAGGATCTTGGGTAACTTGAGTAGGATGGATGAATTATGTTGGTTGTTGCTTTTCTGGGTCAATAGTATTAACAATAAACCAAGAAGAAATAGGTTTTGGAATGATTTTAGGTTGAATCTCAGTTTTAACTGAAATAGTAGGAACTAAACTAGGATTTGGATTAGTAGAAATGACCGACTTAATATAGCTAGCATATTTATCTCGCAGTGCTTCTCTTTTGGGGTAGAGTATCCAAATCTTGAATAGGATTTTGAGGTTTACTTGTTGTTGGAGTTGTCTCTATTCGACCCATGTTCAGACGCTCTTTTGTGTGCAACAAAGCCCAATATATCGGCACGACAGAGCAAGGCTTAGTCGACACCACCCGCGACGCAGATGCAATATCACCCAAGATATCTCCTTATGGGTAACTGCCAAAACAAGGTTTTTGTAGTTGGATAGAGAGGGATTTACTCTTCTTGGCACCTTTCTAGCTTGCTTGACCAAAGCTGGGGGGTGTATTCCTTATACTTATTATGCACAAAAAGATGCAACTCTGTTCATCCATGCACATATATTATAACAAAAATATAATAAAGTATAGGCTATTGTGACTACAACAGCGTGACAAATGCATATAATCTCACTCATAATAAAATACATAAATAATTATTCACAATAAACATTCATGTGTCACAAATACATTCATCATTTACACATTTGACATGGTATATAATGTGGAAACCCATCCGGGAAAAACCACAAAGGTGTTCTTCATCTGGCTAGAAACCTATGGCACCTTTTTTTGCGCACTAAGATAGAGACTTTGCTCTAGATTTTCTTCTCTCATTTATACATAATTCTTTATCCTCTTATGATCTCTAGTCTTCTATTGCTGGTTCTTCTCTACTTGACTCTATTATCGATCTGCACACAACCTAGATCAACTTGACCTTCTCTACACTTATGCGCACTCAACTATAGATTCTTCAACTCTTCACAAGACATCTAACTGACTCTCTACTGTACTGACTAACTAAAAACACAACAGTAAGTAGATAAACAACTAAAACTGTAACCCACGCACATCCATGGTTCTTCATTCTTATAGACTCTTACATGTTGATATCACATGACTTTATTCAGTTAGCCAACAAGTTGTCATTCCTATTCTAGTGACATTTGTTAGTAAGCACCAATGACCTGAATTACAAAGATGCTTTCATTCCTTAACATATGTGTGACTCCCATTGACTCTAGTTGACCTCATTCCCATGATCTTCCTTGAACTGTCGTGTTCAGCCATTGCACGCCTTCTAACATGGTTTCTTCCATCGCAGTCGATCTTGTCTGTAACGTACCCATACCCCGGTTACCATGCGAAATTAAAAATTTCTTAAAGAACCCTTATTCTTGTTTTGATACATAGGGAACGAGCTGTTAACACACTCTTCAACATTCACTCTCAGGCTTAGAAACCACTGTAACAGTCGTTCCACCCTTGACAGATCCATGTTGTGACTAGAAAAACCTTTTCCGCATTGAACATGTCCTTTTCGCACTCCGCCTTTCTACCTTACCACTACGGAACCTTGGAAGTTGGAAACACAGTATGTGACAAAGTCCTTCGAACCTCTCTCCACCTTCTTCCTTTCGCCCTTCCGCTGCGGAACCTCGGAAGTCAAAAACTCAACTTTCGACGAAACCGGCCTTTCCATTGCAGAACCCAAAAATCAGAAAACTTAACTTTCGACAAAATAATTTAATGACCTTTTGCCTTCCACCTTCCGCCTTCAGAACTCAGAAGTCGAAAAAATTAATTTTTTATGGAATCGTTTTAACAACTTTCCTCCTTTTTCCCTTCTGCCTTCATTACTTAGAAGTTAGAAAAATAACTTTTTGCCTTAGATTTTTCCCGTTTTGTGCCTCTTGCCTTCTATAGGTGGATTTTAGGGAGGCACAAAACGGGATAAAAAATCAAACAGATTGATGGTACACAACGATTTCGCTGATTCAAATAGCACGACTTAACAAACTTTTGATGTGTGCAAAATTTCAATGTAATTCGCTTCATCAAGTTTGGAGTCCACCGTTGATCTGGTGGGGACACAGATCCAATGATCCACACACATTTCGCTGATTCAACTAGCAAGTTGTTTAACATTAGCTAGCGGGGGTGAAATTTCTATCCAAAAGGATTCATTTTGTCTTGTGTCCACTGGGTGACTTGGACAACAAATCAGCAAAGGATTCTCTACGGATTAGACTGGGTTTTGTGAGGATTGGACCTGCAATCTCTCACCCGACATCTGCTGGATTAATCCCTCTTTGTTCCTCTGTGAAATCATGTCCCCATCTATTTCATGTTGCAGTACATAGCTAGTTGTGGTATTTTATTAAATTGTGTGTATTTACATGATATTCAAAATGCCTTGTGCTTGACCAGCACAATGAACTATAGGAATAAACCTTGATCACCTATACACAAAATGCCAATCAATGGGAGGGCCTTGGTCTTGAGATCCTTCCCATGATTTTCATCCAATATATACATCATGTCCAATTTTAATACCTTGGGGTCAAAACCGAGGCATTACATTCCCCTCCCCCTTGGGGTCAAAAATGGGGTGTTACATTCCCCTCCCCATTCATTAGCATTGTCCTCAATGCTTTACAAAATTGAACAAGGATGGATGTGCCAATAGCATGATATCCTCCAACTCCCATGTAGCCTCTTCAGGACCGTAGTGCTCCCACTGCACCTTTACCTGTCCCACGACTCGATTACGGAGCACCACGACCTTCCTATCGAGGAGGCACAATGGCTTGGTTTGGAACCCTCCCTCAGGTTCCACCTGAATCACATCCCAATTTATCACATGGTTATGGTCATGTACATATTTCTTAAGCAAAGAAACATGAAAAATATTATGAGCTCTAGTGATAGTAGGAAATGCAAGTCTATATGCAACTGACCCTATTCTTTCAAGCACTTCAAAAGGCCCACTATATCTAGGTGACATCTTGAAACAACTTCCAAGCTTCAAGGAACTCTTCCTTGCCCTCACTCTGAGGTAAACATGATCCCCAACACTGAACTCTCTGTGCACTCTATGCTTGTCTGCATAGCATTTTTGCCTCTCCTGGGTTGCTTTCAGATTCAGTCTAATCTTTGCAACCTCTTGCTCCATTTCCTTGAGCAATTCTAGACCAAGCACAATCCTGCTCACTGGATTATCCCATGTCACTGGTGTACTACACCTTCTTCCATACAAGGCTTCATATGGACTCATCCCCAATGATGCTTGCTGTCCATTGTTATATGAAAACTATACCAAGTGTAAGTAATCTTCCCACTTGGATGGTTTGTCCATCAGATACATGCAAAGCATGTCTTCAAGCACTTGATTCACTCTCTCTGTTTTCCCATTAGTCTAAGGATGGTAGGCAGTGCTGAAGTTCAGCTTTGTACCCAAATCTGCAAAGAGACCCTTCCAAAAATTGGAAGTGAAATTAGGATCCCTGTCAGAGACTGTTGCCTTATGCAATCCATGCAATTTGAAAAATCTCTCTCATGAATATTTTTGCAATGGAATTAGTATTATATGTGGACTAAACCGTTATAAAATGTGATGCCTTTGTCAACTTGTCCACCACAACCTTGATGGAATCATGTTGCCTCCAAGTCATTGGCAATCATGTAATAAAATCCATGGAAAGAACTTCCCATTTCTAGTCTGGGACTGGTAAAGGCTGCAACAGACCTGCTGGGTGTTGATGCTCAACCTTCACCTGCTGACATTTCATGCACTTGGAAATATACTCAGCAATATCCTTTTTTCATTCCTGGCAAAAAATACTGCTTTCTGGCTATAACAATTGTCTTTTGATATCCTAGGTGACCAGGATATGGAGCTTGATGGATTTCATCCATAACAATTCTCCTCAAATATGCTACACTTGGATTATAAATTCTGTTCTTATAGGTAAGAAGTCCATCTTCTTCTAATTTATATCCCTCATACCTCTTCTCAAGACTTTTCTGCTGCAATTTTTCCTTTATCTACACATACATTTCATCTTGAGCAGTATGATTAACAATTTGCTGTCTCAAATCTGATTGGAAAATACTAAGACACACCACATGCATTTCATGCACCTTCCTACTGAGTTCATCGACCACTTTGTTTTCCTTTCGTTTTATGTGTTTGATTTCAAAATCAAACTCACATAGAAACTCTGACCATCTATTTTTCCTACCATTTAGAGTTGGTTGATCAAACAAATATTTCAAACCACAGTGGTCTGTCGTTAACTCAAATTTTGTGCCCATTAAGTAGTATAGTTCTTCTCATGCTCCTTCACATTTCTTTACTCATAGCATACCACGTGGTTGTATTGCATATGAACTCCTCCAATTCCTTGATTACATGCATCAATACACACCACAACATATTTTTCTGGGTCTGCAATTTTCAACACTAGTGCACTCGTAAGAAGATTCTTCAACTACTAGAAGCTTTCTTCACACCTTGGCGTCCATTCAAACTTTACCCCCTTCTTTTGCAAAGAAGTGATTGAATGCGCAACCCTAGAGAATCCTTCAATGAACATCCTATAGTATCCTGCAAGTCCCATTAAATATCTTACATCTGTCACATTTCTTGGGGTTGGTTGATTCATAATGGCCTTAATATTCTCAGGGTCTACAGATATGCCCTCCTCTGAGATAATGTGACCCAAATAATGAATTCTATATTTATAGAAGTCACACGTGCTCAAATTTGCATACAAATCATACACCCTTAGCAATTTCAAAGTCAGCCTTAAATGTTCTTCATGCTCTTCCTCATTCTTAGAATAAATAAGAATGTCACGAAGGAAAACAAGAACAAACTTGTCTAGATACCTACTGAAAACACTGTTCATGAGACACATGAATGTAGATAGTGCATTTGTGAGACCAAATGGTACCACTACAAAATCATAGTGTCCATACCTTATTCTGAAGGTTGTCTTATGAATATCTTCATCCTTGATTCTTACCTGATGGTAACCAGACCTCAAGTCAATCTTGGAAAATACAATTGCTCCTCTCATTTGATAAAAAAGGTCATCAATTCGAGGTAAAGGGTATTTATTTTTCATAGTGACTTTGTTCAACTGTCTGTAATCAATACACAACCTAAGTGTACCATCTTTCTTTTTCACAAACAGAACTGGTGCTCCCCAAGGAGACACACTTGGCTTGATATACTTATTTTCCAACAACTCTTGCAGTTGCATCTTCAACTCTAGCAATTCTGGTGTGCTCATCCTGTAGGGTGTCTTGGACACGAGTGCTTCTCCTGGCACAAGTTCAAATGTAAAATCAATGTCCCTCTTTGGAGGAATCCCTGTAATTTCATCATGAAAAACATCCCTGAATTCCTGCAAACATGAAAGTACTCCAACCTAGGAGTTTCATTCTCTTCTACCTCCAAAACATGGGCTGCATACAATATGCAACCTTTCATACAAAATTTCTTCAGTTGCATTGCTGAAATCTACCTAACAGAAACCACCTTTGGAATGCCTCTTACAACCCTTAAGTTTCCTTCTTCATCGATGCACTCAAAAGTCTTGTTGTAACAATCAAGATTTACTCGGTGTGCTTCCAACCAATCCATTCCAATGAGAATATCATAGGAACCAAGTGGGAGAACATTCAGATCTGCACAAGTGACTAGCCCATTCATTACTAATGGGAATTTCCTTACCACTTCACTAACGTTCTTCTTGGTTCCAGTGGCTAGTTGAAATAACCATGATTTGTTACGCTTTAACTTCTTAAAATAACAAATCTCAACAATTCTAGGAGTAACATAACAGTGAGTAGATACAGGTTCAATCAAAATAGAAATAGATTGCTCAACAATCTTACCTTCAATTTCAACCATAGTTGATTGATGATTTTCCTGACAATCCTTTAGGGCTGCATAAATTCTAGGTACAATCCTTGCTACTTGACTTACAGTTTCTGCTTCTTGGATGTTGTAAGCTTGCCATACATATCCCTCCTCATATGGACAGTTCCTGCGCATATGGTTTTCTCCACATCTCCAACATTGGAGTGGTTCTCTGATCTCTTTCAATCTCTTAGATTTTCTCCCATAGCTCTAGGTGACTTAATCACAACTTGTGATGGCTTCCTTTGCTGATTTCGGAAGTTAGAAGGTTTGAAACCTTTCTTCCTTTGGTCAAACTTTTCCTTCTTCTTATCCTTCCATGAATTATGGATATCAGGTTATCCTTGTTAGAATTTTATCATTCAAGCTAGCATTATGTTAGGATATTTAACTGAGAGAATAACAAGTACATGAATCAAACACAAGAGATAATGAACACAATGTTTTTCCCCGGGGAAACCATAAATGGATAAAACCCTGTAACTTCCTTAGAGATAGAATCAGCACAAAAGTAAAACCCCAAAACAGTAAGATGATCTCCCGATAGCAGTAGCCTCTTTCTTTCTAGCCCCAACAACTTCTTCTCCCTCATCTATGCGCTACAACTGAGTGTGAGTGAGTGTGTGATAAATAGAGAGGCTCACTCTCTATTTATACTAATTCTTGACTTGACAATAACTCATTAGGATCGACTTCACTAGGAGAGTCTAATAACCCTAGGTCCCTAGAACTACGGGGACTTTAACCATTGATCAATAGGAGGGTTACCCACGATGACTTGACATGACTTGTTTACATTATAGAAACTCCGGATCGAAACGTCGGGGCATGACATGAATCAATTACATTACAAACACTTCCTGGAATAAACATTGGGTTACAATACATAAGATATACACGTGAATACATTCCAAAGTTACAATTACATCAACACTCCCTCTTAACTAGGAAGGTATTCTCTCGACACAATTTATCAGCACATGTCTTCTTCTCTATATCATCTGGATCATCATCGAGTTCTCATCATCTTCAAGTCATCTTCATCTCGATCTGGATTATCACTCGATCTGGATCATTATCACTGGATCTAGATCATCACTCAATCTGGATCATCTCGGCTGGGTCAACATCACTAGATCTGGATCATCACTGCTGGATCATCATCAATAGATCTGGATCATCACTGGATCTGGATCATCATCACTGGATCAGGATCATCATCACTGGATCAGGATCATCATCACTGGATCTAAATCATCACTCAATCTGGATCATCATCATTGGATCTAGATCATCACTGGGTTAACATCACTGGTGCTATCTCATGATTCTTCTCGTCATAAGAAGATCTACAGAGCCAGGCCTTTTTCATGCTGGGTGTAGGCCTAGCCTCCAGGTAGGTCTTCTTCAATGCTTAGATCTGACCCTAAGTCAGAATTGCCTGCCCAACACTTACATTTGACCTTGACTTGTCAGAAAGGCACGCCCAACACTCACATCTAACCATGAGAGGAACACATCCACCATCATGTCAGAATGGCCTAGCCCTCACATCTGACCATGGAAGGAACTTCATTCTCTCGCCATGTTAGAATGGCCCAGCCCTTACATCTAACCTTGACTCATCAAAATGGCACAGCCCTTACATCTGACCTTGACTTGTCAGAATGGCACAGCCTTACATCTGACCTTGACTTGTTAGAATGGCACAGCCCTTACATCTGACCTTGACTCATCATAAAGACTCTCAGTCCTAGACTGAGGATCCCTGGTAACTGACCAGGTTCCTCCATTTAAAGAATGGAAACAACCCTTATATCTGATCAAGTGGGAACACATCCCTTAATCACATTAGAATGGCCCTGCACTTATATCTGATCATGTGAGACTACATCTTGTTGGAGACATTTACCACCTTACACACTCTTTTTGGTCAATTTGTCCTAGTTAAACCACTATCCTAAGTATTATTGACTTAATTGACACCAAAGGAGCATTAGATGACATCAGCTAGATCACACCCATGCCTACCTTCAGTCAAGGAGGCTAACTTAGCCTTCTCCTACATTCGGGGAGGCTAATTGGAGCACTCTAGGGGTGATCTGAGTGTCATTAATGCCCCATATTGCTAACTAATGGTTACAATAAGTTAAACAGAGCAGTGAAGGTGCCCTCCATCATTAAATTGATTATTTATTGATTATTTAATGAACTGGAGTCAACAGGGGCACCTCCAACCACTTCTGATGTTCAGTTACACTTCAGTTAACCTCATTGGGGTTCATTGGAGTCATTGATGCACTACCACTTGTTGGTTGGTTTGCTGTGACATGTGTCTGACCTACTTTCAATTAGACTCAGTCATTTATTGCACTCCGACTTCAGTTAGGGATCAGTTGAGTCAATTAGGGTTTTGATCAGTGGTTAACTTGAGTGTTGATTGTGGCTTACACTCAGTTAAGCTAGACTCACTCATTCAATTCGAATGACCTCCTTGGGAATTCGAATTGCTTTGTCATTCATGCTTGCAGCATGATCTTGTATTGTATTACTCATTCTTTGTGTGAATATACAGAGCGGCTACTCATTTTGT
Organism: Pseudotsuga menziesii; assembly: GCA_001517045.1. NCBI lineage: Eukaryota > Viridiplantae > Streptophyta > Pinopsida > Pinales > Pinaceae > Pseudotsuga > Pseudotsuga menziesii. The sequence continues at coordinate 102,545 of LPNX011015580.1, forward strand.
AGCACAATTACACCATTTTCATGCCTTATTGTTATTAATCTTTGATGAGACTCTGTTTTAGTCCCTAGATTACTGTGACAGATTAATATGGTATCAGAGCTCATGGCGGGACAAAGCTTAGATCTCTCAAAAACAAGGTTTTTGACAGATCTTGCATGAAAATTAAGCAATAGCTCAAAAATCCATCACTGCACCAGAAGCCAAGGCTTACCACTTAATACCCCAAGTAAAGAACATGTTGATCAAGCTTTCTTGATTGACTATGCTGGGTGTGATGAAAGCCTAAAATGTGCAGGATGTCCGACCTTACATTGCCCTTTTTGTTGTGATTTTTAGGTTTTTGAAAGGTGAAAGCATTCACTCCAGCAGATTTAGATGGCTTCTTCAGTAGATCTTTTGACTCCATTCAATTTCCACTCATGGAAAGGAGACATGGAGATCCAGCTACATTCCAGAAGACTCTATAGGGTCACCATGGACACTGAAGAAGAGCCTAGTTCTGCAATAGAAAAATTGAGATTCTTGAACAAGAAGGATGAAGCATTCGGATTCTTGTGCCTCTCTATTTCCTGGGATCTTCTTTTCCATCTTTCCAGATTGAAGACTCCAAAGGAAATTTGGGACAAATTGGAAGCCCTGTATGGAAAGCAGGATGATTTGAGAGTTTACCAGCTCCAAAATGAATTGATGTCTTCCTAGCCTTCCAATTTCGAGACCTTGAATGATTTTTTCACAAATTTCAAGCACATTGTCTTACTATTGAAGCAATGCAAAGTGGATAAAGAGGATGATTAGCTCATCCTCACCATACTCTCTAAACTTGGAGCTAATTATTTAGTTTTGTCTCTACATTCCATGCGGGGAAGCTCACAACCCCTAGATGGAAGATGCCTACACTCAATGCCTTCATTGAGTCCCTAACAAGTGAACATGATAAGCTTGTCCAGATGGGGATCATTAGATCCTCCCGTGATCAAGCCCTCCATGTCTCGGGGCCCAAAGATCTGAAGGGTAAAGGAAAGCAACAGAAGAACCCAAAAACTAAATTCAAAGCTCCTAAGCCTAAAGTTGAAAACTAGCAGCATGATGAGTCTTTCGGCTCAAAGAAGAACAAATGGAAAGGGCATCATGGAAAGGAAAAAGTCAAGTGTTCATACTGTGGGAAGGGATTCCACCCTGAACATTCCTGCATGAAGAAGAAGCTTGATGAAGCTACCTCTCTCCTTGAGAGAAATCACATCAATCTTCCAGAAAGCTTTTGAAGGAGAGATCAACAAGATCGGGAACCACATCATGAAAAAAGTGATGCCCTCATGGAAAGCACTTCAAAGTCCAAGGAACTCTTGATTGATTTTGGAGCTTCGAACCACATGATGGCTGAAAGAGACTCCTTTTCATCCTTGGAGACCGGTAAATCCATCCCCATCCACATGGGAGATAACTCCACCATCATTTCAAAAGGACAAGGTACGATTGATCTTGAGAATGGATATTTTTCAAATGTTCTGTATGTACCATCTCTGGCATCAAATATCCTTAGTGTCTATCAGATGACACATACAGGAGTACCTAAGAGAGTATCTTTCAGCCTAAATGATGTTGAGATAACGGAACTTGCATCCGGGAAACTCATTGCTAAAGGCCTTGCAAACCATCATGCAAAAGCCTATGAGTTCTCCCACTTTGTGGCGGATGCAAAGCCCACTGCTCTGCTAACTCATGGAAATGAAGTTATTAGGTTGTGGCATGAAAGGTTTTTCCCTCTAAATTTCAAATATTTTCAGAAATTACATAAAAACTCCATGGTTGAAGGCCTCCCGGTCATCAAGGCAAGCACTGGAATTTGCAAGGGCTGTGTGGTTGGAAAACACCCTGAGCACAAGTTCGATCGGGGGAAGGAAAATCGAGCTACATGCATATTGGGGCTGATACATTTTGATATCAATGGCCCAATGCCTGTCACATCCATGAATGGATCAAGGTATCTTCTGACTTTTATTGATGATTTTTCAAGGTACACATGGGTCTTCTTCCTCAAAAAGAAGTCTGAAGTATGTGAAAAATTCTCTGAACTGAAGGCCTTGATCGAGAATGCCTCTGGGCTTAAGACCAAGATATTGAGATATAATAATGGCAGGGAGTATTTCAGTAATTATTTGCTGCACATATGATCCCAAAGTGGTATTCAGGTCCAACATTCAATTCCCTACACTCCCCAGCAGAACGATGTAGCGGAAAGGAAGAATCGGTCTCTCAAGGAGATGACCACCTGTATGCGGGAATCAAAGAAGTTGGCTGAAAATTTGTGGGCTGAAGCCATGCATGATGCAGAATACATTCATAATAGATTTCCACACTCATTCATGAAAGGGAAAACCCCTTTCGAAGCATACTCCGGACACAAGCTGGATGTGTCGAACCTGCGGGTGTTTGGGTCCACTGCATGGGCCCGAATTCCACTTGATAAAAGGAGGGCTTTGCAATGGAAAACCATAGAATGTCTATTTATTGGGTATCCTGATGAATCAAAAGGTTTCAATCTGCTGGATATCAAAATAAAACAGATCATCATCGAGAGAAGTGTCAAGTTCGATGAGCCTCTTCAGGAGGTGGAACTAGTGAAGGAGAAAACTGTTGAATTTCCTTCCTATTCTACTGAATATTTGGATGATGAATTTGGGGGTGATGACCCTGATTTGGATCCTTTGATTTCTGATATTAGTGTACAGCAAAAATCAAATTCTGAATCAGAACCTGAAGTACAAAATCATGTTCCCACATGGGCCCGACAGACACTCTCCTTCGCAAGAGATAACATTGGAAATCTGGATGATCCAAGGAGAACCCGGTCTGATTTCCAAAGAGAAGGTATTGCACTCTCTTGTCCTGATAATTTGCTGTCCAAAAATTGTTATTTTATGATTAGTTCAGACCCAAAATCCTACTACCATGCTCGGAAGGATCTGAGATGGCAAGTTGCCATGGATGAAGAGATGAATTCTCTTCAGAAAAAAACTACTTGGGAGCTAGTTTCTCTTCCTCCGGGAAGGAAATTGGTTCAATGCAAGTGGGTTTTCCAGAGAAAGGTTGCTGCTTATGGAAGCACCTACAAATATAAGGCATGTTTGGTGGCAAAAGGTTTCTCTCAGTTCCAAGGTGTGGACTACCATGAGACCTTTGCATCGGTTGCAAAAATGGATTCCATCTGCCTAGTTTTGGCAATTTTAGCATCTAAGCACTGGGAAGTGCATTATATGGATGTTAAGTCAGACTTTCTGCATGGAGATATTCATGAGGAGATATACATGAAGCATCATGAGGGCTACATCTCTGATCCATTTTTGGTTTGCAAGCTAAAGAAGTCCCTATACGGGTTAAAACAGACCCCAAGAGAGTGGTATTCCAAGATGGATGCCTTCCTTTTCTCGCAAAACTTCCAAAGGTGTAGATCAGATCCAAATGTGTATATATAGCAGTATGATGGTAATTTGATCATTATTGTTTTATATGTTTATGACTTACTGATCATAGGTAGCACAGTTGCTTCCATTTCAGCCATCAAAACTGCTCTCCACAATGCCTTTGAAATGAGCGATTTGGGGCTCGAAATTGAGCAAAATTCTGATGGGATAATGGTCACTCAGTCCAAATACATATCAGACCTGTTAGTAAAGTTTAACATGGCTAAATGTAGGCATGAACCATTCCCTTTCCTTTCAGGGATCGGCCTTGAAGAAGGAAAAAGCACACCTCCCATGGACTGCACTATCTATCGACAGCTGATTGGTAGCTTGTTGTACTTGACACATTCTCGACCTGATATCTATTATGTTGTGAATGCTGTATCAAGATACATGCAACAGCCTCATGATATTCATTGGAAGGAAGCCAAGAGGATCCTCCAATATATTCAGGGAACCAGGACCTACAACATTCACTATGCTGCAGACTCCGAGCTAGAGTTGGTTGGATACACAGATTCCGATTGGGTGGGTGATTCTATTGATTGAAAGTCTACTTTTGGATATGTATTCATGTTTGGTGGTGGCCCCATTTTCTGGTCTAGCAAAAAGTAGGCTGCCATAGGACTATCTTCAGCAGAGGCCGAGTATCAAGGAGCGGTGAATGCTTGCATCCAAGCAGTTTGGTTGCAAGGCATTCTTTTAGAGTTTGATCTTGGTAGCACTTTGTCCACTGTCCTCTTTTGTGACAAACAAAGTGCTATTAATATATCCACAGATCTAGTTACCAGGCAAAGGACCAAGCATGTAAAGATCCACATGCACTATATCAGGGAGCTAGTGCATGATGGGACCATCATTCTACAATATTGCTCGACTGATGAGCAGATTGCAAACATCTTCACCAAGAGATTTTCAGAAAAGAAGTTCACTTACCTCCGTTTATTGTTGGGGGTGAGTCCATCAAGGTGATCATACTACTTTCAGTGTTCATCTTGAGGGGGGGTTTTTCCCACTGGGTTTTCCCTCTTTTCCTCACTTAGTTTGTTTTAAGCATTGTTTCAATTTCAGCATTGTATAGCATGACCTATGGCCTTAGTTGTCGGGGCCCTAGCATTTTTATGCATTTTATGTTTTGTAACTCCTCCTGAGTATAGCTTAAGGGGGAGTGTTGGAGACATTTACCACCTTACACACTCTTTTTGGTCAATTTGGCCTAGTTAAACCATATCCTAAGTATTATTGACTTAATTGACATCAGAGGAGCACTAGATGACATCAGCTAGATCACACCCACGCCTACCTTCAGTCAAGGAGGCTAACTTAGCATTCTCCTACATTCAGGGAGGCTAACTGGAGCACTCTAGGGGTGATCTGAGTGTCATTAATGCCCCATATTGCTAACTGATGGTTACAATTAGTTAAACAAAGCAATGAAGGCGCTCTCCATCATCAAATTGATTATTTCATGAACTAGAGTCAATAGGGGCGCCTCCAACCACTTCTGATGTTCAGTTACACTTCAGTTAACCTCATCGGGGTTCATTGGAGTCATTGATGCGCTACCACTTGTTGGTTGGTTTGCTATGACATGTGTCTGACCTACTTTCAGTTAGATTTAGTTATTTATTGCACTTTGACTTTAGTTAGGGCTCAATTGAGTCAATTAGGGTTTTGATCAGTGGTTAACTTGAGTGTTGACTGTGGCTTACATTCAGTTAAGCTAGACTCACTCATTCAATTCAAATGACCTCCTTGGGAATTCAAATTGCTTTGTCATTCATGCTTGTAGCATGATATTGTATTGTATTACTCATTATTTGTGTGAATATACAGAGCGGCTACTCATTTTGTAGCACAATTACACCATTTTCATGCCTTATTGTTATTAATCTTTGATGAGACTGTGTTTTAGTCCCTAGACTACTGTGACAGATTAATACATATCACAGTCATACTGAATGGCCCTCAGTCCTAGATTGAGTATTCCTGGTAACTGACCAGGTACCTCCATTTAGAGAATGGCAATAGCCCTTATATATGATCATGTAGGAACCAATCCTATAGTCATATCAGAATGGCTCAACACTCATATTTGACATGGAAGGAACCAATCCTCTCACCATGACATAATGGCTCAGCCCTTACATCTGACCATGGAAGGAACTTCATCCTCTCACCATGTCAGAATGGCTCACAGAATCATCACTTCCCTTTGGAGGGAACCTCGATTTGGAGAACACCAAGCTTCTCCATGAAGTACTCAAACTTTGCTATGGCCAATGGATTTGTCAACACATCAGCTATCTGTTCATTCGTCGCAACATACTGGAGCTTCACTACTCCTCTCTGCACCATATCCCTGATATAGTGATACTTGATATCGATATTCTTCGACTTGTCATGGAACACTGGGTTCTTCGACAACTTCACACAACTCTAGTTGTCGCAATACATACAAGTAGCATATAACTAGAGATCAAATAAATTAGACAGTAGCTTCCTCAGCCATACTGCCTCACAACTAGCTGAACATGATGCAACATACTCTGCTTCATCTGTACTTAGTGCCACATAGGATTGCTTCCTACTAAACCAAGAGATCACACCTGATCCCATACTGAAGCAACACCTTGAAGTGCTCTTCCTATCAATAGCACTGCCTACCCAATCTGAATCAACATAACCCTCCAGGTTAATGTTCTGACTTGCCTCATACTTGAGCCCATAATCAACTATACCCTTCAGGTACCTCAGAATATGCTTTGCAACAATCAAGTGAACATGTCTCGGATCTGTCATGAACTGTCTCAAGGTGTTTACATCAAAGAAAATATCTGGTCTTGTGTTTTTTAGGTACATCAAGGACCCAATCATCTGACGATACATCGTAGCATCAACTGCTTCTGATGAAGCATCAATCAATAGTTTCAGGTTTGATGCCATAGGTGTGGTCATGGCCTTGCAGTCCATCATCCCAAATCTCTTCAAGATCTCTACCGTATATTTCCCTTGCCCCAGGGAAATTCCATTTACATTCTACCACACCTCCATGCCTAGAAAATAATGCATCATACCCAAGTCCTTCATTTTGAACTCGGCAGCAAGATTCCTCTTTGTATCAGAAATCAACCCATCCATACTTGTTACAAACATATAATCTACATACAGTAGTAGCATCACTGGGTTGCCATCTTCAACCTTGTAGTAAAGGTTGGAATCTGCTTTACTCTTGGTAAAGCCCAAACTAGATAGAAAGCTATCAATTTTTCCGTACCATGTCTTGGGTGCTTGTTTCAAACCGTACAGGGCTTTCTTCAATCTACACACATGAGAATCCCTATCATGTGTCTCAAAACCGAGTGGCTTCTCCACATACACTTCCGCTTCCACTACACCATTCAAGAAAGCAGTCTTGACATCCATTTGGTGTATCTTCCATTTCATTGCTGCAGCTAGAGCAAGTATTGATCTTATGGAAGTGTATCGGCTATAGGTGCAAAAGTTTCTTCTTATTCTATTCCTTCTTTTTGGGAGAATCCACGAGCCACAAATCTTGCTTTATATTTTTCTATGCTACCGTCTGCAGCATGCTTGATCTTGTAGATCCATTTGAAAGTTACAACCGACTTCCCTTCTGGTCTTGGGACAACATCCCAACCACCATTCTTCATGATTGATTGATACTCTTCGATCATGGCATCCTTCCATTTTTCCTTTCTACCGCTTCTTCATAGTTGGAAGGTTCTTTATCGATGAAATCACATAATAATTCTACATACTTGGAGTAGGACCTGGTCCTATTTCTTTCTCTGTGATTCTCTTCTACAGCCCCATATCTTTCTGCACCTTGGATAACTTCTCGTACCCAAGCAGGTTTCCTCTTACGAGGATTCTTCTCCTAAGGTGGATCTACAGGTTCTTTAGGTTCTTCAAATTCTTGATCTTCTTCTTGAATTTCTTCGTTCATGGTTGTGTCATGAATTCTGAGTGCGTCTGTTTCTTCAAGTTATTCAGCGGGCCTCTTTCTGGATTTGTTGTAAGCTGAGTCTTTGTAAAATGTCACATCCCTGCTGATGTCAATCTTCTTGAATCCTAGGAAGTATATTCTGTAAGCCTTCGATATTTTAGAGTATCCCATAAATATACCCTTCTTTCCTGAAGGATCTAACTTTGTCCTCTTTTCTTTTGGAATGTGTATGTACACTGGATAGCCGAATATTCTGAGATGGATCACTTCTGGTTTCTTGCTGAAAAATACTACTTCAGGTGTCTTGTTTTCAAGTACTCTGTGTGGAGTAAGGTTCTATACATACATCGCTGTTCTGGCATCTTGATCATGAAGCATAGCCCTTGCTGCTTCCATGATCAGTCTATTCTTCCTTTCTGCAACTCCATTTTGTTGTGGATTATATGGAGTGGTTAACTTCCTGTTAATCCCTGAATCTTTGCATAACTCTTTGAATTCATTTGATGTGAATTCTTCGCCATTATTTGATCGAAAAATATTGATCTTTTTCTTAGTGTGGTTCTCAATCAAGGCTTTGAATTCCTTGAACTTGCTGAATACTTCATCTTTGTTCTTCATGAAGTAAATCCATGTCTTCCTAGAAAATTCATCAATGAAAGAAACATAGTATACATACCCGCTTAATGAACTTGATGACATCAGACCGCATACATTAGAGTGAATGATTTCCAATATTCCTTTTTCCTTTCTCTCGCTACTTGGAAATGTCTTCTTTGTATTCTTTCCTTTTGCACATCCTTTGCAGAATCCATCATGTTTTGCCTGAATTTCTGGAAGACCTTCAACAGCTTTGCTTGCAAGTGGTAGTGCTCTGTAGTGCACATGTGCAAGCCTTCTATGCCAATTTCATTTGGCTCTACTGTGTCATGGACCAAATCTTGTTTTGAATGGCCCTTCAATTTGTATAGGCCTCCCTCTTGTTCCCCAATCACTACTGCATCATCAAAGGTATTTCCTTTTGGCCACATGAGAACTTGGCCATCTACAAATGCAACCCTCATGCCTTATGCATCTAATGCATATATGGAGATGAGGTTCTTCTTAATTCCCAGTGCAAATAATACATCCTTCATCTTCATAGATTTCCAAAGTCTAGCTTATAGGATGATTCCCCACTACCTTTTATTGGATACTGGTAGTTCGAGTTTCACCTTGTGGGGTGATTCATGTTCTGATAGTCTTACAAAAGACTCTTTGATTCCTGTCATATGTTTGTAAGCCCCACTGTCTATAATCCAATCATTGCTTCCATGTGTGATGTTTCCTGTGAGAGCAGAAATAAAAACATATTCTTGATCACTTGAAGAATCATCTCTTTCTTGCTTGTTTCTCTTTGTGGAAGGTTCATCATCTTCTGCATCATGAGCATGATGTTTTCTCTTGTTGTTTTTCTTCTTGTGATATTTTATTTTGTTTCTAGGACAATCTTTGGCGTAGTGTCCTATTTCATCACAAGTATAACATCTGAGTTGAGTTTTCTTGTAGGAAGAGTGCTTACCTTTAGAATGATGATGGTGATGATGGTCCTTTCTGGGTTTCTTGGATTGAACTGTGAGAGCTTGATCTTCACTTCCCATCTTTTCTTCTCAAGATGCTATCTGAGCTTCTTATTGTGAGCATTCTTCCCATAGTCTACTGAACTTGACTAGCTTCTTTCTCGCACAGATCCCTTGAATGAAAGAGTCCCATGTCCTAGGGAGAACATTCAAGGTGGTCATTACAATATCTGCATTCTCCACTTCTTCATCCACTGCTTCACGTTGTTCTTTGATCTGGGAGACCCTTGTGAAGTAAGACTGTATGGTCTCCGCATTCTGAATCTTCGCATTTTGAATCTTCACATTCTTCAATTGGTTCCTCAAAGTCATCTTTCGGTTTATGTTCTTTCCTTCAAACAGTTTGGTTAGGGCATCAAACATAGCTTTAGGTGTCTTTAGGGAGGACACCTATGGTATGAGGTGATCCTTGATTGAATCAACAATATTCCTCTTAGCCATAACCAACTTCTTCTTGTGTAAGGTCTTAGCCTCATCTCCCTCTGGAACTGGAACCTCCTCATTGATGTAGGAGTCCAACTCATTTTCTTCCAGGACTAGGGAGATCCTATACTTCCAAGCTTGGAAGTTATTAGCTCCCTCAAGCTTGGTATGACGAGACATCTTAACTGAGAACGTCAAATGGAAATACAAAAGATTTAGATCTTACCAGGTCAAGATGTCAGAACTGGATTTGAAGCTGAATTTCTGCAGTGCTGGTTCAGGAGCAGATTAGGGTTTGACTTTCCTAGAGTTCTGTCCAACCAAATGCTTTGATCTTGATCTCTAAACTTCAATTTTGAGGAGGAGATCAATCCAGGATTGGGCTCACTCAAAAATTCCACTTCTGTGGAAAGCCGTAATTTCCTGTAGTAGTGTCGGGTCAAAAACTGAAAATGCTCAGAATCAGATTCTGCTTCAACAGAAAGATGCGCCCTAGAGAGGAGAGTCAGTCCAACCTTCTTTTACTGAAAATTTGTGGAGAGAGATCCAAAAAGTAGGAAGCCCTAGTTTTCACAGCTGCATAGTGTCTTCTGCTCAGGTTAGCTTTGATACCATGTTAGAATTTTATCATTCAAGCTAGCATTATGTTAGGATATTTAACTGAGAAAATAACAAGTACAACAATCAAACACAAGAGACAATGAACACAATGTTTTTCCTCAGGGAAACCATAAATGGAGAAAACCCCGCAACTTCCCTAGAGATAGAATCAACACCAAAGTAAAACCCTAAAATAGTAAGATGATCTCCCAACAGCAGTAGCCTCTTTCTTTCTAGCCCCAACAACTTCTTCTCCCTTAGCTATGCGCTACAACTGAGTGTGAGTGAGTGTGAGATAAATAGAGAGGCTCACTCTCTATTTATACTAATTCCCAACTTGACAATAAATCACTAGGGCCGACTTCACTAGGAGAGTCTAATAACCCTAGGGCCCCAGAACTGTGGGGACTTTAACCCTTGATCAATAGGAGGGTTACCCACAATGACTTGACATGACTTGTTTACATTATAGAAACTCTCGATCGGAACATCGGGGCATGACATGACTCAATTACATTACAAGCACTTCTCGGAATAAACATCGGGGTACAATACATAAGATATACAAGTGAATACATTCCAAAGTTACAATTACATCAACAAGCCTTTGTTCTTATCATAGCAATATTTGGCCTTTCTTATAGCCTCTTCTAGAGTTCTAGGTTCATCAAAATCAATCCTGTCTTTGTAAGATTGAGGTAACCCACTCAGAAAACGCTGAATTTTCACTTTATCATATTTGATGTACCTGACATACCTCAACAACTCCAAGAATTTGTTAGCATACTCTTCCATGGTCAGCTATACCAATATCAGCTCATGGAACTCTTTAATCTTGACATCATAGTACATGTCAAAGAGGTACTTCTGCTTGAAATACTTCTTGAACTGCTTCCACACGATCTTTCTATCATTGATCTTCTTCACTTGCTTGAGGTGCTCCCACCATATGGATGCTCTTCCATGCAGATTGAAGATGGCTACCCTAGCTTTCATATTTCTTGAATAGCCTTGGACTTGGAAATATTTCTTCATCCAAAGAAGCCAAGATTCATCTTCTTGACCAGTCTTTATATCACCATTAAAGGTAGGAGGCGTTACCTTCTTGAATTCATCACGTGAACTATTCTTGTAACGCCTCTTTCTCCTATTCCTATGGGGTGAAGAGTTCAAACCCCCAGTGGATCCTTCAGAGTCAGATGATCCACTAGAAGATCTTTTTCTTCTTCTGGAACTGCTCTTACTTCCTTTTGGTTTCACTACCTGATGCCCAGAGTTCATCTTCCTTTGGATGCTTTTCAAAGTCTACAACATGGATGCATTAAGATGATTTTGCTCTTCCCTAGCTTTAACCAACCTTTCACTATATTCTCTATAACTTTGCATCTCCACCCTTAGGCTTCTCATAGTGGTTGCAATATTTGGGGGAGTATCTTGATATCTTCTCCCATTAGATTCTGTCTCAGAATTTCCAAATTGAACGTTTTCACCCATAGCATCTTCCTCGTGCTCATAGGGCATCTGCACATTATTCATGCTGTAGGTTCTCATGGCTGAGCCAAAAACCAACTTTTCCAATCTACACTATGAATCTGCAAAATGTGTTAATAAAAATTCATTTGTTAGACAATAAACAATGTACTTAAATTCTGAGATTGTCTACCATAATGTAATGTTGGTATCAGAGGGTTCTCTTTCCTCTGCCAACTGTTCATTCTGGCCCATTCAGGCCCAATGCTGCAACCTGCATCTCTGATACCACAATGTAGTGTACTACGAATGCTGTTATCAGAGGGTACTCTTATCTCTTTTAACTACTCATTTTGGCTCATTTAGGCCCAATCCTGCAACCCGTATCTCTGATACCACAATGTAACGTACCCATACCCTGGTTACCACGTGAAATTAAAAATTTCTTAAAGAGCCCTTGTTCTTCTTTCGATACATAGGGCACGGGCCGTTAACACACTCTTCAACATTCACTCTCAGGCTTAGAAACCACTGTAACAATCATTTTTTCATTGACAAATCCATGTTGTGACCAGAAAAACCTCTTCCGCATTAAACCTGTCCTTTCCGCACTTCGCCTTCCACACTTTTGCCTTCCGCACTTCTGCCTTTCTGACTTACTGTTGCAGAACCTCGAAAGTCGAAAAAAAAATAGGCAATGGAGCCCTTCGAACCTATCTCTACCTTCTACCTTTCCACTGTGCAACCTCGGAAGTCAAAAACTCAACTTTCGACGAAACAGTTAACCACTTTCCACCGTGGAACCCAGAAATCAGAAATCTTAACTTTCGACGAAATCGTCTAACGACCTTTCGCCTTCCACTCTTCTGGCTTCCACCTTCGGAACTTGGAAGTCGGAAAACTTAAATTTCGATGGAATCATTTTAACGACTTTCTACCTTCTTCCCTTCCTCCTTCCACCTTCATTACTTGGAAGTCAGAAAAAACAACTTTTTGCCTTATCTTTTTCCCATTTTCTACCTCCCGTAGGTGGATTCCAGGGCACAGAAAAAACACTGTTACCTTAGAATTTTTGGCTCTTTTCCTCTTCCACCTTCCCACCTTTCGTACTGCGAACTTTAGAAGTTGGAAACTCCAACATTCTTCCTTGCTCTTTTTGTTGTTTTCCACCTCCCACATGCGGATTTTGGGGTGCAGAAACACACATCTTACCTTCAACTTAGCTGCATTTCTGACCCTGTAACCAAGCTTCTAGCCTCCATGATCAAGAGAAGAATGTAGTGAAAGATAGAAGGCATAAATAAATGCAAACACAGGAACATTTTAACAACAGTAAACTCTACTGGATTCATTAACAAGCATTCATCATAATTAATGCATTCATAGGAAAATACATTGGAGAAATAACACAACAAAGAATACTTATCTTGAAGATGAAGTTGTTTCGCAACTAGCTATGTCGCTGCAACGTTCGACCCAACCATAGGCGAGTTGTGTTCATCAATATCTCAACAAAAATGCCACCCCCGAGTTGGGCATAACTTCCACAAGGAACTAGGGAACAACAGACTCACACACATCTAGATTACATCACACATAGTCAATCCAAACTTCAGTTGGGATTATCAGACTGTCCAGCCAAGCCAACACATAGTTGGGTTTATCAGACTATCCAGCCAAGCCAACACATAGTTGGGTTTATCAGGTTGCAAGAAACAAGCCAAACATATGGGTTTCACAGGCTACACATCCAAGCCATCTAATTGCTGGGTTCACAGGCTATTAAGCCAAGTCAGCATAACCAAATGCACAACAAGACACAGCCAATCCAATATCCAATTGGGTTTATCAGTCTACCCATCCAAGCCAATATATAATTGGGTTTCACAGGCTGTCAGCCAAGCCAATATATAATTGGGTTTCACAGGCTATCATCCAAGCCAATCTTCTTTAGGTTTATCAGGTTGCTAAGGAAATGGAAAGGTAGAATGACTAAGTTAATGACTCATTCAAGAGCTAGGGACACCTCCATAAGATCTATCTGGTCTGGCATCCACATTACCTGCACCCCAACACAAGGAAGCATCCCATTCTCTGCTACACAATCCCTTGGGCTATGCCTTTCCTTCTAGTGCTCTTCAGGGTGTGTATAGAAGATTCACCAGCCACTCTTATCTTTTCATGAGGCTCCTCTCCACACTAATTTTATCAAGCCCATTCCTCATCTCTTCCACTCCTAAGCCTTACATACAGTTTAGACCCAAACCAGGGTGCACATAACAGCAAACGACAAGGATAACACAACAACACAGGCTCCACTCTATAACACATATAAAACAAGGTTCCACACATAATGTACCACAATGTAGGATCCCCCCAATGAACAACACTGAACAACCACAATGTAGATGGAATGAACTATGAAAACACACTGTAGAACAAAAAACAGATACCTTCCCTCTGACTCCGGAGAGTGAACCATGCATAATCTATCAGATCGAATGACCACCATGTTTAGATGAAAACCAGGTTGAAAGACTGGGCACACAATTTCTGGTTTTACTTGCTTCAGAAACAAGAACACAACTTTCACAACTGCAGGCTCATTCAGTCACCGAATCGACTACCATGCCTTTTTTTTCCCAAGGCATTAACTGCCTCAACCAATTTCCTGTAATAAAATTGAATGTCTGAGTACTGAGAATGAACCACGGTGGACGGGCTCACGAACGGGTAAATTTTGAACAGATCTACGATTGAGATCAACCATCAAACAGATCAACGATGCACATCGATTTCACTGATTCAACTAGCACGACTTAGCAAACTTTTGATGTGTGCAAAATTTCAATGTAATATGCTTCATCAAGTTTGGAGCCCACCGTTGATCTGGTGGGGACATAGATCGAACGGTCCACACACATTTCATTGATTCAACTAGCAAGTTCTTTAACATCAGCTAGCGGGTGTGGAATTTCTATCCAAAAGGATTCATTCTGTCTCGCGTCCGCTGGGTGACTTGGACAACAAATCAACGAATGATTCTCTACTGATTAGACTGGATTTTGTGAGGATTGGACCTGTAATCTCTCACCTGGCATATTTTGGATTAATCCCTCTATTTTCCTCTGTGAAATCATGCCCCCATATCTTTCACATTGCAGTACATAGCTAGTTGTGGTATTTTATTAAATTGTGTGCATTTACATGATATTCAAAATGCTTCGTGCTTGACCAACACAATGAACCATAGGCATCAATATTGATCACCTATACACAAAATACCAATCAATGGCAAGGCCTTGGCCTTGAGTTCCTTGCCATGATTTTCATCCAATATATACATCATGTACAATTTTAATACCTTGGGGTCAAAACCGGAGCATTACATTCCCCTCCCCCTTGGGGTCAAAACCGGGGCATTACATTCCCCTCCCCCTTGGGGTCAAAACCAGGGTGTTACATTGTTGTGTCTTTTCCTTTTGTTGTGACTTCTCTTCTATCACGACTTTTCTTATTTTGGCCCAACTTCCTCTGTGACTACTTCTTGCCTTATCCCTTTCTTCCTTATCGGCTTTATTTCTTCCTTCTTTTGCTTTATGTTGCAACGCCTTTTCCTTCCCACGACCGTATTCTAGTTAGAATTCTGCCTATATTTCTCTAGGGCCATTAAGCCCCCAAAAATCACCTGTGGATCATCCCAAGACATGCAATGTTATTCTTCAACTTCTGCAGTTGTAACGAATTTACCTTGAAAATCTTGGAAGATTTTCACTATCTCTTTTGTCTCTTGCCGCACATCTTTTTCTACCTTTTGCAATTGTTTAACAAGGTCAAAACTGAGGTGTTCCGATGTTACGATCCCTGCAGCATTCACTGCTTGTCGCACCCTTTGATGTATAGGCTGGATAATGTTTGTAATCCTTTTTGCTTCTGCCTCCAACTCTGCGACACTATCAGTCCTTTGTTCGTGTTGCATGTGTAGCACCGTAACTTATTGTTGCAACTTCTTTATTTCTGCTGCCTTAGCCATTTTCTCTGCAAAGGTAAACATTTTCATCTGATTTCGCATTTGGTTTACCTCTATTTCAGCCATGCGCATCTCCTCTATGACTTTCTCTAGTTCATCGTTGTCAATCAATGCTTCCCATGTCTAAGAAACTTGGTCGACAACTTTAGTACATAATGCCTCTGCTTCTTCTATCTTCCGTGCAACCTCTATCATTGTTGTTATTTTTTCTTCTAACACCTCCGGGGGTGTACTTGGCTTTAGCCGCGTTTCTAGTTCTGTGACCTTTTTGCAAAGGTCTTCTGCTATCTCACCAAGTTGAATGACCTTGTCTTCGGGGAACATATCCTACGTTATTCCTTCATCCACAAACTTTGTGCATGCAAGGGCTACAACATTGTTGAGCCTATGCCTATTCTCCTCCCAAGTTTTTGCTTTATATTCTGATATGAAAATTTTCAGGATCTTTTTAACCATTAAATTTGCATGTGAAATTTAAATGTTATTTACTCATAATCATGCTTAAAAGATGTGTTAACACTCCATTTTAACAGTTGATTTAAGGGCTTGACAGAAGTTCGGTAAGGGTCCCAGCCCCTCGAATTTCATGTGACCACCCTTCAATGAGGAAAGCGGCAGGTGTATTGTAGCATTGGGCATGATTCATATTCAAGGGCTGCGATTGATCGGAGATGGATCAATAGTTCTGAACCGCTTTGCGCGATCAAAGCTTTTGTCTCGGATTGCGAAACGTGTTAAAGACCGATGGCCTTTGACGGTTGAGATGAAGCCTGGGGCAGATCTACGGCCTACAATGATTTCGTGATCCATACTTGTGCGGGTAAAACCGCAATCTCAAATCATGAAAAGGTGTAGAGTTCACAAAGATCAATGGCCGCGATGAAGAAGGAGATAGATCTACGACTACGGTTCATTTCGCAAGACGAACTAGCACAGACGAATATCTAAGTTTCCCATAGCAAAAAAGGGTAGTTCCCACTCCGATCGATGGCTGCATGATAGGTCAATCTTGATCAACGGTGAAGAACGTGTCGCGGACCAGAACTGCCTGTGGTGTTTAGAAGAAAAAAGTTGGCGGCAGGAGGCGTGGGACGTGGACGACGGATATAAAGGATTCCTTTGATCGGATAGCTAAGGAGACTCTTGAGGTACATAGTTTCGATCCAGTGTAGAGATGACAGTGGAGGAGGCGTTCATGTGTGTAATCTGCGCTCTCCCGGATTGGCCGATTTCTCCGATGCCATTCGTAGCACACGCAGTGGTGGAATCATCCCTGTGGTAGGATCGTATCACGAAGGGATAAGTAGCTTTTGTGTGAGCTGGTCTACAAAAATGAGGAAAGTAGCCGATGAATCTGTGGCTCACAGGAGGCAAAGCCAACCCGACGCAGGAGACCATGCCGTTTCCCACTTCAAGGAACAGGGAAACGTGGGAGCTTCCACTTCATGAAGTATGCAGCATGGATCTACTGTACCAGATGGCGTCCACAATTGCTCCCCGTAGCAGACAGTAGGGTACCACGGCCGATGAAGCCAAATGACTAGATCCCCAGCAAGTAAAGGATCGCCCTGCCCGCGTCTTTGCACATGGTGAGATCAGATACACTCGATGACATAATGTGTAAGAATGTTGGCCAGCATGTGCGAAGATCAATCCCGAAGATCTATAAATACCGCCTTCGATTCGAAAAGAGTGAAATAACCAATCTCCAGAGGCCAAGTTCTACTTCTCTACGAAATTTCCAGAGGCCTAATAGAGTTTGACGATGAAGATCTGGTTTGAAAAGCTTATCCATTTGGGGGTGTTGATGGTTGGTGAAAAGGTTTAGCACTCACTCATCGCCTTGGTATTTGCATGCCAATGGTGACACGAGCCATCGGGGCCTAGACGTGATGCCCGTGCCTCCAATGACGCGAGGCCTGGGCACTTACATCTCGTAAGTGTTTTTCCAGGANGCGCCCACCAAAGCCTTCGCAAAGGGGGATAGTCATTGACTGTTCCCTATGTAAACATTTGTTTGGATGGGAGCGTTAGCGGCTTAAATCCCTCATCATTCTGATTGTGAAGTACACTTGACAAGGGTGATGGGGCTGGTGTAGATCTTCTACACCTTATTGCCTACGGGAGAATTCACCTCACTAGAGGTGAGGAGTATAAGAATGATGAGCCACCCCGCAGGTCTATATTAGCCAGAAGCAATGCAAAAATTCTTCCAGAGCCTACGTATAACGACGTTACCCAGTGGGGAAGGAAGCGGCGGATGTGACTAGAATGGAGAAAGATGCCGAATACCTCACAAATGTGTGCCCATGCGGAAAGCTTCATTTGAACGCGGTGGAAGCACACACCTCAAAGTATAGAATAGGCATCATACTCGTCATCTGTCATGGTAGCTGAACGTGTCGAACTGCTAGCTGGGCCGAATAAAGCCACTAGCACCATAATGTTTGTTTCTATTTGTAAAACATGGCACTAGTCCACTCTTTGCACAGTTAGCGCCTGATGGCGACTTGTAACAACTTTTTATTCGGTAGTCTTAGCAATAGGATTGTATAAAAACACTCCCGATAGAGGGAGAAAAGGAGTGAGTGAAATGGATTGGGAAAAAATCCCAGGCTGAGGCTCCCATTTGTAAAGATTGATACCTGTGTATGAATAAATTGTAGTGAAAGACTGTTACTCACAGCATAGATTCCTGTGTTGTTGTTTTTCCCAATAAGTACTTTATTTTACGTGTAAATGTGTTTCCTGTTTCCACTCCATTTTGTTTATTACTTTTCATGTCTGCAACATAGGGTATAGTGGTTCATAATTCATACTTGTTATGCTCCGACTGCTGTTTCAGGCATTCAACAATGGTTCTTCTAAAGTTACAT
The DNA here is from genome assembly GCA_001517045.1 of Pseudotsuga menziesii. NCBI lineage: Eukaryota > Viridiplantae > Streptophyta > Pinopsida > Pinales > Pinaceae > Pseudotsuga > Pseudotsuga menziesii. The sequence continues at coordinate 120,991 of LPNX011015580.1, forward strand.
GGAATTCATCTCGCTGGTGCTCCATGCGATGGACTGTCCCTCCTTGTCCTCTCAATCGCCCACTAAAATCTCCTGATTGGGAAATCAACAACTATCTTGCCTCCATTTGTTACCTTTCGTCATTCTTTCCATTTGTAATCGTTTCTTGCATAGGTTTTGACTCCATTTTCCCATGGTCCCTTGCCCCCGATAATCCCACCATGCACCTTCCTCAACATACTTTGCCCCATTCAGGATCCTAGCCCCCTGATTATGCTGATTGAAAATCCTATGCGGAGTAGACTCTAGTCACACACAAGATTAACAACCTTATGTGGAGGTACTCCAATGACCAACAAGAGATCCCTCTCTGACTGCGTAGGGCCGGAGGCACAGCCTAAAGTGGTTCTGCTGTTACCCGAGAGCGAGCCTTTCGCAACCTTGGGCTCAAAATTCTGGTGCTAACATACTGGCGCCATTGCCGCGGACAAACTTGAAGATCCTCCCTGGGAAGAACGACAAAATTTCAAAGGATAAAGGATTTCTGTGGGCAAATTGAGATTCTTACATGTGAAAAAGGTTGTATCATTTTCCCTGGCTACTCCACTGAAAGATTATGGAAGGTGACTCCACTAGGGAGACCGGTAGTCCGAAAGACAAATACGGGGAGAGGTCTCAAATATTCCATGGATTTTAATGAAGGGTTTAGATCTGACTATTGAAGGCGAACAATGTTCAGACATCAATAAGTTCATGTCTCTTTTCACCTGGCAACTCCATCTACGAAGGATCTATTCTTCATAATGTTCTATGGCAGCTCCACTATCAAATGGGGTTGCAAAGTTTGAGGAGCTGATTTAGTTTCTCCACCATCAAGATGACTTCTTAGGATGCAAGGTATGCTCCTATGAATCTTGCTGCCATTCCTGGTTATCCCAATAAAATACCTCTGGTAAATTGGCAAACATATCTTCCAAGATTCAATGATGAAAAGGGTGATGATGCTGCCATTCATCTATTTAGATTTCATAAGCATCTACATAAGCTGGGAGTGGGATGGGATGAAGATTCTTTAATGAAACTGTTCATGTTTAGTTTAGAAGGATATGCAAGGTCTTGGTATGAGGGATTTCCAGCAGGGAGTTTACCCCCCCTTAAAGACTTTCATACCATATTTCATGAACATTTCGAAAGGCATTATCGTTCTTTGTTGTTATTCAAGATTGTTGCACACACGATAGAGAGTTCATTGAAAATGTGAAAGATGAGTGTGGTGATGATCAGTATTTGGATGAAGAGGTTTTAGATATCTTACATGAATATTCATCTAAAAAAGAAAGACAAACCAACTGCCATGATATCTAAGAAAGTTCCCAGCAGTCAATATTGTCTTCCTTGACTGAAGTTGACATAGACCAAAGCTCAAATTCAACTAATTATATCTCTCTTCCTGAAACTGATGATGATTTGCAGCATTCTTGCCATTCTCTGTGTGACCAAGAGAGAGGTTGGGACGGTCAATCAAATCCTTCCTCATATTATTCAACTTCTGGACTTTTGTTACAAGAAGAGGCCTCCCCTTCTCAATCAGAAAATTCCTTTTCGCAACAACAATCTCTTGAAAGTTAGAATGCTTGTGTGATTGATTACATAGAAGATGATAATTCTGGAAAATCTCAATCCTTTAGTCCCTGCACATGTTCATTTTCTGAAAATGCAGGTAAAGAGAAATCAGATTTTGAAATAATGGTTGAAGGAAGACTGTTCCATGTGGACCAAATTCAAATTTCACCTAAAGATTTACATGAATATATAAATCTCTCTTTGCTTGAAGAAGATGATTAGCCTAGTGATTTGAAAGGAGATGGGTGTACTGATTTGTTTTCTAAAGAATGCAATCAGCCTGTCACAATTTCTATTAGTGAAGAAAATTTCATTGCAAGCCAAGATCAAAAGCATGAAAGCATAGTGGAAACTAGATATGTTGAAGATCACAAACAGAAATTTGATATTGTAGATGAATGTATAAATTTCCTTGGAATGGATGATGAGCGAGGAGGACAGTTATTCAATCAACCCCAGCCTTTAGAAAAAACAGCAGTATGCAATGAAGAATTGAATAACGAAGAAGAAGATGGGGGTTCTCAAATGGATGTTTCTTTTTGCTTTTCAAATTCAGAATTTTTTTGTCAAGAAGAAATCTATTTGCTTGATCCTACTAAAGAAATGAATGATGTTTTTGCTGAATCATATAAAGAATATGAAGTTTTAAAATCAGAAATTTTAGATGAAGTTGTGGATGTCTCATGTGGAAATTGTCACGTGTTTTCCTTGCATAGTTCTTTTGAAGATTGGTTTGACACCGTGCAAGGGAATTTACAGTTGGGACAGCCTTCTCAGGGTAAGCAAATCACAGAGTTTTTTGAAGGCTGTCATGTTTTTTATGATCCAGTGGTAGAGTACATGGAGAATCTTGGCAGTGGTAATGGCTGGTTATATCTCTACTGTAAAGATCAATTTCTTTATTATAACTTTGTGCCATTAGGTCCTTCAGTTCTGTATTTTGTCAAGCATGAAGAAAAAGTTGGTTTATGGGATCAGTTGCTTGATTGGCTTCACTGGATGTTTGATTTCACTTAGTTGGACTTGTGTACAAAGTTAGGTAGAGTAGGTAGGAGAAAATAAGCTCAGTTGTTATCGAGCATTTCCTTCATTGCCGTTTTCAGTTTGTTTTCATTTTCAGTTACCAGCACAGGTTTATAGTCACCAACATGATTTGCAAGAGTGGCATGAATTCACTGAAGCAGTAACAAAGAGCAGAATGGATATGTCCCAAGAAGAATGAAGGTGGCCTAATGGTTTCGACACTTGGTCTACGGGGGTTCTTTGCTACCTCACTGGGAGAATAGCATCCCTCGTGGAGCCAGTTGTTAACACTCCATTTTAACAGTTGATTTAAGGGCTTGATAGAAGTTTGGTAAGGGTCCCAACCCCTCGAATTTCATGTGACCACCCTTCAACGAGGAAAGTGGCAGGTGTATTGTAGCATTGGGCATGATTCATATTCAAGGGCTGCGATTGATCGGAGATGGATCAATGGTTCTGAACTGCTTCACGCGAGCAAACTTGCGTGATCAAAGCTTTTGTCTTGGATTGCAAAACATGTTAAATACCGGTGGCCTTCGACGATTGAGATGAAGCCTGGGGCAGATCTACGCCCTACAATGATTTTGCGATCCATACTTGTGCTGGTAAAACCGCAATCTCAAATTGTGAAAAGGTGTAGAGGTCGCAAAGATCAATGGCTACGATGAAGAAGGAGATAGATCTATGGCTACAGTTCATTTCGCAAGGCAAACTAGCACAGACGAAGATTTGAGTTTCTCGTTGCGAAAAAGGGTAGGACCCACTCCAATCGATGGCTACATGATAGGTCGATCTCGATCAACGGTGAAGAATGTGCCGCAGACCAGAATTGCTTGTGGTGTTTAGAAGAAAAAAGTTGGCGGCAGGAGGTGTGGGACGTCGATGACGGATATAAAGGATTCCTTTGATTGGACGACTGAGGAGACTCCTGAGGTATAGAGTTCCCATCTAGTGTAGAGATGACAGCAGAGGAGGCATTCACGCGTGTAATTTGCGCTCTTGCGGATTGGCCGATTTCTCCAATGACATTCGTAGCACACACAGCAGTGGAATCATCCCTATGGCAGGATCGTATCATGAAGGGATAGGTAGATTTTGTGTGAGCAGGTCTACGGAAATGAGGAAAGTAGCCGGCAAATTTGCGACTCACACGAGGCAAAGCCAATGCAGCGTGGGAGACCATTCCATTTCCCACTTCAAAGGAACAGGGAAACATGGGAGATTCCACTTCATGAAGTATGCAACATGGATCTACTGTACCAAATGGCATCCACAACTACTCCACGCAACAGACAGTAGGGCTCCACGGCCAATGAATCCGAATGACTAGATCCCCAGCAAGTAAAGGATTGCCCTGCTTGCGTCTTTGCACATGGTGAGATCAAATACACTGGATGACAGAATGTGCAAGAATGTTGTCCAGCCTGTGCGAAGATCAATCTTGAAGCTCTATAAATACCGCCTCTGATTCAACAAGAGTGAACTTACATATCTCTAGAGGCCAATTTCTACTTCTCTATGAAATTTGCAGAGGCTTGATAGAGTTTGACGATGAAGATCTGGTTTGAAAAGCTTATCCATCTGGGGCTGTTGATGGTTGGTGAAAAGGTTCCGCACTCACTCATTGCCTTGGTATTTTCATGCCAATGGTGACACCAACCATCAGGGCCTAGACGTGATGCCCGTGCCTCCAACGACACGAGGCCTGGACACTTACGTCCCATAAGTGTTTTTTTAGGAGCCCTTGATACCGTCGTGCCCACTAAAGCCTTCGCAGAGGGGGACAGTCATTGGCTGTTCCCTGTGTAAACATTTGTTCAGATGGGAGTGTTAGGGGCTTAAATCCCTCATCATTCTGATTGTGAAGTACACTTGACAAGGGTGATGGGGCTGGTGTAGATCTTCTACACCTTATTGCTTGTGAGAGAATTCACCTCACTAGAGGTGAGGAGTATAAGAATGATGAGCCACCCCAGAGGTCTATATCAACCAGAAGCAATGCGGCACTTCTTTTAGAGCCCACATATAACGATGTTACCTAGCGGGGAAGGAGGTGGCGGATGTGACTAGACTGGAGAAAGATGCCAAATACCTCGCAAATGTGTGCCCATGCAGAAAACTGCATTTGAACGTGATGGAAGCACACACCTCAAAGTATAGAAGCAGGCATCATACTCGTCATCCATTATGGTGGCCAAATGTGTCGAACTGCTAGTCGGGTCGAATAAAGCCACTAGCGCCATAATGTTTATTTCTATTTGTAAACGTGGTGCTACTCCACTCTTTGCACAGTTAGTGCCTGATGGTGACTTGTAACAGCTTTTTATTTGGTAGTGTTAGCAATAGGATTGTATAAAAACGCTCCCGATAGAGGGAGAAAAGGAGTTAGTGAATTGGATTGGGAAACAATCCCGGGTTGAGGCTCCCATTTGTAAAGCTTGATACCTATGTATGAATAAATTGTAGTGAAATACTGTTACTCACAGTTGAGATTCTTGTGTTGTTGTTTTTCCCAATAAGTACTTTCTTTTACGTGTAAATGTGTTTCCTGTTTCCACTCCATTTTGTTTATTGCTTTTCATGTTTGCAACATAGGGTATAGTGGTTCGGAATTCTTACTTGTTATGCTCCGACTGCTGTTTCAGGCATTCAAAAATGGTTCTTCTAAAGTTGCATGGAATTCATCTCACCAGTGCTCCATGCAATGGATTGTCCCTCCTTGTCCTCTCAATCGCCTGCTAAAATCTCCTGATTGGGAAATCAGCAGCTATCTTGCCTTTGTTTGCTACCTTTCGTCATTCTTTCCATTTGTAATCATTTCTTACGTAGGTTTCAACTCCATTTTCCCATGGTCCCTTGCCCCCGATAATCCCACCATGCACCTTCCTCTACATACTTTGCCCCATTCAGGATCCTATCCCCCTGATTATGCTGATTGAAAATCCTATGCGGAGTAGACTCTAGTCACACACAAGATTGACAACCTTATGTGGAGGTACTCTAGCGACCAACGAGAGATCCCTCTCTGACTGTACAGGGCCGGAGGCACAACCTAAAGTGGTTCTGCTGTTACCCAGGAGCGAGCCTTTCGCAACCTTGGGGTCAATTCCAATGCTAACAAGATGAAAAATTCAATGCTTAAATCAATAACATAAGAAAATAAAATATATATGCAAACCATAAAATGAATACAACAACTGATAAAGGAGTTCACCCCTCCTGGGCTACGTCTCCAGGCCACTTCAATGGGAAGGCAGATCTTATTAGTCTTCAAAATCTTACAAAATGAGTTTATGGAGCCACTTAAGAATTATGACAGTCAGTCGCAGAAACAAACTGCACCACTGCGTTCCTATTGAAAAATCAAGGAAAATGAGTATAAACTCGAATACCTTTTCCTGAGGTCTCCTTTGGCACACAAATCGAGAACACCCATTAATGGTTATATGTACCTCAGGAACTATGCATAAAATCACCTTGAGAAGCATGCCAACAGTGTTCAAAACCACCTCAGGATAAGTGCCAACACTATGCAAAACCACCTCATTTCCTGTGCAAAAACTGCCTCGTTCCCTGTGGAAAACCACCTCATTCCCTATGGAAAACCATCTTGGTTTTCGTATCAAACTCATGCAGCAAATACCTGAAAAAAATACATTCATTGTTTTGAATAATAATTGGTTTAATATATAGTTTTTCAAAGTCAAAATTTGGGTGGGGATAGAAGCCATGCGACCCCAAAATTGGCAAAAATCTTGTTGCAAATATTTAAAAATATTCTCCCATACCACAACCAATGCAATGGCCATGGGCCATTGTTAACAGGTTGCCATATTGTAGTGGAGGTCATGGGATCCATTCCCAATGAATCCGCATTATTTGCATGTATTTTGGAATGCTTTCCACGTGAACTTTGGTGGAAGTTAGATGCTAAAGTTTCGACTGATATGTGACGAATGTTAATATTTGTTGGTTTATATTATATGGTTTGAATTGATACTATTTGTTGGAAATGCAATGTTCGACTGATATGTGACGAATGTTAATATTTGTTGGTTTATATTATATGGTTTGAATTGATACTATGTGTTGGAAATGCAATGGTATGGTTTGGATATAGTTTAAAATAAAGGCCTCGATGTTGACCTTGGGGCCGAGGGCTACTCGCCCCCCCTTTCCAACTTAAACTTTATTCAAACATAAAATAATATTTTATGATATTCCCTATATTCCTTACAAGGAATATCATGTTGTGTGTTGGTTAGGTGGGTTAGGTTAAGGATTTAACCTCTCTTGGAATTCATGGTGTTGAATCCCATGAACTCCCATATTTTTTAATAAAAAATTACGTTAACCATTTTTTTACCAAAACTGTCGAAACTTCAAACCTGAATAACTTTTGTGTCCGAAGGTCTTTTTTCATGAAACAAGTGTCGATGGAAATTTATTGATGAGCTCTTTCACCCTGTAAGATTTAATTTACATTATGAAGACTTTAAATTGTATCGACTATGAGATGATCCTCCTGGATCAAACCTTCCCACTAGGAAGCTTTTGGACCACCAAAATCCCGAATCATTCAGAATTCAAGTGAGGACATGTTCATCTCACTTGTCCTGTATCACTTGTCCATTCTTCCTGGAACCTGTACATGTGACCTAACATAACAATAATCAACACTGCACTAACATTGTTAAGTACATTTAACCCTTTTTCCACAAAATCTTCATTCAATATTGTAGGAACAAACCATATACTATTGATCAGTAATAAGTTGAATATCAACATTGAACATATGAAAGAGATTGTACCCATATCATGCTGATGTTTTACCATGGAAACACTATCAACCAAAATAGGTGCATTGTAGTGAAATGACACTTCATTTTCATGCTTATGTTTCTTTTTCTCCTTACATTGCATAGACATAAGTGCCAAATTTTGACTTGCATTAACAACCCTTTTTAATTGTTGTGTAGTGCCCAATGATTTGTCGTTTTTAAAAGCATGTGAATGTACTATGTACTCAATTATTTCTTTGAACAAATGATATTGATTGTGTTCTCTATAGAAGATTGTCTTTCGAGCATATAAGTACGGACTACCCAACACAATTCCACAGATATCTAGTGGGACCACATTAAATTCAATCTCACCAATAAACTTAGATGTTATTGCAAACTTTAGATCACACTGTTTTGTTACTTGCAATATTTTATCTTTGCGTACCCAATCTAATGGATAAGGTTTCTTGTGTGGTTTTGTTGTTAATCCCAATTGCTTAACTACTTCTTATGAAACGATATTAGCTTGGGATCTACTATCTATGAGTGTGTCAATTTTAGTTTGTTTCGTAACCACCCTTATAACAAACAATGCATTACCTTTCACACCTATGATTATTATCTTTGTTTCATCCTTGAAATTTGATCCAAGGTCCTCAACGATAACCGTGGCTGTTTACTTCCCTTTCTGATCCTTAAAACACTTCGGTTTCAGTTCTGGATGTAGCTTCCAACACTTTTTCTCTTCGTGGGTCCTATTACATATGTAGCTTAATATGATGCAGGTCGATATCAAACTTGATAATTTGTCGAAACCACTGAATGGTTTCATTTGCAAGTCTTTCCTGCTGCTTCACCTGATGTTGTAGGGCCTTTCCATGCATAAAAAGTTGCACGTTGTTATCTCGATGTATGTCCTTCTTATCCTTGTCAAACCAGAGATTCTGGTACCAAGATCATCTACAATATACTGGAAGGTCTATCCCTTGGTAGTGTGGTGGTTCCACCCATGCGATGAATGAAATTAAAATCAATAGCCGGGAATAGCAAAATGCATTACCTTTTTCCTATGACTCTACTGCATCTTCTAGTAACTCGTTTAATAGAAACTGTGACTAGTTGATTTGAACTCCCTCCACACAGAGTTCAACTAGTGCAGCCGCACTCGTAGTACACTGGATCGGTCACATTTTGCACAATAATTTGCTAGCTAATACCTTCGCAACGAACTGAATAATATGGTCATTAATCAAGGTGATGAGGAAACCTCTATTATCTCTAACCAAGTCATACTTATCTTTCATCCTTGGATCTAGACCTGTAATTACTACGATGAGTTCGACATCCACAAAGATTGGTTTATCGAGCCAAAGATAGCCACCATGAAAGGACACTAATAATTGTTTCACACAGGCATTTATTTCTAAGCTTCATTTGAAGTGTGGCATATACAATAATGATAATAACCCTGAATGGTTGAGCCCTCTTACCCATTCCATTGGAACAAAGCGCTTCGATGCATCTGGTGTATCTTGCACAGTAAGCATGTAGTTCTTCCTGTCTAAATATTCTTGCTTCTTTGTGTCATGATCGATAAAGGATAGCTTCTTCAGGTTCAACAAAATGTCCTGCAACACCTTAACTCTTTTTGGCACCATGGGTGCCTCGACCTCTTTGGGACTGTAACCTTTCGTGCGTTAAAGTATCTTGTTGGGATGTATGGCGGCAATAGATTCCTAGTTTCTAAGTCTTCGTCCTCCTCATGTGGTGGTGGTGTTGGTGGTGTTGTTGCTTGTCCTTTATTCTTTTTGTTTACAGTGCGCTTCCCCCATGATATTATAGACAGACCTTGTCGGTCCGAACATGATTTTTTTGAAGGATGAATTGGAATTTGCTTAGTCTCTTAAGGAACCTCGGCCTGCGGTGGGACATATCCAACAATATCCTCCATGATCAACATAGGTGATACAGTTGCAAGCTTAGATTCAACAGCTGTACTTGTGATGGAAATCGAAATGACCATGCTCTGACTAATTCACTTCAGCTCTTGAAGTTGTAGACATTAGTTTCTCTTCTCGCATGCAAATAGAATGAAATTAAACTTGGGGACAAAGGTTGATAACGTGTAATTGTTTTTGCGAGCGTTCTTCACACGTATGGGCAATCAATAGAAAGGTATCTGTCCTTTCAGTCACATAGGCTGACCATATGAATAATTAAGGTAACTTCAATACATGACACCATTTAACTGTCACATCAAGTGGTAGTTATTGCCATAAAGACATATGTGACTGAAAAGCACGTCGCTAAAAATCTCTCAGGCTTTTCAAATTAATGATGTCCAACTGTCACTTCTGCAATTCTAGTGTTACTTGCGATAATGTCACACTTCCCACAACCTATAGTATTCCTTCGACAGAGTTTCTTTGGTGCGATAGACTAAGTTTCTTCGCCATCATTTTTCTCCTAGCGATAGATAAAGAGGCCAACCCTTTTCTTCTTGTTGTGGAAGACTAGTAGTTTGTGACCAACAAATGCATAAAAATTCTAAAACATTTTTTCTCTATTTACCTTTTCTTTCTCTTTCCTTTTTTTTATGCGACCAAGTCGCAACTATCGTGATATAGTTTCAACCGACTTCCATTTATTAGTCCTCTAATAGTTGTTCCATATAGCTTTTGTAACTCCACTGCACCTCCATTAGTGATGTGATGGTCCAATCCAATGTGTCTTTAACTTACCAAGATGTTTGAATAATTTGCTATCATACATAAGAATAAGTCCTCCGACATGAAATTGTTTGTTCTTAATGTGTTGATCATGCCATACCTTTTGTCTTTCATTTTCAACGTTTTGGTGATACCCTATGACAAAACATTCTTCTTCCAGCTGCATCAGTTGTGACAATCTCTCCTTGACAACATCAATATCATTCATCTCTATGATTGCAATGATTCGTAGAATTGGTACTTATATTTCATTGGAATTGCAACTTCCTATCCATACACCAAGCGAAATGGAGTGTGGCCTATTAATTTCTTACAAATCATGCAATATTACCATAATATTGTGGAAATTTTCTGATCCCAATCATCTCTTTTGGCATTACCAATCTTTGTCAATGTATTTTCCAGGATCTTATTAAATGATTCGAAAACACCATTCGCTTGAGGCTGATATGGCGTCGTTTTTCTATGTTGAATATGGAATTCCTTCGTTAGTTCTTCAAACAACTGGTTGATAAAGTGTACCTTGATCACTTATCAAAATTTTTGGGCAGTTGAATCTCGTCACGACATTTTCAAACAAAAACTTCATAGATGTCATATCAGTACAATATTTTACTGGCGATCCTTCAACCCATCTTGTTAGGCAGTCAGTCGCAGTGATAATATAGCGTGCACCTGTGTGCTTCCCTATTGGATTGAGAGGGACCACAAAATCAATGAACCATTTATCAAATGCCTGCAATGTTACTTGAGGTACCAGTGGAATTTCATCTCATAGTGACATCTTTCCAGTTCTTTGGTAGATATCATAGATGCAACAATAATCCCAGGCATCTGCATGCATGGTGGGCCACCATAATCCAGCTTACAAAATCGTGTGCACCGTATCTTTTCTAGCATAATGGCCTCCTGCGACACCTACATGTGATTCATTTAATATCAACGACCGCTCATGTTATAAGATATAATGACAAAGAATATCATCAGGACCCATTTTATACAATTGTCCAGCGATCAACTAGAATTTCGCAACTTGCACAACCAACTGTTTCTTCTTTGTAGTGGTGAATTCACCTGGCGCATAACCCATACTAAAAAATTGTATGATATATCTATACTGGTCATTAAACATGGTTATCACAAACATTTGCGCATCAGGGAGACTAACATCTAGGTTACCAGGCTCTTCGCCACTTTCGATCCTCGAAATATGGCATGGTCTTATGTTCAATCGACCGGGTTTAACAATTACTTCAAAATCAAATTACTGGAGAAGGAAAAGCCACCGATAGATATTCCCCCCCAACACTGGCTTATTGACCAAATATTTCAATGTAGAATGGTCTGTGTACATTTTAAAATATCCACCCAATAAGTAGTGTCTGAATTTCTGCAGAGCGTATACCATTGCTAACCCTTCTCTTTTTATTGTGGTATAATTCTTTTTTGCTGTGGATAATTTCATTCTAATGAAGGCTATAGGATGGTGTTGCTGCTGCAACTGCTTCCCCATAATTTTTTCATTTCAGGGCCCCTCCTTACATTTTTTTATTTTTGAAAGCACTCTTTCCCTTGTTGCCCAACTCAGATAATCCTCTTTGCATACCTAGTATTTCCTAGAATCTTGAGTAGAAAGATGTTCCTAAGCTTGAGTTGTCTTTTTAGTAAGAAATCCTTAGGTGCGACTTTGGAAACAAACCTTACTTGAAAGTTCTGCTTTTTATTTAAGATCAACGATCAGGGTTGAATTCGAATAATATCAATGGTCAAGAAATGCAGAAGAAGAAAAACGAGAGCGAAAAGATTAAAATTTTGGTCATAAAAAGGTTAAAGTTCCACTTTCTGCGGTTCAAGATCAACGGTCCAAAGGGTTTTCACGCAAATCAAGGGCTCGAGAAACCCCAGAGTGGAAAAGCAGAATCAGAAAAGTCATTTTTCGTTGATAGAAAAGTTAAGGTTCCACCTCTTGCCTTTCGCAGTCTTAGATCCAATGGTCCAGAATATTTCTGCACAAATCGATGGTCAGGGAAAAGCAAAAGCAAAAAAGCTGAAGTAGAAAGTTAAGGTTTGAACCTCGTGAAAGATTGATTTTTCGCTTTCTAAAAGCGGAAGCAGAAGATCCAAGTTTCGCTTATGAAAAGGTTACAAACCCGAATTTTGACTTCCGCATAAGATCCAATGATCCATAAGGGTTTTGCGCAAATCGACAGCTCGGGAAAGTCGAGAGAGGAAAATCAGAATCATAAAAGTCATTTTTTGTTGAAAGAAAAGTTAAGGTTCTGCCTCCCACCTTCTGCAGTCTTAGATCCAACGGTCCAGAAGGTTTCCACACAAATCCATGGTCAAGGAAAAGTGGAAGCAGAAAATATCAAGTTTCGTTTGTAAAAAGGTTAGAGTTCCGCCTTCTGTTTTCCATGATCCATGATCTAACAGCTAAGGATGAGTTCACAAAGATCAACAATGTGGAAAGAAGCAGAAAAGCGGAAGCAGAAAGTTAAGGTTTGAACCTCGTGAAAGATTGATTTTCCGCTTTTAAATTTCTGATTTTTGAAAGTGGAAGCGGAAGGGCGAAGGTGGAAGCACGAAAGTGGAAGATTCAAGTTTCACTTATGAAAAGGTTACAAACCCGATTTTCGACTTCTGCATAAGATCTAATGGTCTAGAAGGGTTCCACGCAAATCAACGGCTTATAATGGTGGAAAAGAAAAGAGCGGAGGTGGAAAATTAGAAGCGGAAGATGTAGGTTTTGGTAAAGTTAAGGTTGGAATCTCGATTTCTGATTTTTGCATAGATCGATGGTTTAGAAAGCTTCTGAAATGATCAACGACTCAGAAAGAATCAGAAATGCGGAAGTGGAAGGATTGAGTTTAAAATTTGAACACATTGGCAAGCCTGCTTTCCGATTTCTGCTTTCTGCAAAAGGTGGAAGTGGAGGCGGAAAAGTTAAAGTTTAATTTTAGAAAAATTTGACTTTTCATTTTTCGATTTTTGAATAGATCGACGGTCCAGAATCGCCTTGCATAGATGAACGAATCGGAAGTTTTTGAAAGGGAGAAAGCGAAAAAGCGGAGGTGAAAAGTTAAAATTTTGGTCATGAAAAGGTAAGAGTCCCGTCTTCCAACTTTCGATCCACAGATCGACGGCTAGGGATGAGCCCGCATAGATCCAACGACCAAGAAAACGCGGAAAAGAGGAAGCGAAAATGTGAGTCGAAAAAGTAGAATTTCACTTATGAAAAAAGGTTGCAAATCCACCTTCTGTCTTCTACAATTTAGGATCCAGTGGTTCAGAAGGCTTTTGCTCAGATCAACGATCCAGTGAAAAAGTAGAAGTGGAAGTGTGGAAGTGGAAATGAAGGGGCCAAAAAGTAGATTTTTAACTTGATAAATTTGACAAACCTAATTTCCATTTTCTGGAAGGGAGGAGGCAGAAAGAAGCTGCCAATGCTACATGATTTGATGGTCCAAATCAGACCCGATCCATCTTTGATTTAATTTGAGCCGTTCATTTTTTGTTTGGTTTGTGACTGTGAACCATTGAGGAAACTGAGAAATTTTCCTCCCAAAGCCTAAACTAATAAATTTGCCGTCATAGCAGGGAATTAGTCATTATTTATTTCTATTTAATAATTGATGCATATAATTACATGGAAATGCTGTGAATTATGTGGTTTCCAGATGATAAATATCTCTCATGTTGTTTCTTGTATTTCACAGGTATTATGGTTCACCGATCTAGGATGAGCGGATTACGAAATCAACTAAAGGCTGCATCAATGGATGATTTAGATGAAGATACAGTCTTGATCGATGGCTGTAAGGGATTTCATTGTATAAAGATACAAAGATGAAGAAAATCGCTGTAGACTGATTGGAGAGGTTCTAACTGTCATTTTTAGCAAGTGAGCCTAAGTCCCTGTTGTTAAAATTCCCAAACTGATCCACCATGCGTATTCTAGCATGTTTTCCTGATTTGTTTTTGTGATCATGGTGAATCTACGAGATCAAATTTTGTTAGCATTTCTGTAACTGAACTTGGCTCTATTTTGAGGTCAGTCTCAGGAGCCCATAACACTATAAATAAGAGGTTTAGAGCAACGAGAAAGGACTTTTTCCTGGTGAAATAATTTTGGACTATTGTTGTAAAAGAGCTACCTCTTTGCTAATAAGAAGGATCATTTTGCTGGAACAAAGGGCCTATGCAGAGATTTAATCGGAATGTGTGGATTGCATACTGTAGAACTATTTCTTCTTGCTTTTGTACATCATACAATGATATTGTTCTAACCTCCTGGAACTATTTCCTTGGTCATGAATGTTTGTTGTCTGTATAAATGTCTATGTTGATAGGGTAATAAATGGTTTAATTTTATTAGAGCTACCTCTGGTATTCTTTCTACTGTGAATGTGATCATTGTGTTGGTACGACTATATGTTAGACCTTTATCAAAATTTACAGTATATTACTTTGAACTCTAAATTTGCTCCATGTCCAGGGATAGAATAGTTTAGTTTTAGATCTAGATTAGACCTGCATTTATCTTAGGCACCTGCATATCATTCTTTAAACAAAAATATTATAAGCGGTGGACTAGGCCGTAACTAGTAAAAGATTAAAGAACTTAAGCTATGGTAGCCAAAACTGTGAATCAGACAAATTCCCCAGACCAAACGGTGTCTGACCTAATTGGGATCGTTCACCGGGGAGAATCCCTACTGCTTGGTACCTAGGATTTTTCCAGGCATCAATATATGGTCAATCTACCCTTCACCAAGTTGCGTAGTACAACACCGAGCGCTACAGATGACACGTCGACATGTACATGGAACTCTTTTTTCCACTCTGGAAATACAAGTATGTGTGTTGTATCCATCTTATTCTTCAACTTGTCTAGAATCTCTTGACAACTCTCAGTCCAGTGGAACTTAGCATCTTTTTCCAACAATTTTTCCATCGGAGCAGTCACCTCTACATATCCTTTGATAAATTTTCTGTAGTATCCAATGTGTCCCAATGTTTCTCTCAACTGATTGATTGTCTTAGGTGGTGGTAGGTCGAGAATGATCTCAATTTTGGCTGGGTCAGCGAAAATTCTATCGCAACAGACCACATGGCCTAACAAAACTCCAAATGGGGTGCAAAAGATACATTTCTCCAAGTTTAAGGAAATTTGGTACTAGCGACAGTACTCTAGCATCATCTTGAGGCTCTCAATGTGATATTTTATGAGCCCAAACACTGTCCAATCATCGAAGTAGAATTCAAGAAAATTATGTATGAAATATTTGAAGGCAACAACTACTATTCCGGAAAAAATATCAGGAGCATTCTTAAGTCCAAAGGGCATTACCGTGTACTGAAAACACCCCACTTCATCGCGAAGGTGGTCTTGTGTCGGTCTTCCTTTTTGATTCTGATCTGATGGTATCCAAAAAACTGATCATTGAACGAGTACATTTTTTGACCCCCAGCACTCTCCAGTACTTCATCTGTAAATGGAGTCAAAAATGGGTCATGCAAACAAGCGTCATTCAATTTTCTCAAGTCGATGCAAATTCTTACTTCACCTGTAGCCTTTTTTCTTGTACTACTATCAGGTTGATCCATTATGAATATTTGATAGGCTCTATGATACCTGTGTCCAGCATTCAGTCCAACTCATTATTATCTTTTTCTTTATATCATGGATTCAATATGTATGGTCACTGCTTGACTAGCTTTGCATCAGGCCTCAAAGGCATCTTGATTTCACCTAGATCTCTGAAAATCCCCTTCATATCTGAGAATTTGGTAGGGAACAAATCCTTAAACTCATGCAATAAATACGTGATCTTTCCTATAATCTCATCATTGCAATAGTCTCCAATATTGGAGACCTTTGGATTTTCTGGTGAGCCAATATTAACTTTCTTAACTTTCAATGGACTCAGGAATTGGTCACTAGAAATACCAAGTTATTACACTCCGTGTGTACCTTTCGATTCAGGTGTGTTTACATCGAGCAGGTTATCATCATCTGGTTCTCTTGTGACATTGTATCATTCCATCCAATGGTGGATTGGCGCACTGCTTTGATTGAATTTTCTCGTTGTGACAAGGATTTCTTCAAATTTTCATTTTGATTACTTGCAATGCAACATCTATCGTTGGATGATCATCTACGAATTCAAATGTATGTGTGAAGCTAGTAGCTAGCTCCTCCCATTCAACAATTCCTCTCTGCATCTCAAATGCTATATACCAATTCCTTGGTATCATATCAAGTGTATGTATAAAGTGATGAAACCATTCCTGTTGTGGACATGCCTCCCATGTCGCATGACAACACTCAATATGCTCGACATGATTTGTTAATCCTGTATACTTACAACCAATATAATTGATATATTCTCTAAATATGATCTCCAGCATTTTGCTACACTATGGCCATTCAGAAATAGACTGTTTATGTGTACCCCACCATATGGCAGGTGTAGCTTTCAGCCCAAAGTCCAAGGTAGAAAATCATTGTGATTTTGTAACTTTTGCTTCAAACTCTATTAGAAAAGACGCAAGGTTAGGTAAAACTTCGTATGTAGGTAGGTCACTTGACTCAACTCTTACCCATCGCACAAACCTTGTCATTCTTGCACATTTCCTCATAGAGACTTCATGCATATGATTCTTCCAATTATCCAATGCTTCGCTAGAATCAGATGTATAGGAGATAACGCTCCTCCAACTTAGCTTTCAATCAACTATTGGATTTATATAGTCGTCTCTTGTAGACGTGATATTATAGATATGGTCAAGGTAGTCACCTTTTCCTTCACCGTGCACTGGTTTGACATATCTCTGTCCTTCTAGTGGATAAATTGATGCGACCACCTTTATCTTTGAATCTTAAAATGATAAGATTCTTCTTTTAAAATTTATGATGGTATGATTGTATATCACCTAGTCGATCCCCAAAAGTGTAGGATATTGATTTGTATCATCAACAATGTTGATTACTTTGAAATCCGCATATGTCCTCAGACCTTCTACTTCGACAGGTATCAGAGTTAGTCACCCAATAGGTAGGACCCTTTATTGATTTTCTATACTGAGTTTAATGGGAGACCAATCTAGCCATGATTTTCCCATGTATTCCTTATCAAAATATTATCATTAGAGCCCAGGTATAAAATGATATAATCCATATCATAATCACATATTTTCGCAGTCATTCTTAACTTGTGACCAATATTTAATCTTTTTACGACATGGCTAAGGCTTCTATCGGTTCAAAGCTCTTCCTGAGTTTATTCTATTAAAGTTGTTAATTTTACGACAACATCTTTATTGTGTATTAGCAATAAGTAACTTTTGAAAAATTCTTTAAGTTTACTAACCTTTCCCATCGATTGCTTTCAAAATAGTTGATCGAATATTTCAAGCATCTCCCTTACTTGTCTTCTTGGTAATGTGGGAGCATATGTTGACACTTGATTCCCCTCGACGAATTCTGGTAGGGGGTCCAAGAATACTTCCTTTTGTCTCTAGATGTCAAAAAATACTTTCTTTTTTGCTGCCGGTCACACCTGTTGTTGGTCGTGCTATGCCTTTTGGTATGCTCCAGTCCCAACACCTCCTCTTGTTACGACAACAATGTTTGATTCTCTTGACTCATCAGAAATCATCTAGATTTTTTGGTTGGGATTCAAATTAGGATTTTGCAGTGGAACTGGATTTCCCATGTTCTTGTCATGCCATTTAGAAATCAATTGAGGACGATTCTCAATAGTATGATTGACAGCTTTACAGTATGCACATGTCTTCAAAGGATTCACACAATCTTGAGTGAAATTTCCTGGATGTCAAATAAAATATGACTTGGTCACTTCCTTGACCAAATCCTCCTCCCCCTTACAGTTGTTGTCCTCGACCCCAAAAATTTCCACCCCCCTAGGTTGAGGGTAGTGTTGCTGTGGTGGATACTGATTTTGTTGGTATTGCAGCTGAGGATATTATGGTTATTGATATTGTGTTGAGGGATATGGAGCAGTTTGGTATTGAGATTGTGTTCACTCAGCTTGTATCTTCTCATCGTTCTTCATTAAGAAGGTATCCACTGCCTTCTCTTGCAACAGCTGGAATGCTCTGTAATCCTTCTCATCATGTCCTATAGATTTACAAAATTTTACAATATAGACTAGCGGGTGTACTTACAATATTCTGCATGTACAAGAATTATTCCGATCGATGACCTTGGGTCTGACATATTCTACACCAAGGCATCCCTTAGGTGTTTATCGAGTTTGGCACTGATGCTACGACATAGTTCATGAGCACCGAATAATTATCTTTATGGTGTCCCTCTGTTCTGCATCTCATACACCATAGCTCTTTTTGAATCTCTTTCCCTTTCTTAATATCCTGGAGTTACAACGTAAGATTAGTTAGTTGAGATTAAATCGGTATCATTCCTGCACTAGTCTCTCTAATCGGTGAGGATTCTAACTTCATTGCTATCTCCAGAGCTTCTTTCTGCGACACAATCTTCTATTCATCAATGGAATTCGATTGTGCAGCAACAATGCAGCAACGAACCGTTCCTTATGATGTACGTCTGAAATCTGAAAGCTTACTTTAGCCATCAATGTATTGAATATTTGGTCAAAGTCCCATACAGATTATGTAGGTAACTCCTTGATCTATTTAATTTATGTCATGCAATATGACTCATATTTCGGCTTTTTGAGATCATCTATCGATCCAACTCAAATTCAGTTGAGCGTCTTCTACACAAATCCTGCTGTAACTATAAAGAACTTGATGTACCGGTCTAGCACACGAACCCTCAAGGTTTTTATCATCTATGATTTCTTTATGTCTTCATCTTGGAGCTTTCAGATGGTCCATACAGATTCATAGAGAAACCAATGTTGCTCTAGGTCTTCTAACCCATTTCCATTAAATATAGGAAACTTAATATCATTTCCAACCATTATATTAGCTCTTGTTACACTTGGAATTTTTTTTTGACTAGTCGGACTCCCTTTTCTACTATTCGCAATGTTATATTACTTGTATTTACAAAACCACTCGGAGATGAGTTTTTAGATCTTACCTCCGACGATGTACGCAGGTTTGTAGGTGTATCGTACTCATGCTCTGGGTTTGGAGCTTCTACTTCTTCTTCTTCTCTTTAAGATATAAGCTGATATTCCTCTTCTTCATTGCAAGAACCTTCTCAAGATGTGACACTAGCTCATAGTCTTGTCCTCTGGTCGTACTACAACTTCCTCTTCTTATCAGAATTTTTCTTCTTTTCCCTGATCGAAATATACTTCCACTTCTTAAATATCCATCCTCTAGTTCAGTTTCGCTACCACTAGGGAACATCTCAAATTACTTTGCTTCATTTGTCATGCGTACACTCCTTCTAGAGGTCGGACTCCATTCTGAGGATCCTCTTTTCACATAAAAGCATCTTTATCCAAGTTTTTAAAGATGCCAAGTATCTTCCTAGTGGTCCTTGGATTTTTTTTATTATTTCTACCTCACTATATGAGGTTATTATGTCGACACAAATCTTAGTAATGTACCCCTCTAGAATACAGTCTACCCAAAAATCGACAACACTTGACACGGGGTTGCTGGTACTCTTCACCCACTGAATGAACTGAGGATTCCACTCAGTCGGTTCTCCTCCTTGGAAATTTATTCGTTGGGTTGCTAACTTCAAAAACCATTCATGCAACACAATAGGAAACTTAGAAAATAAAATATCGTGAATATCCGTATAAATCTATCGCTCCAACCACCTCGTCAGACTCAATTGCAATCCTTCACTTTCTTCTTGTGCAAACTCTTATGCTTTAAAATCCACCCAGTCTTGGATTTTAGGCTTCGTCAGATGCCAAAACATTTCCCTCACCAAAATGATTCACTATCCTGGTAATGGAACCATTTGTTGGTGTTGTCTCTCTTCGAACCATGTTCACTACCTATTTTGAGTGCAACAAAGCCCAAGATATCACCTCGATAGAGCAAGGCTTAGTTGGTAGCACTTGTGACATAGATGTAGTCTCACCTGAGATATCTCCTTATTGGTAACTACCAGAACCAAGTTTTCACAGTTGGATGGGGAGGGATTTACTATTATTGGCACCTTTCTAACTTGCTCGACTGAAGCCAACAGGTGTATTCCTTATACTTATTATGCACAGTAAGATGTGACTCTATTCATCTATCGAAAAATATTATAACAATAAATATAATGAAGTATAGGAAATTCTGACTACAACAGTGTGACCGATGCACATAAACTCACTCATAAGAAAATACATAAACAATTATTCACAATAAACATTCATGAGACACAAATACATTAATCATGTTAGACATTCGACATAGTATATAACATGGAAACCCATCCAGGAAAAACTACGAAGGTGCTCTTCATATGTCATGAGAAACCAATGGCACCTTTTTGTGTGTGCACTAAGATACAAACTTTGTTCTAGATCTTCTTCTCTTATTTATACATGCTTCTCTCTCCTCTAATTCTTTCTGGTCTTCTATCATTGGTTCTTCTCTACTTGACTCTACTATCGATCCACACACATCCTCGATCAATTTGACCTTCTCTACACTTCTGCACACTCAGTTGCAGATTCTTTGACTCTTCACAACTAACTGACTCTTTACTGTACTAACTAACTAAAAAAAACAACAGTAAGTAGGTAAACAACTAAACCGGTCACTCACACATAGCTTGGGTTCTTCATTCTTATAGACTCTTACATGTTGTTATTAGCCGATTTCATTCAGTTAGCCAATAGGTTGTCATTCCTATTATAGCGACACTTTTCAGTAGGCACTAACGAACCAAATTACAAATATGCTTTCATTACTTAACATACGTGTGAATCCCGTCGAATCTTGCTGACCTCGTACCCACAATATTCCTTGAACTATCGTTTTCAGCCGTTGCACCACTGCACCCCTTCTGACATGGTTTCTTTCATCGCAGGCGATCTCGCTGCATCTTTTCCTTTTGTTGTGACTTATCTTCTATCATGGCTTATTCTATCACAAATTATCTTCTGACATGACTTCTGTTCTTCTTTCACATCTTCCTTGTGACTACTTCTTGCCTTATCCCTTTCTTCCTTATCTGCTTCTATCCTTCCTTCTTCTTCTTTTTGTCGCAACGCCTTTTCCTTCTGTGACCGAATTATTTACATACTTGGGAAGAATTCTAATTGAATTCTACCTATCTTTCCCTAGGGCCAACACTTGCTAACATTAGCTGCTTACCTTAATTCTCCAACTACTTTTCTATTGCATACTTAGGTTGAGATGAGCTAACCACTATAGCCTTTTCGGTTTCTTCCACTGCTTCTTTTGCAACTTGATCCCGTTACTCAAATATCTTGTTCACTTCTTCAAATTCCCTTATCCTCTATTTCTTTTAAGCCTCATGAATATGCATCCTTTGATCATGGTCAAGAACCCTACTTAACACTTCCTCAAACATCAATATTTTCTGATAAACAGAGTCATCTGGTTGATTCTCATGGACATAAGTATTTTTGTAATTGTGTCTGAGTGAAATGTTTAGCAATGAAACCTTTAGGATCATGCATCCTATGAATCACAAAACCTAATTTTAGGCCATTGAACCTTTTTGTTAGATAGTAAGCATGAGAATAATTTTGAATGACTAAATGCCCAACATATAAAGAAAATTTTGGCCATGCCTTCCTCTTCTGTGAGTAACATTAATCATGAACTCCATTGAACACTATTTGGTAGGCCACCTCTTCAAGATCCATTTTATTAGGGACAAAATGTGGTAGAAAATGGACTAACTTTCCTTCCCATATTCTAAAATAAGTGAAGAATTCACCCGTGTACCAATCAACCATTGTAACCACTAATGACATGACATTCTCAAATATCCTTGGAGCATCTGTATTACAAATAATAAGATAAACGACACTGATAAAATTGTCACATATATCATATATATAAGGCTTGTAGTTATCTTCCCAGAGAATTGAGCAATAAATGTCAATGGGATTGTTTTGTCCGGCGCAATGCTAGTTCATGGAGGGAAATGCAAAAGAGGCACAAATAATATATACCAAATATGTTGATAAGAAGCACTTGCATTTCTTCGTGGATGGAGCTTTTAATACTTGGGAAATTGAATCCTTGATAGTGATAGAGAAAATGCATGCCTAAATGAATGATTTCCCTGTGGTAATTATATGATGGGTCATAGGAGTCCATTCCAATTTAAAATATGCACAATTCTCCACTCCATAAGACTTACATAACATATCACCAAGAAAGTTGTATAGTGTTGAGTATATAGTTGTCATTGATGTCAAAGGTGTTCACGAATGACAAAGCAATAACTAGTGAATATGATGGTGTCTTAACTCAGCGAAATACTAAGGTAGTGATGGCATGGCATGGCATGGCATAGTTGAGGATATGACATGACACATATGATGACATGGAATATGATGGTGTCCTAATGATGATGTCATAAAAATTCATTTATAACAAATACAATTGATGAGATGGACTTGGATGATAAGAAAACATGAATGACTGATATGAAGACTTCCAAAACAGTGTCGATAGTATGATGTAAACAATGGTTAATGAAACAAAGAACATAGGTTGAGTAGAAGTAGAGATGCAGTTGAATGAAAAAGCTGGTTAGACAAATGAAGAGTGAAATTGCAGAAGAGTGAAATGAACGGGAGATAAAGTATATGTAAACAATCAAAGAACAAAGAAACTATATTTGCAAGAGTGTTTATAAGTTCTTCAGAGAAACTATATCTGTGAGAGTGTTTATAAATTCTATATAATCAACAACATGATCAAATTCTCTGTGTATACAAGTCTTCAAAACAATCGCTGAGGATTTCTGCAAAGAAATCGTACAGATCTGCAAAGTCATGGTGAGATCCGCATTCGATCTGAAATTGACGGTCAGGAAGAATCCTGCACGAGATCCGACAATTAAGGATAAGTTCCACAAAATATAGGCAGAAGGATGAAGTTCCGAAATCCAAAAGATCGGACGGCTGAGATTAGTTCCGCTAAAAAGAGATCGACAGCGCGGAAGAAAAATACAGAAAGGGAATTGCGAACATAATGTTTAAGGATTCTATGAACCCACAACCCACAATCCGGAAGATGGGACGGCTGAGATTAGTTCCGCTAAAAAGAGATCGACGGTGTGGAAGAAAAAAGTGGAAAGGGAATTGCGGAAATAATGTTTAAAGATTTTAGGAACTTGCAATTCACAACCCGCAATTTGGAAGATCGAAGGTCGGGAAAGAATCCATAGAAGATCAATGGTGCGGAAGAAAAATTATGGAAAGGAAAAAGAAAACAACCGCCATCCCGCATCCTGTAATCCGGAAGATCGATGGTCGGGAAAGAATCTGCAAAATATCGACTGTGAGGAAGAAAAATTGTGGAAAGTAGCTTGTGGAAAGGAGCTTGCGAAAAGAATCTTGCAGAAAAGAGCTTGCGGAAAGGAAAAGGCAGACAGTCGACCTCCCGCATCCCACAATCTAGAGATCACGATCAAGCAAAATACCATAGGAGATAAATGATGCAGAATGATTGGTGTGGAAAGACAATTGCAGAAATCATGAAAAGACATTTTGGAAAAGTCACAAACCCGCATTCCGCAATTCACATCTTACCTCAGATCAATGGTCAGGAAATCGTCCGACGAAGATCAATGGTGGGGAATTGTTGATGAGGAAACTGTGGTGTGGAAATACGATTTCAAGGGGAAATATATGTGCTATATCGACAGACCAGAGAAACTCAAAATTAGATCAATGACCTCGATTGATTCTGGAGAAGGAGATTGTGGAAGCACCAAAAAACATTAATCTGAGCTACATAAATGAATTCTAAGGTGCGTCCATAAATGGTGAAGAAGAATGTCCAACATGAAACTCATAGATGGAAGGTGAATCCTATGTTTTGTGAGAGAAACGTGTATAGATGAGCCTGCGATGAAGATATCCCAGAGAGAGCTTGCAGAGGAGGAAAATAATCCCACAAGTGTGAGAAAAAGAGAAGCCCGGAGGTCTGAAGATAGAGTATTCCTGCTGATGGAGAGGAAGTCCACAAACATTGGTTTGACGAATCCTGCGATCATAGAAGAAGGAATCTTGGAGATTAGAAGTGATCAAGAAGTTTTTAATTAATTATTTAATTAAAAATCGTTAATCATAGAATGTTGAAAAGGTGTGAATATCAGATTTGAAAAGGCATGATTGTGAAAGGGTATGTTTTGAGAATAAAGAGATGTGTCCGTAGGAAACATGAAGGTACTTATGCATAGAGGTATGAGTGAGAGAAGCATATTGGTGTCTACATCATAAAATTAGAAATAAAGACTAGTGGGTGAGACAGAGAATGGAGGGAAAAGAAATATAACATATTACATAAAACATATTAGGGTGGAAAGGTGGTGCGAGGGCAGGAAACATTCCTGCAGGGGGTTGTTGCATCCTTCCAGTAGAAGCTGGTAAATAGGGTGTAGGAGAATCCTGTCAGTCGTAGCTAACAAAACAGGGTGTCGCAACATCCTTTCAGTAGCAGCTGATAAACCAGGGGGTCATAGCCTCCTTCTAGTGGTAGTTGGTAAATATGGTGTCGTAGCATCTTTCAGTAGTAGATAATAAACCAGGGGGTTGTAGCCTCCTTCCAGTGGTTGCTGGTAAATAGGCTGTCGTAGAATCCTTTCAGTAGTAGCTGATGAACCAGGGGGTCATAGCCTCCTTCCAGTAGTTGTTGGTAAATAGGGTGTAATACCATCCTTGTCTGTAGTAACATGCAAAACTATTTGTAAATAACAATTTTGCAGTAATAGAATGTATTGGTGGTTTACCCTATTGGGCTTCTGTTAATGTATTTGTAACTTCAGAATGTATTCATTTGTATATCTTATGTATTGTACCCTGATGTTTATTCCGGGATGTGTTTGTAATGTACTTGAGTCATGTCATGCCTCGATGTTCCTATTGGGAGGTTCTATAATGTAAACAAGTCATGTCAAGTCATGGTGGGTAACCCTCCTATTGATCAAGGGTTAAAGTCCCCGTAGTCTGGGGAACTAGGGTTATCAGACTCTCCTAGACAAGTCGGCCCTGGTAGGTTATTGTCAAGTCAAGAATTAGTATAAATAGAGAGTGAGTCTCTCTATTTATCACACACTCACTCACACTCAGTTGTAGCACATAACTGAGGAAGAAGAAGTTGAAGGGGCTAGGAAGAAAGAGGCTACTGCTGTTGGGAGATCATCTTACTATTTTGGGGTTTTAGTTTTGGTGCTGATTCTATCTCTGAGGAAGTTGTGGGGTTTTCTCCATTTATGGTTTCCCCGAGGAAAAAACACTATCTTCATTGTCTCTTGTGTTTGATTTCTGTGCTTGTTATTCTCTCAGTTAAAGATCCTAATACAATGCTAGCTTAATGTTAAAAATCTAACATGGTATCAGAGCTAACCTAAGAAGAAGACAATATGTAGCTGCGGAAACTAGGACTTCCTACTTTGTGGATATCTCTCCATAGTTTTTCAGCAAAAGGAGGTTGGACTAACTCTCCTCCCTAGGGTGCATCTTTCTGTTGAAACAGAATCCAATTCTGAGCTTTTTCAGTTTTGGACCTGACACTGCTGCCAAAAATTAGGGATTTCCACAGAAGTGGAATTTTTCAGTGAGCCCAGGCTTGGATTGATCTCCTCCTCAAAATCGAAGTTTAGAGATCAAGATCAAAGCATTTGGTTGGACAAAACTCCAGAAAAGTCAAACCCTAATTTGCTCCTGAACCAACACTGTAGAAATTCAACTCCAAATCCAGATCCGACATCTTGACCTGGTAAGATATAAATCTTTTGTATTTCCATTTGAGGTTCTTAGTTAAGATGTCTCATCATACCAAGCTTGATGAAAAGCTTGAGGGAGCTGATAACTTCCAAGCCTGGAAGTATAGGATCTCCCTGGTCCTAGAAGAAAATGAGTTGGACTCCTATATCAATGAGGAGGTTCCAGTTCTAGAGGGAGATGAGGCTAAGGCCTTGCACAAGAAGAAGTTGGTTGTGTCAAAGAGGATTATTGCTGATTCAATCAAGGATCACCTCATACCATAGGTGTCCTCCCTAAAGACACCTAAAGCTATGCTTGATGCCTTAACCAAATTGTTTGAAGGGAAGAACATAAACCAGAAGATGATTATGAGAAACCAACTAAAGAATGTAAAGATCCAGAATGTAGAGACCATCCAGTCCTACTTTACAAGGGTCTCTCAGATCAAGTAACAACTGGAAGAAGTAGATGAAGAAGTGGAAAATGCAGAGATTGTAATGACCACCTTGAATGGTATCCCTAGATCATGGGACTCCTTTATTCAAGGAATCATTGTAAGAAAGAAGTTAGTCAAGTTCAACATACTATGGGAAGAATGCTCTCAAGAAGAAGCTCGGATAGCAGCTCGAGAAGAAAATATGCGAAGTGAAGATCAAGCTCTCACAGTTCACTCCAAGAAAAGTAGAAGAAGCTCTCATCACCCCAGAAGTAAGAACCTCCACCAAAGAGATAACACTAGAAAATATTTATTTAAATTAAGATGCTATACATGTGATGAAAGAGGACACCTTTCCAAATACTGTCCTAGAAACAAGATTAACTCCCATAAGAAGAAGGGAAACAAGAGAATACATCATGCTCATGCTGCAGAGGATGATGAACCTTCCAGAAAGAGATTCAGACAAGACAGTGATGATTCTTCTAGTGATGAAGAATATGTGTTGATATCCACTCTCATAGGAACTATCTCACATGGAAGCAATGATTGGCTTATAGACAGTGGTGCTTCCAAACATATGATGGGATTCAAAGAATTCTTTGTGAAGCTATCTGAACATGACTCACCTCACAAGGTCAAACTTGGGGATGACTATCAGTATCCAATAAAAGGTAGTGGGGAATCCTCCCTATAAACTAGAATCTAGAAAGTATATGAAGATGCAAGATGTATTGTTTGTACTAGGACTAAAGAAGAACCTCCTCTCCATATCTACATTAGATGCAAAAGGCATGAGGGTTGCATTTGTAGATGGCCAAGTTCTCATGTGGCCAAAGGGAAAGACTTTTGATGATGCAGTAATGATTGGGGAACAAGAGGGAGGTATATACAAATTAAAGGGACATCCAGAACAAGCCTTGGTCCATGACACAATAGAGCCAAATGAGCTTTGGCATAGAAGGCTTGCACATGTGAATTACAGAGCACTACCACTTGCAACCAAAGCTGTTGAAGGTCTTCCAGAAATTCAAGAAAAACATGATGGAGTCTGCAAAGGATTTGCAAAAGGAAAGAACACAAAGAATACATTTCCAAGTAGCGAGAGCAAGGCAAAAGGAATACTGGAAATCATTCACTCCAATGTATGCGGTCCAATGTCATCAAGTTCATTAAGCGGGTATGTATACTATGTTTATTTTATTGATTATTTTTCTAGGAAGACATGGATTTACTTCATGAAGAACAAAGATGAAGTATTCATCAAGTTCAAGGAATTAAAATCCTTGATCGAGAACCACACAGAGAAGAAGATCAAGACATTTAGATCAGACAATGGTGGAGAATTCACTTCAAATGAATTCAAAGAATTATGAAAAGATTCAGGGATTAAGAGGGAGTTAACTACTCCATATAATGCACAACGGAATGGGGTTGCAGAAAGAAAGAATCGAATGATCATGGAAGCTGCAAAGGCTATGCTTCATGATCAAGATCTACCCATGCATGTATGGGCAGAAGCTGCCAGAACAACGATGTATGTATAGAACCATACTCCACACAGAGTAATCGAGAACAAGACACCCGAAGAAGTATTCTTCAGCAAGAAACCAGAAGTCAGCCATCTTAGAATATTCGACTATCCAGTGTACATACACATTTCGAAAGAAAAGAGGACAAAGTTAGATCCTTCAGGAAAGAAGGGTATATTTGTGGGATACTCTGAAAGCTCGAAGGCTTATAGAATATACTTCCCAGGATTCAAGAAGATCGATATCAACAGGGATGTAACATTTGACGAAGAATCAGCTTACAACAAATCCAGAAAGAGACCCGCTGAAGAACCTGAAGAAACAGAAGCACCCATAATTCATGACACAACCATGAATGAAGAATATCAAGAAGAAGTTAGGGAAATAGAAGAACCTCAAGAACCTATAGATCCACCTCAAGAGAAGAATCCTCATAAGAGGAAACTTGCTTGGGTACGAGAAGCTATCGAAGTTGCAGAAAGATATGGGGCTCCAGAAGAGAATCACAGAGAAAGAAAGAGAACCAGGTCCTGCTCTGGTTATGTATCCTTATTATGTGATTTCATCGATAAAGAACCTTCCAATTATGAAGAAGCGACATAACGAAAAGAATGGAAGGATGCTATGATCGAAGAGTATCAATCGATCATGAAGAATGATGTTTGGGATGTTATCCCAATACTAGAAGGGAAGTCTGTTGTAACTTCCAAATGGATCTACAAGATCAAGCATGCTGCAGATGGTAGCATAGAAAAATATAAAGCAAGATTTGTAGCTCATGGATTATCCTAGAAAGAAGTAATAGATTATGAAGAAACCTTTGCACCTGTAGCCAGATACACTTCCATCAGATCAGTACTTGCTCTGGCTGCAGTGATGAAATGGAAGATACACCAGATGGATGTCAAGACTACTTGCTTGAATGGTGTAGAAGAAGAAGAAGAAGTGTATGTGGAGAAACCACTCAGTTTTGAGACACATGACAAGGAGTCTCATGTGTGTAGATTGAAGAAAGCCCTGTACGGTTTGA
The DNA here is from genome assembly GCA_001517045.1 of Pseudotsuga menziesii. Taxonomy (NCBI): domain Eukaryota; kingdom Viridiplantae; phylum Streptophyta; class Pinopsida; order Pinales; family Pinaceae; genus Pseudotsuga; species Pseudotsuga menziesii. The sequence goes on from LPNX011015580.1 coordinate 150,011, forward strand.
AACATGCACCCAGGACATGGTACGATAGAATTGACAACTTTCTATCTAATTTGGGGTTTACCAAGAGTAAAGTAGATTCCAACCTTTACTACAAGGTTGAAGATGGAAATCCAGTGATGCTCCTACTGTATGTAGATGATCTGTTTGTAGTAGGTATGGATGGGTTGATTGCTGATACGAAGAGGAAGCTTGCTGCTGAGTTCAAGATGAAGGACTTGGGTATGATGTATTATTTTCTAGGCATGGAGTTGTGGAAGAATGCAGATGGAATTTCCATGGAACAAGGGAAATATACAGTAGAGATCCTGAAGAGATTTGGGATGATGGACTGCAAGGCCATGACCACACCTATGGCATCGAACCTGAAGCTATTGAGTGATGCTTCATCAGAAGCGATTGATTCTATGATGTATCATCAGATGATTAGGTCCTTGATGTATCTGATGAACATGAGACCATATATTTTCTTTTCTATGAACACCTTGAGCCAGTTCCCGACAGATCCGATACATGTTCACTTGATTGCTACAAAGCATATTCTGAGGTACTTGAAGGGTATAGTTGATTATGGGCTCAAGTATGAGGTGAATCAGAAGATTAACCTGGAGGGTTAAGTTGATTCGGACTCAGCAGGTAGTGCCATTGATAGGAAGAGCACTTCAGGGTGTTGCTTCAGTATGGGATCAGGTGTGATCTCTTGGTTTAGCAGGAAACAATATTGTGTGGCACTGAGTATAGCTGAAGCAGAGTATGTTGCAGCATGTTCAGCTAGTTGTGAGGTAGTATGGCTGAGGAAGCTATTGTATGATTTATTTGATCTCTAGTTAGATGCTACGTGTATATATTGCAACAGCCAGAGTTGTGTGAAGTTGTCAGAGAATTTGGTGTTCCATGACAAGTCGAAGCATATCGAGATCAAGTATCACTATATCAGGGATATGGTGCAGAGAGGAGTAGTGAAGCTCTAGTATGTTGTGACGGATGAACAAATAGCTGATGTTTTGACGAAGCCATTAGACAGAGTGAAGTTTGAGTACTTCAGAAAGAAGCTTGGTGTTCTCCAGATCGAGGTTCCTTCCAAGGGGAAGTGATGAGTCCGTGAGCCATTCTGACATGGTGAGAGGATTGGTTCCTTCCATGGTCAGATGTAAGGGCTGAGCCATTCTGTCATGGTGAGAGGATTGGTTCCTTCCATGTCAGATGTGAGTGTTGAGCCATTCTGATGTGATTGTAGGATTGGTTCCCACATGATCAGATATAAGTGTTGAATACCATTCTCTGGGAGAACGGAGGCACCTGGTCAGTTACCAGGAATCCTAAACCTAGGGTTGAGAGTCCTTCTGACATGGTTATAGGATGTGTTCCCCCCATGGTCAGATGTAAGTACAGAGCCCTTCTGACATGGTTGTGAGATGTGTTCCCCCCATGGTCAGATGTAAGTGTAGAGCCCTTCTGACATGGTTGCAAGATGTGTTCCCCCCATGGTCAGATGTAAGTGTAGATCCCTTCTGACATGGTTATGGGATGTGTTCCCCCCATGGTCAGATGTAAGTGCAGAGCCCTTCTGACATGGTTGCGGGATGTGTTCCCCCCATGGTCAGATGTAAGTGCAGAGCCCTTCTGACATGGTTGCGGGATGTGTTCCCCCCATGGTCAGATGTAAGTGCAGAGCCCTTCTGACATGGTTGTGGGATGTGTTCCCCCCATGGTCAAATGTAAGTGCAGAGCCCTTCTAACATGGTTGTGGGATGTGTTCCCCCCATGGGAAAATGTAAGTGTAGAGCCCTTCAGACATGGTTGCAGGATGTGTTCCCCCCATGGTCAGATGTAAGTGCAAAGCCTTTTTGACAGGGTTGTGGGATGTGTTCCCGCATTGTCAGATGTGAGTGCTGGGCATGCCTTTCTGACATGGTGTTGGATGTGTTCCTCTCATGGTCAGATGTAAGTGCTGGGTGGGCCATTCTGACTTAGTGTCAGATATAAGTGCTGAAGAAGACCTACATGGAGGCTAGGCCTACAACCAACATGAAAAAGGGATGGCTTTGTAGAACTTCATGTGATGAGAAGAATCATGAGATAGCGCCCATGATGATGATCCAGTGATGATGATCCAGCAGTGATGATCCAGATCGAGTGATGATCCAGATCCAGTGATGATCCAGATCGAGTGATGATCCAGATCCGAAGATGAAGATGATTTGAAGATGAAGATGAATTGAAGATGGCAAGGACTCAATGATGATCTAGATGATACAGAGAATAAGACTTGTGCTGATAAATTGTGTCAAGAAAATACCTTCCTAGTTAAGAGGGAGTGTTAATGTATTTGTAACTTCATAATGTATTCATCCGTATATCTTATGTATTGTACCCCGATGTTTATTCTGGGATGTGTCTGTAATGTACTTGAGTCATGTCATGCCTCGATGTTCCTATCTGGAGGTTCTATAATGTAAACAAGTCATGGTGGGTAACCCTCCTATTGATCAAGGGTTAAAGTCCCCACAGTTTCAGGACACTAGGGTTATTAGACTCTCCTAGAGAAGTCGACCCTAGTAGGTTATTGTCAAGTCAGGAATTAGTATAAATAGAGAGTGAGTCTCTCTATTTATCACACACTCACTCACACTCAATTGTAGCACATAGCTGAGGAAAAATAAGTTACTGGGGCTAGGAAGAAAGAGGCTACTGCTGTTGGGAGATCATCTTACTATTTTGGGGTTTTACTTTGGTGTTGATTCTATCTCTGAGGAAGTTGTAGGGTTTTCTCCATTTATGGTTTCCCCGAGGAAAAAACATTGTGTTCATTGTCTCTTGTGTTTGATTGCTGTGCTTGTTATTCTCTTAGTTAAAGATCCTAATATAATGCTAGCTTAATGTTAAAAATCTAACAACTTCCACGTTAAAATTGTGTTATGTGTATTCTTATTGTTATGTGGTTTTAAATAATAGATTTAAAAAGTGGTTAAAACAGTAAAAAGATAACAATACTGATTCACCCCCCCTCTCAGTATTGACCAATAAACCAATAATTGGAATCAAAGCGAGTTCCTTCACTACAGTTTAAACACTAGAAGGAAGATCCCATTAAAATCACTATGGATAAACAAGAAGATATTTACACAATAAATGGATCTCTAATAATTGGAAAAGAAGAATAGATATTTTGGAGTACAAGAATGAAAATTTATCTGAAGGCATTGGGACATGATGCATGGAATTCAGTGATCACTGATTACTTCCCACCAATGAGGAGAAGGACTCCAACTCAAAAGAAATCTAATAAAAGTAACTCAATGCAATGGCTTCAATCCTTGATGGATTACCTGATGATGTCAAAGAGAATATAGGTGAATGTAACTCTTCAAAGGAACTTTGGGACAAGATAAAAGACCTATACTTAGTTGAGAAAAGAGCAGAAGGAAGACTTACTATTATCGAGGATGTTAGTGAAGATGAAAAGATAAGTGAAGATGAAGAAAATTTATTTATAGAGACAACAAAGTTAGATGAGGAGTCAGAAGTGGACATAGAAGCCCAATACATGGCTGCTGTAGATGAAATTGAAAAATGTAGGAGAAAGAACAAAGTCTTGAAAGAAAAATTGTCAAAATATCAAGAAGAGAAGAAGTCAAAACCCTCCAAGAAGAGCTACGCAATTCAAGACAACAAGTGTTGGCTAGTATGGAAGAGGTCAAGAGCTTAAAAAATAGAAGTTGTTGAATTCAAGGAAGAAGAAATGAAGCTAAAAGATTAGCTGAATGGTAGTGAGAAGTCCAAGGAAAGTACTGAAGCTCTTAATAAAGTCCTCAACTTACAAAGATCCCCCAAGGATAAAACAGGTCTTGGATATAATCATAAAGGATCAAGCTCCATCATTCATGAAAATGTTGAAAATGTTAAATGTCAACATGATGCCTCCAAAGATACACACAGGTAGTAGAATAATCACAAGGAAATGAAGTCTAGTTATCATAACTCTCTGCTCATCCTCCCAAGATGAAAAATTTCAGAAGACATGCAAAAGAAAAGAGTCATTACAAGAACAAAAACAAGAGATTATCCAAACATACATTCTATTGATATTGTCATTTTTGTCACAAGTTTGGTCACAAGGCCGATGATTGTATAATCAAAGAAGAAGATGAAGGGCTGATAAGGAAAGAAGACACCAACATCTCTAATAGCAAAATAAATATTTTGTGTTTCATATGTCACAATATTGGACACTTTGCAAGACATTGGAAGAATAGTACATGCATAACTTCGAAGGAAACTCATAAGAAGTTATGGAAGATGAAAACCAAGAAACAAAGAAATGAGAAACCAGTAAGCAGAATACCTCATGGAAAGATGCAGAGAAGAAAGGAAGACTCCAAAGTTGTAGAAGAAATAAATATTCCAAACATCAGTGAGGTCTCCAAAGATAACGATGAGCATAATAGAGGCATAAATAAGGATGACATCCTTTATGAGGAAAAGTAAGATGGAGATATAAAGGAATACACCGATAAATATGAAGGTGATGAAGAAGGATGTAGTGATGACTGTGTGATACTTTTCTAAAAAAGGTCTCTCATGATTTAAAGTAAACCCCTTAAAATAACATTAGAACGGATCTTATACTCAGGGGGAGTTAAAGTCAGAAAATTCCAATTGGTATCTAAGAAAAAAATCAATTGGTGTCTAATTTTGAAGTATACTGAAAGCTATCTTCCTCAAAGACAATAGATGATCAAGGTTGGTGTATGGATAACAAAAGAGAAAGTATGAAGTAACGTGAGAACAACAAAATGTGAGAGTCATGAAGATCGTGATGTCTACAATCAAATAGAAGATAAAGATGATTATGTTCACTTAGTATTTGAAGTCATGACACATAAATTGATGACAATAGAAGAAAACTCAAGTCTAAAAATAAAAATTCAGTCAATTGATAAGGCCCAGCAGGATGAGTTCAACATTGGAAAAGGAAAAAGGTTGAGGTTATGAGTCTTTGTGTCTGAGATAGTGAGACCAAAGAAACTATGTAATAAATTGAAGTAATCTTTGTGTTGAGGATTTGAAGTTATGGGTCTCTGGACAGTTGATAATATAGATATAAAATCCAAAAGTATATGCTAGGTTTTTATATGAAGATCTAAATACACAGGCTTAAGGAATTCTGGGAAAAGTGAAAGCCAATGAACTTAGAGGAAGAATATACCATTATATATGGCAGTAGGAACAATGTTTTAAAATACATGTATCCTAGAACATAAAATGGAAGAGTGTTGAAAAAAATACTGAGTGTAAACTCTGCCACAAAAATGTTGGAAAAAAGAAAGGAAGTACAGTAACAGGGGGATTCCATGGATCTATCATTTAAGATTATCATCCAATAACCTGTTGCAAGAAAGGAAGTGTTAATAAAAATGATAATACATTGATTAAATAACACAGTTCAGTTAACAAAGGGGAGATATGATGATAAGGGGAGTTGTCAGAAAGTAGAAAGACAGGAAATCCTATATCAAAATAGGTACAACATTGGTATAATAGGTTATCCTTTTTCATTGTTGTCAAAGGGGGATAATGTTTAGAGGTTACAATCAATGCCAAAGGGGGAGATTGTTGAGTATATAGTTGTCATTGATGTCAAAGGTGTTCACGAATGTGAAAGGAATAACCAGTGAATATGATGGTGTCCTAACTCAGTGAAAGACTAAGGTAGTGATGGCATGGCGTGGCATAGTTGAGGATATGGAATGCCACATATGATGACATGGAATATGATGGTGTCCTAATGATGATGTCATAAAAGTTCATTTATAACAAATACAATGTATGAGATGGACATGGATGATAAGACAACATGAATGACTGATATGCCAGACTTCCAAAACAGTGTCGACAATATGATGTAAATAATGGTTAATGAAATAAAGACATAGGTCGAGTGGGAGTAGAGTTACAGTATGAATGAAAAAGCTGGTTAGACAAATGAAGAGTGAAACTGCAAAAGAGTGAAATGAACGGGAGATAAAGTATATGTAAACAATCGAAGAACATAGAAACTATATCTGCGAGAGTTTTTATAAATTCTTCAGAGAAACTATATCTGCGAGAGTGTTTATAAATTACATATAATCAACAGAATGATGAAATTATCTGTGTATATAAGTCTTAAAAAATGTTAGAAATAGTCGCAGATGATTTCTGCAAAGAAATCATGCATATCCGCAAAGTCATGGTGAGATCTGCATTCGATCTGAAATCGATGGTTAGGAAGCATCCCACACGAGATCCAAAGGTTAAGGATCAGTTTCTCAAAATATAGGCGGAAGGATGAAGTTTTGCAATACGAAAGATAGGACGGCTGAAATTAGTTCCGCTAAAAAGAGATCGATGGTGCAGAAGAAAAATGTGGAAAGTAAATTGCATAAATAACGTTTAAATATTCTATGAACCTGCAACCCGCAACCTGCAATCTGGAAGATTGGACGACTAAAATTAGTTCCGATAAAAAGAGATCGACGGTGCAGAAGAAAAATGTGGAAAGGGAATTGCGGAAATAATGTTTAAAGATTCTATGAACTTGCAATCTACAACCCGCAATCCGAAAGATCGAAGGTCGGGAAAGACTCCACAAAAGATCAACGGTGCGGAAAAAAAATTGTGGAAAGGAAAAAGCGGATAGTCGACATCTCGCATCCCGCAATCTGGAAGATCGAAGGTCAAGAAATAATCCGCAAAAGATAGATGGTGCAGAAGAAAAATTGTGGAAAGAAGGTTGCGGAAAGGAGTTTGCAGAAAGGAAAAAGTGGACAGTTGACATCTCGGATCCCGTAATTTGGAGATCGACAATCAATGAGAATCTCGCAGGAGATCAACGGTTTGGAACAATTGGTGCGGAAAGACAACTATGGAAATCATGAAAACATATTTTGGAAAATTCAGAAACCCACATTCTGCAATCTGCATCTTACCTCAGATCAACGGTCAGGAAACTGATCGATGAAGATCAACAACGGGGAATTGTTGACGAGGAAACCATGGTGTAGAAATACGTTTTCGAGGGGGGAATCTATGTTCTAGATCGAGGAACCGGAGAGACTCAAAATTAGATCAATGGCCTGGATTGATTCTGGAGAAGGAGATTGCGGAAGCACCAGAAAATGTTAAGATGAGCTACGGAAATGAATTATGAGGTGCATCCATAAATGGTAAAGAAGAATTTCCAACATGAAACTCATAGGTGGAAGGTGAAACTTGTGTTTTATGAGAGAAACATGTACATATGATCCTGCGATGAAGATATCCCGGAGAGATCTTTCCAAGGAGGAAAAGAAGCCCATAGGCGTGAGAAAAAGAGAATCCTGAAGGCCTGAAGATAGAGTATTCTCGCTGATGGAGGAGACGAAGTCCACATGCATTGGTTTGATGAATCCTGCGATCAGAGAAGAAGGGAGCTCGTAGATCAGAAGTGATCAAGAAGTTTTTAATTAATTATTTAATTAAAAATCATTAATCACAGATTGTTGAAAAGGTGTGACTATCGGATTTGAAAGGGCATGATTGTGAAAGGGTATGTTTCTAGAATAAAGAGACGGGTCTGTAGGAAACATGAAGGTACTTATACACAGAGGTATGAGTGAGAGAAGCATCTCGATGTCTACATCATAAAATTAGAAACAAAGACCAGTGGGTGAGATAGAGAATGGAGTTAAAATAAATATAACATATTACAAAAAACATATTAGGGTGGCAGGGTGCTGTCAGGGCAGGAAATAGGCCCGGAGGGGGTTGTTGCCTCCTTCCAGCAGAAGCTAGTAAATAGGGTGTAGGAGCATCCTGTTAGTTGTAGCTGACAAAATAGGGTGTCGCAACATCCTTTCATTAGCAGCTGATAAACTAGGGGGTCATATCCTCCTTCCAGTGGTAGCTGGTAAATAGGGTGTCATAGCATCCTTTCAGTAGTAGCTGATACAACAGGGGGCCGTAGCCTCCTTCCAATGGTTGCTGGTAAATAGGGTGTTGTAGCATCCTTTTAGTAGTAGCTGATAAACCAGGGGGTCATAGCATCCTTCCAGTAGTTGCTGGTAAATAGGGTGTAAAACCATCCTTGTTTGTAGCACCAGTCAAAACTATTTGTAAATAACAATTTTGCAGTAATAGAACGTATTGGTGGTTTACCCTATTGGGCTTCCATGTTAAAATTATGTTGTGTGTATTCTTGTTGTTATGTGTTTTTAAATGATAGATTTAGAAAGTGGTTAAAATAGTAAAAACATAACAATACTGATTCACCCCCCTCTCATTATTGACCAATAAACCAACAATTGGTATCAGAGTGGGTTCCTTCACTATAGTTTAACCACTAGAAGGAAGATCCCATTTAAACCACTATCGATCAACAAGAACAAATTTACACAGTAAATGGATCTCCAATACTTGGGAAAAGAAGAATACATATTTTGGAGTACAAGAATGAACATTTATTTGAAGGAATTGGGACATGACGTATGGAATTTAGTGATCACTGATTACTTCCCACCAAAATAAGATAAGGACTCCAGCTCAAAAGAAATCCAAGAAAAGTAACTCAATGGAAATGGCTTCAATCCTTGATGGATTACCTAATGATGTCAAACAGAATATAGGTGAATGTAACTCTGCAAAGGAACTTTGGGACAAGGTAAAATACCTCTACTTAGTTGAGCAAAGATCAGAAGGAATACTTGCTATTATCAAGGATGTTAGTGAAGATGAAAAGATAAGTGAAGATGAATAAAATTTATTTATAGAGGCAACAAACTTAGATGAGGAATCAAAATTGGACATAGAATCCCAATACATGGTTGCTGTAGATGAAATTGAAAAATATAGGAAAAAGAACAATGTCTTGAAACAAAAATTGTCAAAATATCAAGAAGAGAAGAAGTCGAAAGAAGAGGAAGTCAAAACCCTCCAAGAAGAGCTACGCAATTCAAGACAACAAGTGTTGGATAGTACGGAAGAGGTCAAGATATTAATACAAGAAGTTTTTGAATTCAAGGAAGAAGAAAAGAAGCTAAAAGATTAGCTGACTGTTAGTGAGAAGTTCAAGGAAAGTACTGAAGCTCTTAATAAAGTCCTCAGCTTACAAAGATACCCCAGGGATAAAACAGGTCTTGGATATAATCATAAAGGATCAAGCTCTATCATTCATGAAAATGTTGAAAATGTTAAATGTCAACATGATGCCTCCAAAGATACACGCAGGCAGCAGAATAATCACAAGGAAATGAAGTCTAGTTATCATAATTATGCTCATCCTCCCAAGATGAAAAATTTCAGAAGACATGCAAAAGAAAAGAGTCATTACAAGCAGAAAAACCAGAGATTCTCCAAACATACATTCTATGGATATTTTCATTGTTGTCACAAGTTTGGTCACAAGGTTGATGATTGTGGAATCAAAGAAGAAGATGAAGGGCTGATAAGGAAAGAAGACACCAACATCTCTAATAAAAAAAGACATATTTTGTGTTTCATATGTCACAATATTGGACACTTTGCAAGACATTGGAAGAATAGTACATGCAGAACTTCCAAGGAAACTCATAAGAAGGTATGGAAGATGAAAACCAAGAAACAAAGAAATGAGAAACCAGTAAGAAGAATACCTCATGGAAAGATGCGGAGAAGAAAGGAAGACTTCAAAATTGTAGAAGAAATAAAGATTCCAAACATCAGTGAGGTCTCCAAAGATAACGATGAGCATAATAGAGGCATAAATAAGGATGCCATCCTATACGAGGAAAATCAAGATGGAGATATAAAAGAATATACCAATAAAGATGCAGGTTATGAAGAAGGATGTAGTGATGACTGCGGGATCCTTTTCTAAAAAAGGTCTATCATGATTTAAATTAAACCCTGAAAATAACATTAGAAGGGATCTTATACTCAGGGGGGGTTAAAGTCAGAAAATTCCAATTGGTATCTAAGAAAAAACTCAATTGGTGTCTAATGTTGAAGTATATTGAAAGCTATCTTCCTCAAAGACAATAGATGATCAAGGTTGGTGTATGGATGACATAAGAGAAAGTATGAAGTAACATGAGAACAACAAAATGTGAGATTCATGAAGATCATGATGTTTGTAATCAAATAGAAGATAAATATGATTATGTTCACTTAGTATTTGAAGTCATGACACATCAATTGTTGACAGTAGAAGAAAACTGAAGTCTAAAAACAAAAAATTAGTCTATTAATAAGGCCTAGCAGGATGAGTTCAGCATTGACAAAGGAAAAAGGTTGGGGTTATGAGTCTTTGTGTCTGAGATAGTGAGACTAGAGAAATTATGTAATAAACTTAAGTAATCTCTGTGTTGAGGATCTAAATTTATGGGTCTCTGGATAGTTGATAATATAGGTCTAAAATCCAAAAGTATATGCTAGGTTTTTATATGAAGATCTAAATACACAGGATTAAGGAATTCTGGGAAAAGCGAAAGCCGGTTAACTTAGAGGAAGAATAGACCATTATATATGGTAGCAGGAAAAAGTTTTTAAAAAAATGTATCCTAGAACAAAAAATGGAAGAGTGTTGAAAAAAATGCTGAGTGTAAACTCTGCCACAAAAATGTTGGAAAAAAGAAAGGAAGCACAGTAACATGGGGATTCCATGGACCTATCATTTACGATTATCATCCAAGAACCTGTTGCAAGAAAGGAAGTGTTAAGATAAATGATAATACATTGATTAAAAAACACAGTTCAGTTAATAAACGGGAGATATGATGATAGGGGAGTTGTCAGAAAGTAGAAAGACATGAAATCCTATATCAAATTAGGTACAACATTGGCATAACAGGTTATCCTTTGTCATTGTTGTCAAAGGGGGATAATGTTTAGAGGTTTCCATCAATGCCAAAGGGGGATATTGTTGAGTATATAGTTGTCATTGATGTTGAAGGTGTTCACGAATGACAAAGGAATAACCATTGAATATGATGGTGTCCTAACTCAGTGAAAGACTAAGGTAGTGATGGCATGGCATGGAAAAGTTGAGGATATGGCATGACACATATGATGAAATGGAATATGATGGTGTCCTAATGATGATGTCATAAAAGTTAATTTATAACAAATACAATGTATGAGATGGACATGGATGATAAGACAACATGAATGACTGATCTGAAGACTTCCAAAACAGTGTTGACAGTATGATGTAAACAATGGTTAATGAAACAAAGAACATAGGTCGAGTGGAAGTAGAGATGTAGTATGAATGACAAAGCTGGTTAGATGAATGAAGAGTGAAAGTGCAGAAGAGTGAAATGAACGGGAGATGAAGTATATGTAAACAATCGAAGAACATAGAAAATATATCTACGAGAGTGTTTATAAATTCTTCAGAGAAACTATATCTACAAAATTGTTTATAAATTCTATATAATCAACAGCATGATGAAATTATTTATGTATATAAGTCTTCAAAACTGTTAGAAACAATCACATAGGATTTCCGCAAAGAAATCGTGCATATCCGCAAAATCATGGTGAGATCCACATTCGATCTGAAATCGACAGATAGGAAGCATCCCACATGAGATCCGACGATTAAGGATCAGTTCCGCAAAATATAGGTGGAAGGATGAAGTTCCAAAATCCAGAAGATTAGACAACTTAGATTAGTTTCGCTAAAAAGAGATCGACGGTGCGGAAGAAAAATACGGAAAGGGAATTACAGAAATAACGTTTAAAGATTCTATGAACCCGCAACCCGCAACCCGGAAGATCGGGTGGCTGAGATTAATTCCGTTAAAAAGAGATCGGTTAATGTGGAAAGGGAATTACGGAAATAATGTTTAAATATTCTATGATCCCGCAATTCGTAACCCGTAATCCGGAAGATCGAAGGTTGGGAAAGACTCCGCAAAAGATCGATTATGTGGACGAAAAATTGCAGAAAGGAGTTTGTGGAAAGGAAAAAACAGACAATCAACATCCCACATCCCACATTCCACAATCCGAAAGATCGAAGGGTCGGAAATACTCCACAAAATATCGACGGTGCGGAAGAAAAATTGTGGAAAGAAGCTTGCAAAAAAGAGCTTGCAGAAAGAATCTTGCAGAAAGGAGCTTACAGAAAGGACTTTGCAGAAATGAGCTTGCGAAAAGGAGTTCACAGAAAGGAAAAAGCGAACAGTTGACATCTCACAATTTGGATATCGATGATCAAGGATAATCCTGTAGGAGATCAACGTTGTGAAACGATTGGTGCGGAAAGGCAACTACGAAAATTGCGAAAAGACATTTTGGAAAAGTCACAAACCCGCATTCCGCAATCTGCATCTTACCTCAAATCAATGGTCAGGAAATCGCTCAATGAAGATCAACGGTGGGGAATTGTTGATGAGGAAAATGTGGTGCAGAAATAGGATTTCGTGGGGGAAATCTATGTGTTAGATCGACATACTAGAGAGACTCAAAATTAGATCAAGGACTTGGATTGATTATGGAGAAGGAGATTGCAGAAGCACCAGAAAACGTTAAGCTGAGCTGCGGGAATGAATTCTGAGGTGCGTCCTTAAATGGTAAAGAAGAATGTCCAACATGAAACTCATAGATGGAAGGTGAAGCTCATGTTTTGTGAGAGAAATGTGTACAAATGAGCCTGCGATGAAGATAGCCCACATAGAGCTCATAGAGGAGGAAAAGAAGCCCACATGCGTGAGAAAAAGAGAATCCTGAAGGTCTGAAGATAGAGTGTTCCCACTAATGGAGGAGAGGAAGTCCACAAGCATTGGTTTGTCGAATCCTATGATCATAGAAGAAGGGAGCTCGCAGATCAGAAGTGATCAAGAAGTTTTTACTTAATTATTTAATTAAAAATCGTTAATCATAGATTGTTGAAAAGGTGTGACTGTCAGGTTTGAAATGGCATTATTGTGAAAGGGTATGTTTCCAGAATAAAGAGATGGATCTGTAGGAAAAATTAAGGTACTTATACACAGAGGTATGAGTGAGAGAAGCATCTCAATGTCTACATCAGAAAATTAGAAACAGAGACTAGTGGGTGAGACAAAGAATGGAGGGAAAAGAAATCTAGCATATTACAGAAAACATATTAGGGTGGCAGGGTGGCGCTAAGGCAGGCAACAGTCCTGTAGGGGGTTGTTTCCTCCTTCCAGCAGAAGCTGGTAAATAGGGTGTAGGAGTATCTTGTCAATTGTAGCTGACAAAACAGGATGTCATAGCATCCTTTCAGTAGAAGCTGATAAACCAGGGGGTTGTAGCCTCCTTCCAGTGGTAGTTGGTAAATAGGGTGTTGTAGCATCTTTTCAGTAGTAGCTAATAAACCAGGGGGTCGTAGCCTCCTTCCAGTGGTTGCTGGTAAATAGGGTGTTGTAGCATCCTTTTAGTAGTAACTAATAAACCAGGGGGTCGTGCCTCCTTCCAGTAGTTGATGGTAAATAGGGTGTAATACCATCCTTGTCTGTAGCAATAGGCAAAACTATTTGTAAATAACAATTTTTCAGTAATAGAACGTATTGGTGGTTTACCCTATTGGGATTCCACATTAAAATTGTGTTATGTGTATTCTTTTTGTTATGTGTTTTTAAATGATAGATTTAAAAAGTGGTTAAAATAGTAAAAATATAACAATACTGATTCACCCCCCCTCTCAGTATTGTCCAATACACCAACGTATAGTTCCCTTAATAAATAGATAGGGCATTTCTTGTTAACTTTCACAATAAAACGTTTTTGGTCGGCCATTCTAGGATTTGATAAGTATTTCTACCTCATCCTTTTATTCAAAAGCCCTTATAAAATCATCTGTCAATAATTGTGGAGGAGCCTTCAGAACATATATCTTAGCAAAAGTGTCTGGCTTGAATGTAGCATAGGCAGTCTGATTAGCATCTCTGAAAGTACTTGTAGGAATATCTGCATGGTCAATCATCCACTGTACCAAATCTGTATATAGCATGACATTCGAATGCACAAAAATAGCATGAAAGTGAGAATGATTAATGTTATGATAAACTGGAGCTTCTTTTTTGAATGCTGAAAAATTGTCATTATAAAAAATGGTGTAGATTCTCGCCTAGTCTAAGCACAAAGTATGAAAAACTCGCATTTTTGTATCTAAGAAGATGCCAAAGTTGGGATATTTTATCTTTAATTCTTCCAATGTGGCCTTCAACCTGGTCCTTCGATCCATGTCATATGAGGATATTATCTGTAATGGAAAATAAACGATATAAGCCAATGCACATTCAAAATTCAATTAACAAAAGCATAAGAACTGTCAACTGTAAAATATCTGAAGTAAACCAAACGAGAACTGATTTTACCTAACCCTCACTAATATGCAACTTGAATTATGGTCTGAAAATGGCAACAATGATGGTTAAGTAAGAATGGAGTAATTTGACTAGGACTGAAATAATTGTACCATTAGGTTGAGTTGACATTGATTATGTCATTTTTTAGCATGTGGTAATTAAATTTGTTAGTTTTGATGTCAGAATGATTATTTCAAAGTTGGACGATCGTACATCGGATGTCAGGTCTCGAGACAGTTTGAAATGAGTTAAAAATAACCTTGCTGACAGAACCAGATCGATGATAGATTAACAAGATTAGAAAAAAATAAATTCAAAATAATACCCGGGTCTGTGACAAAATGAGACAAAAAATTTGAACATTGATCATGAAAATATTATGTCCAGTGTAAACATTGGAGTTAGCTTTCCACCCGACCATTTGCACCAATCGGATGACCAGCAATGCGTGATGTGAAAGCTCACGTGAGCCAGATTGTTTGATTGGTGCAAATGGTTGGGTGGAAAGCTAACTCCGTAAACATCAACATTGGTTAGTTGGCATGAAATATTAACTATTGAAACAAAGTCGTTTCATTTTTCGAGGTCCAATATTTTATATTAGAATGGTGATCATCAACATCGACACATTTGGTATAAAGTTTTAATGAAAGGGACTTTCTGAATTCTGGTGCCCGAGATTCATGGGAACAATAACATCGACATCGATAAGTCAAAAAGATTAAATAAATGACTATGGGAATCCTGAATTTTGAGGTTCAAGGTTTTTATAATGTAGCTCCCAAATTAAGACTTAGGAAATCAAAATAAAAGGATTAATTATGTAGAATAATTCATTTGATTTAACTCCAAAGCATTTACAATGAAAATTATCTACCCAATTTTATTGTTAAAAATAAAATGATGAAAATTATAAAAATATTAAGGAAATTAAAATATGGAAAAGGGGCATCACCATTATTTTCATGTGTGTATTGTTTTACATGCGAATATTGTTAACAATGTGAATTTATTGCTATATTTCATTTGCGGGATATTCCTGTAGTGATCTTCCTCCTACCAAACATGCTTGGTTGAACAACCCTCCATTCTGTGACTTCGAAGGTTTGACAAATGCTATGTTTTAAACTTTGTCATGGAATATATTTGCTCTTATTTTTCCTTTATTGGTGTATTAGTCTTTTAGTTGTGTTGAATAATGACACTTTGCTAGGTAACTATAGAACAAGGCGAGAAGAATCATCTTCTTCCATGGGAAAGCAACCATGGAAAGGATTTAACTCTAATATTGACCAATAAGCTATGCACATAATTTCATGAATGGAGATTCCATAAATTCTGAGAAGGGTTTTCTTCATAAGGGATTGTCAAGCAATTGTGGTTTTTTCTCTTTGAGTTCTCTCAAATCACCTTCTTAAGGAAAATATCCTCTCTACCTATCTCTTTAAAGTACCTAAACTATGAGGAACACATTAAAACAACTGCAATTCACAATGTGTTCTTTGGGTGCACTGGGCCTCAACCTTAAGTTTGCTTGTAAAAGGTACAATGCCAAATGCCAAGCTGTTACCAAGAAACTTTCAATTTCAAAGAATCTATGTAACAAATATAAATGTTAATATTAACATTTAATAATAAGTAGGTTAATTAGGGTGATTAATTAATTACTCAAGAGGTGGCTTGAAAAGTCACCCCCCTTACCACTTAGGGTATAAAATACCCTACACTAATTCTTGCAAAACATCTTTTATCTATCCAATTATGATTATATATTTGTCCTATTAATGGCTTATCGAATATTCCAGGTGTTTTGGTAATATTGATTGTGTGAAGTGAATAAATATTCACTTCAATCTAATGAAAGGGAGTTTTGTTTATTGATATTGTTGGATGGAATGTGTTCTTTTGCAGGAATAGTGGGGAAATTCCAAGCAATTTCGGCGGGGGTGGTTTGGTGGTTGATGCATGCTCATCCATAAAATGATTTTTTGGGATTCTCAAAGTTGTATATTCTAATTAGGATAGCTACAGAGTGTAACATCCTTCAATGTTTCTATTATATCTCTTAGGGAATCAGGTCGACAAGTTACAAAAGGAGAATCTCTCTCAAGCAACAATTTATTCAAGGATATTTTCTTAATGCTTTGTTTTGTACACAGTTCGTTATTGTGACTCCACTATAGAGGCTTGATGAACAACATTTATGGTGCTATTTGTAAATGTCTGAATGGGGATGAAATTTCATCCTTGATATGATCATGCAATTCACTTTATTTTATTCTAATATCAAAAGTTAAATGGAGGTTTAGTTATGCCCTGACAACTTCTCCAATTTTAGCAACAACATAATTGGATTTCCAAAGGAATATAATTCTATTTATGCTTTGAAGTATGTTGTTTCTAAAGTGATGCAATAATTAAGCTACATCACTCGTCATTGTGTCGTTACTTGTTACAATTGATTACCCTTTCTACCATTTTTCAAGGGAGCATTTGAAATACAAGAAAATATTGATTGCAAAGTCTTATTGCATTTGGGAAAGTAGAAAGCTCAATATCTTATTTTGGCTAATTCCTTTGATACTATAATTTTATTCCATAGTGTTCTACCCCGATAAGTAATCGTAGCCATGGGTAATTCTTTTTGGGCATTGTGGGTAGGTGCTCCAGTACACACTCAACAATGCCAATTGTTGGTTGCATGAGTGTTAATATAGTAGCCTTATAAAAAAAGTCTCCACATTTGAGTGAAATAGATATCTTGGGGGAACAATCACTAGAATTTATCTTAACAAGAAGTGGTTTAAAAGAGATCAAGAGATTTTCCCTTGTAAAAGGAAGGCTATAAAATATCTATTTTGGCCATGCCAAGCATGATGGAGTAAAAGAACAATACACATTTGTACAAGCTATTTATCTACATTAACAAAATAAAGTGAATCACTAGTACAAAATGAGGAACTAGTGACTACGTGACTAAAAAATATAGTCACCACAATTTTTTCAAGTGATTTACTACTAAATATGAGCAATTTTGAGTGACCCAACTATAAACAACTAAATTTAACGACTAATTTAGTCATGGGTTAACAAATGTGACTAGATAATAAGTGATAGAGTTAAAAATGACTAACGTAAATGACCAATTTAGTCACGAAATAAAAAATGACTAGGTAGAAGAATATGAATTAGTCATTTATGTTAGTCATTTTTAATTGTGTCATTCCTACAATATTGGAAAATTGCAATTGTGACAATGAAGTGTTACAATTTACTAAATTTTGTAAATTATCTACCTTCTATCTCTGACCTTGTGTAGGTTAACAATTCTGAATACAAAATGGAATTTTTGGGGTTAGGAATATCTAGTGTTTTCCCTAGGTGGGGATAGTGTTAGGAATTTGTGGATTATTGTAGATGATGTGGTTGGCTGGTCGGTTGTAGCTCCAGAAAAGGTTGTATGGATTTGTCACTGTTGGGTTCCTCACAAACCCATTTCATATGTTGGAGGCTAGCTGTCATCGACGTCGTTAGTCAAGGGTTGTTCTAGTACTCCTGCTCAGGGGCCGTAGACCTTTCTGTTGCTGCAGATGTCTCACCACCTATGCCATGCTCCTCCACATTCCTACCACCAACCATCTCTTCATCATTGTGGGCATTGGGTGTAATGATGCCAACTAAATTTTGTCTAGGTTATTCAAATGTTCATCGGTCTGGTTTAGGCAAGTCCTTATGCTTCGCACCATATCTCTTTCTCCTCTCCATTTATTTTTCAAATCCTCCATAAGCATCCCCATCATGTTATTGATCATCCAATATTGGTTGATTCTTCCACCATTTGTCCCCAAATCCAGGTGCTCATAGACAACATAGGACTCCCAGTATTCAATCATGCACCTTTCCGGCATTAAGACTTGTGACGCATAACAATCTGTTTCCCCCAGGTTAACCTTCCACCTGGATCTGCCCCAACTAGTGCTACCTCTCCTCAGTGTACCTCATTTCCTTGGAATTTCTACTCATTGTTTGATTTCCTGGTTGACAGAGGAGAATACCAACATCGCTAGGAATATGATCGGGCTGAAATTATGGAGGTTGATGGGCTCCATATTGCTCCTGGTCGGCTTAATTAAACCTTGAGCATGCACACGTAGGTGATAAATGTGCACCAAATTCATCTTGGGCATCATTACTTTTTGTCTATGCGTATTGTAGCAGGGATTAGACGTCCCAACTACCAACAGGGTTGTCCTGATGCTCGCCACCCTGGGCATTTAAATCCTGCATGAATCAATCCACACATGTCCCTTCCTCAATGTTGATCCTAGTGCCATTGCCATGTGTCCCTTGTGATGATTGTCCCATGTGACTGTCATGCATGTCACTTGAATCTGGGGTAGATCCAAGTTTATTATATATACTACTATAACAAAAATAACATTAAAACAAATATTATATTTATATAAAACAATAATTAATTATATATTATATTAACTATATTTTATAAAAATAAACAAGTTTTATAATAATTATTAAACAAAATATAATATAAAACAAATTAACATAATATAATAATAAAAAATAAAACACGTATATGAAAATATAATTCCTAAAACAAAAAAATATATGCAAATGCAGCTCTCGACCCACCTCTGTTTGACGACATTCATGGCTGATTTTCCTGAACTTATGGATATTTCATCCTCCAATTCTATAGATGACTACTCAACCAACCCAATGGCGCCAAATAACTAGTCCAAGCAGACGGTTGGTTATAGATATTTTGCATTGGTAGGAGGTGAGGAGGGTTTGGTGGGTTTTGAGGGGTAAGTAGTGTGAATTGGGTCTGGAGGCATTTTTTGTCATTTATTAGGCTACCTTCGATACCCGTTATGGAAAATGTGATGCATATTCACAATTTTTGAGGTTTTGGTGGGTTGTGAGGGGAAAGTATTTGTGAATTGGGTCGGTAGGCATTTTTGGGAATTTATTAGGCCACCATTGATGCCCATTGAGAAAATGTCTATTCACCAATGTTTAGGGTTTATAATTTGGGTATTTTCCAGTGCTTCCATGGATAGAATAACATTGGATAGAACCTGGAGGCTCTTAAAGAGGCGGGCCACAAATTCTGCATCTCTAGAGTCAAAATCACCTTCTTCCCTTACACAATCATAGGTAAGTTTCTTGGTTTGTTGTGAAATTTTAGCTTTTGCATGTTAATATTGGTTATAATCCTGAAGTGTAGGTAGGTAGGTTTTTTTGAAAACACTAAAGTGAAGGTAGTGTAATTCCATTCCATCCCAGAACAAGTTAACAAATGTGAATGGTAAGCAACTGTGGTTCCTGATCTAGTTCTCTTCAATCCCATTCATCTTGTGTTGCATTGATCGTTCAATTCTTATTCCCATTTGTAGTGTTACCGGACCGGTCTCAACTAGTCCTTACAGACTGGTCTAAACAAGTCCTTACATGTATAATTTAGGCCATAGGAGTTCAATGGTCCATACAGACCATCAACTACCCTTTCATGAGATGCTACATATTTGTTGCCTTTCATTTTAGTGCCTGCTACCCACAATTTGTCTCTTCATAACTGTTGCATAAACTAGGATCTTGGCTCGCTCACTTGGAATTAGAGCTTTGGATGGCATTGCTTGGGAGGGTAACCATTTGGAAAGAGAATTAATATTTCAACAAGCTTGAGTTCATACATTCCCATACCCTAAAAGTTTGATACTAGCCATAAAATTATGAGAGTATAAGGCCTACATACCCGTAACTTACAATCCAACAAGGTTAATGTATACATAAATTTGTGCCAGACCCTCATTTAGTGGATGCATGGATCATATTTATCACAATGCTTGGTTACTAAATGTTTTTGGAAAAGTTGAGTCCACCCAACAAATAAAATGATGGTTTATTCCATTCCGACACTAATCTATCTCTGTGATGAATGATGTGAATGGATATATTTCTCAGATGCAATGAATTATATATATACGTTTTTGGATGGATGTTGTTGACCCAAACAACCAACATAGAAACATGGGATACAATTTACTTCAGGATGGATGGAAAACCGACTGTATATGTATATGCATGTCTTTGGATGGTATCTCCCCCTCTCTCATCTCAGTAGTAGTGGATAGCCAGTATCAATGAGTAACCAGTATTTCTCACTCTATATCTCTTCTGCTCTCATCTTAATCATTATATAGCCAATATTTTGCATTAAAGGAGAAGATTTTGTTCAATCTAGATCTAGTGATACCATTCCTCAGGATTGATGGTTATATGAATATACAATGGAATGGATACAATAGTTGATTAATCTCCTTATGCCTTCATTTTTTTTTATTTGATCCAATGGTTGGTGTGTTTATGCTCCATAGCTAGTTATAGCCTGTGGCTTGTGATAGAGGGGGTGGATTCCATAGCTAGTTAGAACATATGAAATTTTTTACCTGGGTTGATGTTTGGGTGTCAATCCCATGGTGCATTCTCTCCCGAGTGTGTGTAGTGCATAGTGCATATGTTTTCCATTGAATAGGAAACATATAAAATATGAAATATCCTAAAATATGCTAAGTACCCATCCATTTGTACATTAGTAGTTTAGGATGTTTTGCTACCATAGTAATCAATACATAACCCGCTGGATCTATGATGGGTCAACCCATCCCAATTTCAGGATTATATCCAAACATTAGACATCATATTATCTTTTTAGAAATGGTCTTCTCTGTACCATTTTGCTATCTCAAGGGACCTATGTCTTCCAATTTATTAACATTGATGTTTATTAGTTGTTTTCTTCTCTCATACCCACAATATAATGCATGAATAGTTTATGTAGCTCTATGTTTGGTTGCATAATGAATCCAAAACATTGAAATTTTTTTACACGTGTTTCTCTCTTTGGTTGTATAATGAATTTAAAACATTCAAAATTATTTATGTATGTTTCTCTCTTTGGTTGCATAGTGAATTCAAAACATTCAAATTTTTTAGCTAGTCACAATGAAGTTAAAAGCTTTAATTTGATATTTTGATATAATTGTTACATTAATGGTTATAAAAGGATTTTTCGTTATACCTTTTTTTTACATTAATTTTGAAACTTAGAATATTGGTATTTGTTTTGATATTTTTGTCTGCCATAAAGTTAATAAATATTTTTAAAATAAAATGACTCTCAAATAAAAGAGTTTGAGTGTCAATATTTATATTTCAGATTGTCCTCTAGATTTTTACATATCTTTAGAATAAAATCTAGCATGTTTGATAAACCAATTTGACTATCTTCTTAATAAAACATTGATGGTTTAGCTTTAATTGGACTAGTCACCACAATGAATACACCTATATGACTTAGTTGGGTGTTTTAAAATTTAATTTAAAATGATTGTTTAATTTTATTTAATTTTGTGTTTTTTGACTTGTTGGCAGCCTGTGGAGGCTTCCAAAAGGCCCAAAAATACAAAGAAATTAAAATAAAACAATGATTTATTTATGTTTTATTTTAATTTTTTTTGTGTTTTTAGGCCTTTTAGAAGCCTATGGAGGCTACCATCACGACCTACCAGCTTGTAGGTTCCCCCCCTGTGGCTTCCTATAGGCTTGTAGGCTGTGATGTAAGCCTCCACAGCCTACTAAAAGGCCCCAAAACACAAAAGTTTCTATATTTTATTTTATTTTATTTTCATATTTGCCGAGTCTTTGTTGAGTCTTATCCTAGTCGCTGAGTCTATCGAGTCCCAACCCAGCCAAGTATTTTCCAATTCCGAGTATGAATACACTGGTCCCTCTACACTACCATTTGAAATCCTTCATATTCCCTTTCTTTCATCTTCAAATATTTCCCGTAATCATTTTCTTAGATATTTGTCACGATGTTGACATGGAAGTGATGATCAACTCAATTCTTGTCACAACATTTTTGTATTTAATGTGCATCTTCAATAAAATTTATAGAACCTATCATGGCATTTATTTGAAGTGGTATACAAAATTTTCAAACTATCATTGTGTATATTCATGTTTATAGCCCCTTGTTAGAGAAATCTACAAAATCATGCGCAATAATGTTCAATCATAGAACCTCAAACATGCCTTAATGGTGCCTTGTTAATGGAATTGTGAATGGTTTTAATGTAGTTCTGTTGAGTATCTAGGTCTTAAGAGATTCATATTATATTTTATTTCATTACCCTCTCGGTCTCTACTTTTGTCCATTAATCTGTCTAATGATATAATGAATGATTTTTTCACCTTGACATCAATCGATGGCCATGTTTCTTTAGAAAAGCACATAATAATATGTTTCCTTTGTTTCATGTTATGAATGTTGGAAATTTGGAAATTACAAAAGTATGATTGAGAAACAAGTTTGCAATTTGTTGTAGAGTTAAGGTTATCCAACATAGATTGGTATCTTTTACAAATCTTGCAACTATGACCAAGATGTAGACATCTATTGAAATTTGGTTTCTATTTGCCTTTATGTGTAGAGTCCTCTCATTCTATTGGATAGCTTTGATATGATGCAAAATGAACATTCCTAACAACTATTCCGTAGTTCCTTACACATATATGGAAGGAAGTATTAACATAGAAACCAAGCAATATTTGAAGGCCTAGTTTCATTCTTGAGGAAAAGGCTTTAGTTTTATACGGTTTGTTCTCAGAACAGTCAACAAACCACAGATCGAGTCAAGGCATCCCACGGAACAATCATGGTTCAGTCTAGTATACTCAACAAATGTCACAACCCAATTGAGCAGCCCAAAAAAGGTCACGACTTAGTCCAAACAACTCATAGACACTATAACAAAACCCTGTGACTATCGTCTCTTTTAGCTTCCTTTTTAGCGTCCATTATCACCTTTAGTGTATTTTTCATCATTTTTTGGACAAAGTGGAAACTTTTCCATAGGATGGTGCTTTTAATGGCATTATTAGCGTCCCTTTTTAAAAGTTAGTGTTATTTTGAATGCTAATTACCATCCCAATTCACATCCCTATTAATGTCCAAAATAGCATCCCATATAACGCCCAAAATAACCTAAAAAAACGTCTAGAATAGCACCAAGCATAGAATCATATATTGAGTTATGGTTAGTGTCGGGAATTTTGCAATGAATTTCGCCAAGAAAAACATCCTACATAACACCAAGTATAGAGCGAGGAATTGAGCCTAGAAAACATCCATAGCGCCAGGTATATCACCTTGAATAACGCCATAAATTTATCATCCCAATTAACGTCCAAAATAACATCCCATATAACGCCTAGAATAGCCTCCCAAAAAACGTCCCGAATAACACCAAGCATAGCACCATATATTGAGCCATGGTTAGCGCCAGGAATTGTGCAATTAATTTTGCTAGGAAAAACATTTACAGAGGGCCAAATATAGAGCCATGAATTGTTCCTAGAAAACATCCAACATAGCACCACATATATATCACCTTGAATAACACAAGAAATTTATCCTCCCAATTAACATCCAAAATAACATCCCATATAACACCCATAATAGCCTCCAAAAAATGCCCAGAATAGAACCAAGCATAGCACCATATATTGAGCCAGGGTTAGCGCCAAGAATTATGCCATGAATTTTCCATGAAAAACATCTGACATAGCACCAAGTATAGATCCAGGAATTGCACCTAGAAAACATCTAACATAGCACCAGGTATAGAGACATTTATAGTGCCTGGAATAATGCCAGAATTTTCAAAAGGAACCGCGCTAGGAATTGCACTAGGTTTAGAGCTAGGAACTGTGTTCGGAAAACGTCTGACATAACATCATATATAGTTCCAACATTAGCACCAAAATTTGTGCTAGGAAAATAGCCAGAAATTTCAGAAGGAACTATGTTGGGAATTGCATGAGGCATAGTGCTAGGTATAGAGATAGACATATCACGAGGAATTGAGATAGGAATTTCGAAAGGTATTGTGCTAGGAATTTCCTTAGGAAAAGGGCCAAGCATAGCACTAGGTCTAGAGTCAATAATTGCACCTGAAAAACATCCACCATAGAGCCAAGTATAGATCTAGGTATAGCGCGTGGAATAGCACCATAAATTTTGAAATAAATTGTTCCAGGTTTAGAGCCAAGAATTGCACTTGAAAAAAAATCCCACATAGCATTAGATATAGCATTAGGATTAACACCAAAATTTCCACTAGGAAAATAGCCAGGAATTATAGAAGGAATTGTGCTAGGAATTGCACCAGGTATAGATCTAGACATAGCACCAAGAACTGCATTAGGAAGTTTGAAAGGAATTGTGCTAGAAAAAGTGTCAAGAAAACTCCAATGTTGCATTAGGGATAGTGCCAGGCACGTTGACATAAGTAGCACCTAATTGGCCATTTTGGAAACTAAGAGACCCTAATTAATCATAAATAACCCTAATGGAATCCTACGGTCCCTAACACATTAGAGTGTGCTTAATGAAATGTTGTTGATGATGATGATACATATTGATGCATAATGCCGACACACATACTTTTGAGTTGTTTATGTTAAATTTAAAACATTTAGAGTGCAAATGTTGAAAAAAGATTTACATCTAAGAATAATTGATCACTCTCGATGCTTAATAGATCCCCTTTTAAAATGAATCTATAGTGGTTAAAAACTTCAACAATGAAATGAATCTATAGGTGTTAAAACCTTCAACAATGAAAGGATTATTTTCTAGTTGATTCATCGATAGCATAAGTGTATTCAGGTGGTTAAGCAATCGATTATCTTGTTGATTAAGCTGTTAATTTTGTTGACCTAGAAGCCATTGAAGAAGCAGTCGATTCATTAGTTCCAAAGATACCTACCTCTGAAAACTCCTACCCTTTTGTTGGCATGCCCTCCCCTTAGTGCTCCCATGGGATCATTTGGAATGAATGTATTACCAATCTATCTATGAAACCCGCCTTTAGCTCTTAGAAAATAGAAGTTAACACTCTCAAAAGATAATATTTTTATCTTTCTATAAAACCTGTTTATAGATCTCGAAAAACCTTCCACAATGAAAGGGTTCTTTTTCCACTAAAACATTGTGTGGAGGGAAAGATAAAATTTCAAAACTTCAAAAAATCCTAGTCAGGATGGAAGAGATGAATTGAAATTCAATCATTTCTCCTATGTGACATCTTTTCAATCCACTTGGGAGGATCCTCTCCTTCTTCCTTCCTCTCCTCATCTGGTTGGTTCGTATTTCATTGAAATAAGAGAAATACCCAAGAAAATTCATGACGAGAGATCTCAAATATCAGGAAGGAGATGAAGAATATTAATAAGAATCCCTTGATTGAATGTTTATCGCAATCACAAGAGCAGATGAATATATTGCAGGGATTTTATGCAGGAGAGCAAGATGACCCTAGCGTAGGTAGCCCACCCATCAAAGGTGGTCAAGGTGTGGTTAGATCCCAACTCATAATCCTTGGATTTAATGTGGTCAAATTCATCATGCCTTCTATATTCTTTGAAGTTGTCCCCATATTCTACAACAACCTTTTTTCTTCGCTTGATCAATCCCTGACCGACCAACGGATCCAAAAAGGCTATCAGAGCCGTGTTTTTTATATCCACAACTCCCTATCGGCTTGGATCCTAGACATTTCTTAGGGCTGGATTCTTCAATAGAGCTTGGGTTCGAATCTGGGCTCGAGTATAGGTTTTAACTGTGCAAGTATCAAGAAATGGTGGTGAAATGACCATTGTCGATGTTATTAAAGGCACAAAACTTAGCAAAGCCGCTGAAAGAGCGATCAACATTCTAGCATCTGTAGATCGTGTGAAGAAACGTTTGGTCAAGGGACTAGGTAATGGTGAAAGGGGGCCAGATTTCAAGGATCATCTAAGAAATGGAGTGATAGGGAGTGTAAATTTCCATAGAATGTGTTGGAAAGATGATGCGTATGGCAGGAAATTTTTTTCTAAAGAGAACTCATAAAGAAAAATAAATGACATGTTGTGATGTCTTCCAATGTGGTGACACTAAAGACTAAAGCAGAGTTGTAGATTATCCATTTGAAATTTTGACCTTACCTTTTAAGCGATTTAAGTGCAAACAAATTCTAGAGCATGCATTGGTATTTGGGACATATACCTACTGCCAAACATCATTATGATGTTATTTGTAATCACAGTGCCTTCAATCACGAACACACTTGTAGTAGAGAAAATATGCTAATTGGCTGGCATGAGCCTTATTGTCTTGCTTTCCTTTCCCATTAGTTTTGAACCTATTTGATACTATAATTTATAACAAAATATGCTTCATCTTCAAGATTAACAATTATTGCTTCAACTTAGAAAATGGTCATTTGGTATATAATAATGATTCCTAATGGATTATTCACTGCTTCAAATCTTGGAAAATAATGACCAACATTAGTTTGATTAGGTTTTATAAAAATTTTGAAATTAACTTCTTGGAATAAAAGAAACCATTGAAAAATGATACACACATAATTTGATGGTTAAGGATCATTTTGCAACCATTCAATCATATGGATGTTTGTATGACGACTACCTTTATTGAATTGTTGGATACCTTTTCATTGGTTGTTTGGTAGCTTGCTATTTTTAACACTATAATTGACCATACAATTGTCCAAATGACAACCTTAACCAGTTGATTGTATCATGCACGATCAACCATACAAAGATACTAAAAAATAAACCTTTTTTTTGAAGAAAATTTTCAAATTGTGAAGAATAGAAAATGAGAGTATTTTATATACACACATAATTTGATGGTTAAGGATCATTTTGTAACCATTCGATCATATGGATGTTTTTATGACGACTAACTTTATTGAATTGTTGGATACCTTTTCATTGGTTGTTTGGTAGCTTGCTATTTTTAACACTATAATTGACCATACAATTGGCCAAATGACAACCTTAACAAGTTGATTGTATCATGCACGATCAACCATACAAAGATACTAAAAAATAAACCTTTTTTTTAAATAAAATTTTCAAATTGTGAAGAATAGAAAATGAGAGTTTTTTATATCCACAATTCCCTATCGTGTTGGATCCCAGACATTTCTCAGGGCTGGATTCTTCAACAGAGCTTGGGTTTGAATCTGGGCTTGAGTATAGGTTTTAACTGTGAGAGTATCGGGAAATGGTGGTGAAATGACCATTGTTGATGTTATGAAAGGCACAAACTTTAGCAAAGCCTATGAAAGAGCGATCAACATTCTAGCATCTGCAAACCGTGTGAAGAAAATTTTGGTCAAGGGACTAGGTAATGGTGAAAGGGGGCCAGATTTCAAGGATCATCTAAGAAATGGAGTGATAGGGAGTGTAAATTTCCATAGAATGTGTTAGAAATATGATGCATATGGCAGGAATTTTTTTTCTAAAGAGAACTCATAAAGACAATACATGACATGTTGTGATGTCTTCCAATGTGGTGACATTAAAGACTAAAGTAGAGCTGTAGATTATCCATTTGAAATTTTGACCTTACCTTTTAAGCAATTTAAGTGCAAACAAATTCTAGAGCATGCATTGGTATTTGGGACATATACCTACTGCCAAACATCATGATGATGTTATTTGTAATCACAGTGCCTTCAACCACGAACACACTTGTATTAGTGAAAATATGCTAATTGGCTGGCATGAGCCTTATTGTCTTGCTTTCCTTTCCCATTAGTTTTGAACCTATTTGATACTATCATTTATAACAAAATATGCTTGATATTCAAGATTAACAATTATTGCTTCAACTTAGAAAATGGTCATTTGGTATATAATTATGATTCCTAATGGATTATTCACTGCTTCAAATCTTGGAAAATAAGGACCAACATTATTTTGATTAGGTTTTATGAAAATTTTGAAATTAACTTCTTGGAATAAAAGAAACCATTGAAAAATGATACACACATAATTTGATGGTTAAGGATCATTTTGCAACCATTCGATCATATGGATGTTTGTATGACGACTACCTTTATTGAATTGTTGGATACCTTTT
Source organism: Pseudotsuga menziesii (assembly GCA_001517045.1). Lineage (NCBI taxonomy): Eukaryota > Viridiplantae > Streptophyta > Pinopsida > Pinales > Pinaceae > Pseudotsuga > Pseudotsuga menziesii. The sequence continues at coordinate 178,367 of LPNX011015580.1, forward strand.
CATTGGTTGTTTGGTAGCTTGCTATTTTTAACACTATAATTGGCCATACAATTGTCCAAATGACAACCTTAACAAGTCGATTGTATCATGCACAATCAACCATACAAAGATACTAAAAAATAAACCTTTTTTTTAAAGAAAATTTTCAAATTGTGAAGAATAGAAAATGAGAGTATTTGACTTTTGAGAGAACCAAGAAGAATAATGTTGGTTATTAATGTTACTGATTGTTTTCATGCTTTGTTATAAACTTGTGGTATGCACATGTACTTTATTCTCTCTCTCTCTCTCTCTCTCTCACACACACACACACACACACACACACCACACACACACACACAAACACCCCCCCCCNCACTTGTATGTCTTGTTGATTAGATATAAGTTAAGGCTAAAATTGTCAAGGATTTAACATCTTATTGGATGATAATAGAGCATATTTATTGTTGTAAAGTTATTGTAATAAAGCAATTTTTAGATCTCGTGTATGCTTGGAAGTGTTTTCCCTTAGGCATGAAAATTGTTATCATGTGTTTGGTATCTTTTCTCTTTATATGACTAGTGTGTTGGGTTGAAGTGAGATCAAATATTGTCCATTGTATGAAGTTGTAAACTAATATTTCATATCAGCCATAGGGATAAAGTTCATAAGGGCTTGATCCAAGAAACTTAAAATGAGAATGAATAGATAGATCAAGGGTACCCCATTTAAAAAATCATAAATACCATCTACAATTCATAACTAGCTAGGTTTTGAATATCCTCCAGTTCATGGATTATGGGTTTCCCCCACGTTTCCCTTGGGATCCATATGTCCCCATTAATTACATAGATACCCATATGGCCTAATACATGAGCTATTTTCCTTATGCCATGGCATAAGAATTCAAAACTATATTCAGATTGTCATACCTTAAAAAATATATCCTTACATGATAAATATTTTGTATGTAAAGATTAGTTGTGGATTTGGGCCTTCTGCATGGCCCTTCAACCTTGCAAACTAATATTATGATATAAGACCCAGAATTTTGGCCATGTACTATGTCCTATGTTTGAAGGACCATTTGTGGTATGCTAAACCTCAAAATCACCATGGTATATTTCTATGACAAGGAATGGACCTCAAGAATCATGCACATCCCATGAATCCATTAGGTCATTAGTATCACCTTAGAATCTAAGTTTTGGCCCTAAAAATTAGAAAATACTGTGTAAACAATCCTTTATGTACTTAACAATATTAAATTCAGAATCATACCCTAGTTGCAAGCCAAACATCCCCAATGTCATCAAAATTTAAGATTAAAATGTTATTGTTGTAAGGAATATGCACCTTGAAATATAGGTTTTAAACCGCAATAATAAATATTCTAAGATATTTAAATAATAAGCTTCAATAATACTAACGCTTTGTGCACTATTGTAAATTAAATTTTATAATAATCCCTCCATTGTCAAATTGTACCATTTTTAAAGATTAAAAAGATTGATTTTTTGAATATTTGTCCCGGATGAATTTAGAATGAAATGCTTTGGGTTGAACGATGCATGGAGAGATAGAAACTGGCGAGTCACAATGAAATGCTTTGAATTGATCCATGCATGGAAATGTAGACACATCTGTCAATAGGGAGTGAGACAAATGACGAAAATCAGGTTCGCACACTATCCATGCAACTCTTCCTTTTATTTTAGAGCTGGGTTTTACCATAGGGTAAATATTTGACCCTCCTTGTAGTTCACATTTTCTACTTTGGCTGGTTACTAGGGTGTTCTACTATCTTCACCTCAACTACATCATTTTCTAGTTATGTTAGTCTTGGATAATTATTGGTCCAATCATTCTATTTTGCAATAGGATTTCAATCTACCTTACCTACTTCCCATCAACTTTGGTAATAGCAAATCCATTCTTGTGAACTGCTTCCCTTGTTAAAAACATTTCCCTTGATACTGATCAACCTCGTATGCATTACTACCATATATTTGTGCAAATGGCATCGAGTATTATAATTTTTTTCCTTAAAGAGGTATGTAGAAGACTGGATCTTGTATACCTAATCCAAATTCTTCCTGATTCAGTGCACTCCTTCCTTAACCACCCTTCTACACTAACATCGATTTTCTTCTTTTAAAATTGATCCTTCAACTTGTCCCTTGATTACTTGTCCTATATCAACTACCTTTCCATACCAATTATTTCCTGGCATTGATTTTTCTCCTTGTAATTCCTCGTCATTATTCTCTTCCAAAATGGTGCTTTAGGGGTTATTTGCACATAGTCCTTCTTTCCAGGATTCCCTATTTTGGTCTCGGGTCTCTTCTTGAGTGTAATCCTCGTGTTGCATCCAAGATTATGATACATGGGACTTCACACAATTTCCTTTTTTAACTAATTATGAGGGTTGGAGCTTCATTTCCTTAGCATGATATTCTTGTTTTCCCTTCTACATGTGGAATTTCTCATTTCCGTTTGTTTACTTGCTATCACTATTGATCCTGCATTTTTGAGGTTTCCTTTAGTAGCACCATCAAATTTCATTTTGATACACCCCCTCAATATCTTTTGGCATTTTATGAGGTAGGTCCTTATGAACATCAGTAGTTGATGCATGTTACTTACCCTTTCTTTTCTTGTGAGGACATTGGTAAGAAAAGTGTCAAAACTGCTAGAGATTGTAACACTTGACCTTTTAGGGGTCCTTTTCTTTAGTTGGACTAGATTTTGTACCTCTGAAATTATTATTGACGATCTTCTAGACTCCCTTTGAAGCCACACAATAAACTATCTCAACAATATGCAACCAAACCATTACAATACTCTACATCTTGAAAAAAACCATTGAGGAAGGTGATCCATACATCCAACAAATATTGAATCATTACTGTACATCAAAAGTGTATTGGGGACATATAACACCTCATATTACACTCCCTCTATGAGAGATTCCTCTCAGTGTTGCTCGCTACTGCATACTCAAACACTTAAATCTATATTCTTCTCACATCATACTCTTTAACTTTCTAATCAAGGCATATACGATTCAACTAAAAACTCTATCCGAATGATGTATCTCATACAAACTTGATGACTGAAAAATATTTGGGATCTATGACTTTCCTTGAAAGTCCATTGACCGTAATATGCTTCTCTGTCCCTGGTAGAGTCTCATGAGGCTACATAAGCCTCTCACAACATCATATCAAATATCAATCACATGCTCAAAGAACTCCAATGGTTTCCCTTTGATTGTTGGAAGGGTAAGCATACGAAATAGTAAACCACATCTTTCAGAGCCTCCTACTCCTCCCGAAGGTTACCAATAGATTAGGACAACAATATGACAATCTCAGTCTAAGGATTTCTTATGAAGGGTAGAAACTCATTGTATGACACGAGGGTGACCAACTCTCTGAAAGGTGAGGGATGTAAAGAATTTTCCACTTCCTCTCGATCCCTGTGCTGAAGCATAAGTCATTGACCAAAAATCAGGAGGTACTGTCATTTGTTCTGATCTAAATATCTATCAAGTTTTCCCTTTAAGTGATCCATATATATAATTGCTTCATTAATGAAAGGACTGAAATTAGAATATTACTTTACAACTTATGGCTCGAATGCTACTCTGACTATGAAAAGCTAACCTAAATTGAGATACTAAGAAGCATGTAAATACTAGGGTGATATTGAATTCCTCATAATGAATCCCAAGGAATTATAAGACTCCATACACCTTTTTTTCCCTCAAGAACCATTAAAAGTATCTTGGTGATTACAAAAAGTGTTGGGTAGTCCCCGATTAGCCGATTCTTGAACTCCATTATCCTTATTCCTCCATTACTCCTACAAATATAGCTCCCTTGACAATATGTTAAGTGTTGTTATGTTGTGTGATGGAGTTTGACATACTTTTACTCCCTATTTATTGGGTTGTGGAGTTCAAGAAAAATTTGTAGCCTATACGAGTTAAAGTGAACAATGTTTTAATAAATACCTTTAACCATTCTTTGCAATTGTAATGTATCCAAACTACCCCCCCCCCACACAAAAAAAGATAAAATTCATTTCCTCATCTTTATAATTTCATGCAATAACATCCACAATTACTCATCACTTTATTCAATTAGTGGGTTCCTTTGAAAATCTTCCTACTGCAATTGTAAATGTGCATGACCTACTTGTGTAATTGGTTCTACGTATGAATCTTATTATTTCCAAGGAACAATGCAACCCTTTTAATGAGTTTTTATTTTTATTTTTTATGTTAGGTTGAGCTACTCCTTATTTTCCTTATCTGACCCAAGCTTGGGATAAGTGATAACCGAAGGTGACACTTAAAAATATTGCACAAGAGGGATAAGGTTCTAGAGCGTTGCACAAAAAGGTGATATGGTCGAGACTCTCTCTCTGGAGTGCAAGACATACTTAGAGATCTACCCCCCCCTACAACTATGTGACCTATGTCAGCTTGTAATGACTGGAGGCATATGCTTGGGCATATTCCATCTCAGAAGCACCAATAGTTTTCTTGGCATAATATATGTCGGATATAAATTGGTGGTACATTTGATTGATTTTCCTCGAGTCTTGCATTGGTCCATGCTCATTATCTTTTGTCTACAAACCATTCCATCGTTTGGGAGAGGGGGTTCGACTCTACATAGAGAAGGAGTAAACCCTTATAAGATTTGATTATCATGCACAAGTAAATTGGGTTCAGATCATTCCCGAAATTAAGGTATGGAGTAATCACTTACAAAAAAACAAGAGGACAAAGACATTCAAATGACCTCATATGAATATCAAACTCATCATTGTTTGTATAAAATCAGAGGAGTGTTTATGTAGTTAAGCGTCCACACTATCCATCGATTCCAGGTAAGAAAATATGATTGTAATCTATCCTCCCTAACTGGTGTACATTTGAAATCTTGAATTAATTAAATTCTAATCTAATTCAGGGTTTTCATGGCAGGTCACCCAAAACTTCAAAAGGAAAAGAGGTTATGCCAGAATATTTGTTACTGTGGAATTAAGTCACTTAATTAAGGATACACATTCTTGATAGGTATGGTAATGTAAAGAATCCGCTTGTATTTGGAAAGGGTTTTCAATAGAAAGAGGTTCCTGTGTTGGTGGGAGAGTTTTTTTAGAACAAATTAAAGACACATTTATACTCCATTATACTGTAATATGTTTTGAGTGTAATATATATTAATCACAGGCACGAATCTATAAATTCTTCGTGGAATATATTTAGAATAAATAACTTATGGTAAAATTTGTTGACTATTTTAATTCACCTTTTCTCTGTTAGTCTTAATCATTGGTGTGACTGAAGTCATCGTTGTTTACAATATTAATTGTCAACCTTGATACCTGTGGTTACAGACTACGTGTCTAATCTTGAGAAGATGATAAGAGTCCTCTGTCAATTTAGTTATTTTTGTAATGATGGATGATAGGTAAAGAGTTATTCTTGAAGCTCAGTAAAACACCTCTAAATTTAACTACGTAGAATTGTCCTGGCTCTTACCTTCTCTATGGTGTAACGATTTCATGTGTTTCCTTTATAAGGGTAGAATCCTACATCTGCTCGGTTAGACTTTAGTCCCATTATTTTAATCATGTTTAGTAATCTAGATTAAGAGTATGAAGTTTTGCTATTATATCTCAACTTTGACCCTGTGCTCTAGGTTTTGAAGTTACCGACAGTCATTGAGTTAAAACCCTGCACGGGTTTATAAATATTAATACTAGTGAAATATTATTATAGGTATATAAAATGGATATATTATTTCATCATAATATCTTGCATGATTTTGATTAATTATGATTCAAAATCCAAATACACCCTTGTCTGACTTATCGTTGCCACTAGTTTTGAATACTTTTTCTAGATTACAAAGTCTTGTAAAATGAATTTGACAGATGTTGAATGCAATAAAGCGTTATATTATCTCCATCTTTTAAGGTTTTATTACCTTCATCTTAGGGTTAAGGCAATATCACTGCTGGGAGTTTCCCTTTAATTTCATATCCCGAAATCCCTTTGGATAAAGAAGGATTATCATAACTGTATAGTGTTTCCACATTAGAAGAAAATTAGATCTAAGGCTAAGATTATCTTATTCTACTTAAATCCATTAGACTAATTTTACATTACAAGAAATAATTTGAGTCTATATATTTGAACTTAAGACTATCCGACAATAATATATCAAAATAAAGGCTTATTTTGTTTTTTAGCCATTACTACTGTTGATGAAAAGACAAGTTTGTTAATTATTACTATGATAGCACTGAATATTCAATAAATCATTCTAGAACAATTAGTCCACCTTTATTATTTCAAATGACTATATATATATATATATATATATATTTTGTCATTTATCAATCCCAAAACTAATGGAATATAAACCATTTAGATTGTCTAGACACTTAAATTAAAACTAATTTCAAAGTTTCATTGATAGTATTTAAGTAATAATATTCATTCTTCCATCATGAAAAACAAAATAAAATTATCAAACAAACTATAGAGAACATCCATTGAAAAGAAACTACGAGGATTTCTCAAGATACTTATATGGAGTTTGAAATGCAAGGTCATGAATATTTATAATAATTAAATATGCAATGGATCATCCATCCATAGAATGCAAAAAACTCAGCCCTTGTTTTCCGTAGTTTCACCCCCGAGCGAAGACAATATTCCACTAAGGAAGAGAAATCCTTTTAATTATAAACCTTTTCTCTGTTTTATGGAGTTACTCTTTTATTACACATATCCATTCAATGGTTTAGTTCTGGGAAGATGATCTAACTGCACACCTAATGATAATTGTAGAAGGACATATCTTTGAAATAAGGTATAGTAAGTTAGTGTTCATCAGTCAATGTAAATACGATCTCTTCATTAATTAAGACCGACTAGTTTTGAATTCCATTTACTTGTAGATGATTCAAGCCCATATCCATTTCAATTTTTAGTCGTGTCTTTAGAGCCATGAACACCCCAAAATAATCAGTAACTCTCCCCACATTTGCATTAAATCTATAATGATGAGTGTCTGAGAAGGATACAAGTCCTCCTACTCCACAAACAACCTCTATTCCATGGTAGGAACCATACAAAATATTCAAGCATTAGATGTGTCTATTTGAAGTACACCTACCTTCCTGGGAGGGTCTATCTTCCTAGGAGAGTCTGGAAATGTGGTAGAATGGATAAAACCTGAGTTGAGACCTGGAAGGCAGGAAAATCCTTGTCCTCAAACACATGAATTCCTTGCAATCCATATTCTCCATAGCACTAGAAATAGAACATATCTATAGGATTTTAGATCAATTCCGTTGAACCGGATCTGCAAACAGTTTAATAGACTCTCTATCCCACAAATGAAGTAGACATAGTCTGGTTTGTGTGTTGTTCCAGACATACTTAGAGAATATGCAGTCAATGTTGATTATATCATGCCTCATTCCTACAAAGAAGACAAATACTTGGTCCAAACTTATTCCTTTTCTAAAGTTGATCCCAGGTAAGGACTTTGTTGTAAAGTTCTAACCTGTAATACCCTATGTGTTAAGCCCCAAACACATGTAATTTATAATGGTTTATTATTGTGGTATAGGGCGCCAAAAAAGGGTCTTTAAGGACCTAGATACAATATTATTATTTTGTAAATAATTAATTAATGAAAACAATTGGCACATCAGGCACCACTAAATGAGCATGGGAGGCCTAGATCCATAATGTGAGGGGGAATGGTGACATTCCTAGCTCTTTGGAACTTGTTTGGTTGATATTGGTCCATATTTACGTCTTGGTGATTTTATTAGTTGATAATCACCCAAAAATTGTACAACATACCCAAATTTTGATTATTTTAGCATATGTTGGTAATTTTGAGCCCAATTCATGATTTAGTGGGCCTCCTTGGTGTTTGGGTGGGTGTCACTTGTTGATTGAGCCCCTTTGGTGGTTTTGTAACTCCTTTGTGGAGGTTACATTTGGTTTTGTAACTCCCATTTGCACAAGTGTTCCCTCACTGACCATTTTTAGTCCTAACACCTCAAAAGTTGTGTAAATAATTATGTAACTCCTTGTTTAAATACTTGTGTAACTCTTGTGTAAATCCTTGTGTAAATTCTTGTGTAAATCTTGTGTAAATGCTCGTGTAAATCCTTGTGTAACCTCCCTTTTCTATTTTCTATTGGATTGTGTGACACCTCACCTTATTAATTTTGATTCCTCTTCATGGATGATGTGTCCACATATGAATTTGAGTGGGGTGGAGTGGCTTGGAGTCACTCTCCTTGAAATTTGAATTGCTTGGGTTGGATTAGAGTTAACCTCTCCCCTTGGATTGAATCAAGTTTTCTTACCTTGGTTTGGTTTGACCTCATTGAGCTAGAATTACCTTCTTTGGTCTATAAATACATGTTTGATATCCTTGGTTTGGGGATTGGTTTTCATGGTTCTTTTGGATGGTTGTTGATTATGGTTGTCCATACCTTTGTTGGTGAGAACTTGGAAAACCATGAATGCTATTCTATGTGAATGAAATTTGTGCTTGAAGAACTATGCTATTGTATGGTGTTTTCGGTAATCTTGGAAAACTATGTTGTAGTTCCTATGTTTCCACTACTTGGATATGTCCTAGACCTGCACATAAATCCTGATGGTGATTGACGATATCTCGATGTCCTAGGGGGTCTAGACTACCATTGCACTTGGTAGTGGGGTGGAAGAGGAAGTATGTGGTGAGGAATAGGTTTTTGGATTCTCAAACTGATACTTGAGATGTTATTGAGTGCAGCTATGTTGTGGATCTGGGGCCTCAATTCGAAGGTGTCCTATCAAAGTGAGATATGGATTGGCAGTGCCAAAGGCTGGGTGGAGCGTGGTCCGGATGATGCCAGTTGCGCATTGATAAGATAAGTGATTTATATCATGTTTATTAAATTTACTTGTATCTAATATGATTTAATTATGGATTCACATGAAATATTTGATGAAACATATGAGATATTTGTGGAAGAAATTTCTCACATAATTCAATCTGTTTATGCAAAAATTTTATGAAGGAATTGGAAACTAGTTTTATAGGCTTTTGTCCAAAAATTGTTTGAGGAAATAATTATTTGGTACCTACGATACAAAGATGATATTTATGCCCGTGTTCATTATATAATGTGTATTTTTATGGTACAATAACCTGAGAATGGTTTAAGACACTTCTTTTTGATGCTTCTACCTTTTATTTGAAAACTAGTTTTTTCGATTTGACTGTTTGGCATAGTTTGGAGACTTAGCACATGAAGTGTTTTTAAAATGCCTGAGTATTCCTTTTATGAATACGTCTGATAAATAATATTGAAATTTGTGTGAGAATATGAGGATACATATTCTTGGTAGTGTCTGGGAAATGTATACCGTAATTCTAGATTCATTTCTAATTTCTAGCTCCTTCATTGGAATTGTTTTGAGTAGATTTGTGGCTTTGCATATGAAGTGTTTGAATTTTTTTTAGAATGAGATATACATATGTTATGACTGATAAAACATGTTATTTATATTTGGAATTTCATTTTAATGATTCTATGATCCATGGATTTAATTATCCTAGCTATACCTAGAATTACTAGTCAATTCAGATGAGTAGAATTAACTTCTTTTATGAGTTGTTTAATGGAATGTATATGGGTGGAAAGCTACAGAAATATGACTATAATAACCCTTGATATTATTTCCATGAGCTACAATATTCATATATTTCTCTTTATTTTTCATTTGGAAAGTTAAATTGAAAACTAGGTACATTGAGGTGAAATTGGTAAATGTTGGTTTATTGATTAATACTGAGAGGGGGGGGGGGGGGGGAATCAGTATTGTTATATTTTTAGTATTTTAAAAACTTTTAAATCTATCATTAAAAACACATAACAACAAGAATACACAGAACACAATTTTAACATGGAATCTCAATAGGGTAAACCACCAATACGTCCTATTATTGCAAAATTGTTATTTACAAATAGTTTTTCCTGCTTCTACAGACAAGGATGGTATTACACCCTGTTTAACAATATCAATTGGAAGGAGGATAAAACCCCATGGTTTATTAGCTACGACTAAAAGGATGCTTCAACACCCTATTTACCAATGCCAATTGGAAGGAGGCTACAACTCCCTGGTTTATCAACTACAACTGAAAGAAGGCAACAACCCCCTGTAGGCCTATTTCTTGCCCTAGTGCTACCCTGCCACCTTGATATGTTTCTCATGATTTATCTCCCATTGAATTTTTTCACACGCACTGGTCTCTAATTCTGATCATGCAATTCGAACTGCAGAGACGTCTTCCTTCTTACTCAGGCCACTGCTTAAATACTTCTCAGCGTTTAATCTTCTTTCAACAGTTGCGTCTCTTCAAAATAAACAAACACAACTTTCACTATTGTGCCCTTTCAGATCTAAGGATCACACCTTCCAGAATGTCCTTTCATGTTCTTCCATTGATCCTGCACCTCAGAAATCGTTTCCGCAGCTTGGAAACCATTTTCGCACCTCTGTCCAACATTTGTAGATGCTTCTGCACTACCAAATTTCTTTATGTAGGATCAATTTACTGATCCAATCAAATTCATTGATCTTATCTCTAATTCAATCTGGACCGTTGATCTAACTATCGATTTCGGCCTCGAAATCATCTTTTCGCACCAATATTTACTCATCAATGATTCCCTACCGTTGATCTTTGTTAGTCATTTTACTGAATGTCGATATCTAGATTACGTGATGTCAACTTTCCACTTTTTCCTTTCTGCAAACTCCTTTCAGCAGGATCCTTTCTACAGGCTCCTTTTCGCAAGCTCCTTTCCGCAATATCCTTTCCACAAGATTCTTTCCACAAGCTTCTTTCTGTTTTTTTCCTTCTGCAATTTTAGCGGAACTAACTTCATCCATCCGATCTTTCTAGATTGTGGGATGCAGGATGCGAAAACGTAACATTTCAGCTTTCCACAAGATCCTTTCCGCAAGCTCCTTTCCGTAATTTTTCTTTTGCACCATCGATTTTTTGTGGAGTCTTTCTTGACCGTTTTTCTTGCGGATTATGGGATGTGGAATCACACTTACCTATTTTATACTTCCACAACTTTGTTTCTACATTTTCCTGGACTATTGATTTCCTTGCGAATTTACCCCTGATCGTCTGATCTTGATCTTTTGTAGAACTTTGGCTTTTGCGCCTATCTTTTGCGGGATGCTTCCTAACTATCGGATCTTGTGCGAGATGCTTCCTAACTATTCATTTTATAACTAATGCAGATCTACATTTTGTCTTTGCAGATTATACAAAAGCTGATCCTCATTCATTGGATCTCATGCAGCTAACTATGCCACCTCATCATCGTGCCATTTTGTCTACTTTGACTTATGCTGCGTTAACTCTATGTTAACTTTTCCATGGTATCTTTTGCTTATCCTTTGTACTTCATAAGCAATTTTTCCATCAATACCTTGGTATTTCATCATCATTGGGACACCATCATATTCCATGTCATCATATGTGTCATGCCACATCCTCAACTATGCCATGCGATGCCACATCCTCGACTATGCCATGCCATGCCATCACTACCTTATGTTGATGTATTTGTCACTTTGGACTGTATTCATCTATGTATCTTATGTATTGTAACCCGATGTTTATTCCGAGATGTATCTATAATGTAATAGAGTCATGTTGTCATGCCCCGATGTTCTGATTGGGAGGATCAATAATGTAAACAAGTCATGTCAGGTCATTGTGGGTAACCCTCTGATTGTCTAAGGGTTAAAGTCCTTGCAGTTTCGGGGCACTAGGGTTATTAGAATCTCCTAGCAGAGTTCGGACTTGGTAGGGTTTTAGTCATGTTAGGATTAGTATAAATAGAGAACTAGAGTCTCTATTTATCACACAACTCATACACACTCAATTGTAGCACATAGTTGAGGAAGGAGAAGAGACTGGGGCTAGACAAGAAGAAGATTACTACTGTCGGGAGATCACTTACTGTTTTGGTGTTGATTCTATCTCTAAGGAAGTTGCGGGGTTTTCTCCATTTATGGTTTCCTCGAGGAAAAACACTGTGTTCATTGTCTCTTGTGTTTGATTTCTGTACTTGTTATTCTCTCAGTTAAATATCCTAATAATGCTAGCTTAATGTTGAAAAACTAACACCTTAGTCTTTCACTGAGTTTGTCCTACCATCATATCCACTGGTTATTCCTTTGTCATTCATGAACACATTTGAAATCAACGACAACTATATACTCAAATATGCCAACAATACCCCCCTTTGGCATTGATGGCAACCTCTAAACATTCTTTCCCTTTGACAACAATGAAAAAGGATAACCTTTTATGCCAATGCTGCACCTATTTTGATATAGGATTTCCTGTCTCTCTTCATTTTGACAACTCCTCCTGTCATCATATCTTCCTTTTAAATGAACTTGTTTATTTAAGCAATGTATTATCATTTATATTATCATTTCATGTTCTTGAATGATATCTTAACTGATAGATCCATGTACTCCCCTTGTCACTGTACTTCTTCTCCTTTGTCAACATTTTTGTGACAGAGTCTACACTCATCATTTTTTTAACACTCTACCATTTTCTGTTCTAGGATACAAGTTTTCCCTTTTATTTTTAAAACTATGTTCTTGCTTCCATATCTAATGGTCTATTCTACCTGTAAGTAAACTGGCTTCCACTTTTACCAGAATTCCTTAATCCCGTGCATTTAGATCTTCATAGAAAAGAAACTAGCATATACCGCTGGATTCTTTTGGATTTTAGATCTATATTATCAACTGTCCAGGGACCCATGACTTTATATCCTCAACATAGAGATTACTTCAGTTTATTACATAATTTCTCTGGTCTCACTATCTCAGACACAAAGACTCATAACCTCAACCTTGATCACCCATTATCTTTGAAGAATATAGCTTTCAATATACTTCAACATTAGACACCAATTGAGTTTTTCTTAGATACCAATTGAAATTTTCTGACTTTAACTCTCCCTGAGTATAAGCTTCCTCTAAAACCAATGGTGGTAGTTAATACAATTTTGAAAACAGAACCAAGGTTTATTAACCACGTAATGAGATATTACCAGAATTGATCTGCATTATCCCTCTTTTTCTCTTCTTTTCACACTGAAATTTAACCAGAAACAATTGTTTTCCTTCTTATCTTTAAAATCCTTAATTTAAAGATATCAATCTCCCCTTGATATCATGCAACATTTCCTATGCCTTTAAGATGACTGTTCATGCCCTTAGTTTTTAGGGTTTTTTTTATTACAAATGAGAGAATTTTGTAGAAGTAAATTCCACAATTGCTGTCTTCTTCGTCATCTATTTCATCCTTAACTGCATTAGGGTATTCTTCTACACCACTAAGTATTTTTCCCTCATGATGAGTGTCATTTTTATCTATGACCTCATTATTCTCAACATCAACTACAGAGACTTCATTAATGACTGAAAGTTGTGTTTCTTCTAAAGCTTCTAATTCTTTCATCCACACCTTTTCAGGAGGTGTACTATTTACTTGTCCTTCACCATGCTCTGCGTTGGTGTCTTGTTCCCTTTTCATCCTTTGATTTTATCCCCTGACTCTGCAGTAAGCCACCTTGTGACCAAACTTATGACAATAATGACAATAACCATGAAACTTTTCTTTATCCATAGGAGGTCTTTGGTCGAGTTTGTTTCCTAACTACCATTTTATTCCACTGTCTCTGAACTTCTACTGGAGCATGACATTTCAGTTGACAATTCCTAGCCAAGTGTCCAAAGTTATTACATTTGTAACACTCTATATCAAATCTTTGGAGAAGTCCAAACTGGTTATGATTCCTTACCTTCAAATTTTTAATTGCATCCTTCTTGTAATCATGAATTTTTTCATAAGCCTTGCATTTTAGGGCTTTATGACCAAAATTATTACAGGAATAACAATGACCCAGAAATATTTTCTGATTTCTATTTATTACTTGTCTCTTGAGCTCCTCATGAGTTCTGTCTTTGTAATGAAAAGATAAAGCATATTCTTTACACTTTTCCTTTTTAACAGGACTCTTCAGTACTTCAACATAGCTCTTTGTACTTCCTCTCTGATCAGTGAGTGGGAAACTCTTTGGCTTATTTTCTTTAACGAACCCTAAACCAGATATGTCACTGGATGATCTTTGACTGTTCATAATGTCATCCAAAATCTTTGAGTTGTTTTTAAACTTAGATTTGATAAATTTTTCATCAACCCCTTCTCTAAGTCGAGCAATTTCTTTCTCAATTTTTTCAGAATCTTGATTTCTTTTCCTGAGAAGAACTACTAGATCTTCCTCACTCTTCTTGGCCTCTTGAAGTTGGTTTCTCAAATAAGTAATAATATGATTTGTCTCTTCTTGGTATTTAGACAGTTTCTCTTTAAAAACTTTGTTTCTTTTCCTACTTCTTTTAATTTCATCTACAAAAACCATGTATTCAGCTCCTATGTCCACTTCTGATTCCTCATCTGAGCTTGCTGTTCCTAAAAACATGATTTCATTATCTTCACTCATTTCATCATATTCACTTTCTTCCTTGGAATATAAGTTCTTCTTTTTCTCTTTATACTACTTTCTACCCTTATGACAACATGATTCTTCATGGTCACTCACCTCTTGTTTTGGGTAGGGACACTTATGAGAAAAATGTCCAATCCTGCCATAGTTAAAACATTTCAAAGGTAGTTTACCTTTGTATTTCCCAGTGCCTTTATTAAGTTTACTTACAAAGAGGGCTTACTCATCATCTATATTCTTTGATTGATTTTTGGAAAAGACTTTAAACACTGCTTCTTTCTTTGAGGTTTCATTTAGTCCAGTTCTCATCTCATATGCAGTGGGAATTCCATGCAGCTCATCTGCTGTCACTGTTTTAAGGTCATCTCGTTCCTATAGGGTGGAAACCTTTGAGTCATATATCATTGGTAATGTTCTTAGTATCTTGCTTACCACTTCTTTTTCTTTCAATTTTCCTCCAATACCTCTAATAACATTAACCACCTCATCTACACGAAGAAGGTATTCCCCAATATTCTCTTCTTCTCTCATTTTGAGGCTTTCAAATTGACCTTTATATGTCTGCAGTTTGGATTCTTTGACCTTTGATGCTTTTTCATAGATAATCTTCAACTTATCCTAGGCTTGTTTGGTAGAAGTGCATTGCATAACCTTTGTAAATACAGTGTTTGTTAATCCACTCAAGATTGCATTAAGGGCTTTAACATTTCCTTCATATTGGACTAGTTCTACTATGTCTGTAGGGTACTGGTTTCCTATGTTATGTTATTTTTTCAGTTTCTTCCCAAACCTTCCATCCCAGGGACATCAGATGACACCTCATTCTTACACTCCAGTATGCATAATTTTCTCCTGTAAATAGTGGAGGTCTGTTAGTGGCCAAGCCTTCTTGTTGATCCATAGTGGTTATATAAAGGATCTACCTTCCAATGGTTAAACTGTGCTGAAGGAACCCGATCTGATACCAATTGTTGGTTTATTGATTAATACTGAGAAGGGGGGGTGAATCAATATTGTTATCTTTTTACTATTTTAAATCTTTCATTAAAAACACATAACAACAAGAATACATAGAGCATAATTTTAACATGGAAGCCAATAGGGTAAACCACCAATACGTCCTATTACTACAAAATTTTTATTTACAAATAGTTTTTCCTGCTTCTACAGACAATGATGGTATTACACCCTATTTACAAATATCAATTGGAAGGAGGCTACGACCCCTTGGTTTATCAGCTACGACTTGGAAGGAGGATATGACCCCATTGGTTTATCAGCTACGGCTAAAAGGATGCTTAAACACCCTATTTACCAATGCCAATTGGAAGGAGGATACAACCCCTGGTTTATCACCTACAACTGAAAGGAGGCAATAACCCCCTACAGTCTTGTTTCCTGCCCTAGCACCCTGATATATTTCTCATGATTTCTCTCCCACTGAATTCTGTCACACCCACTGGTATCTGATTTTGATCATGCAATTCGAACTACAGAGACGTCTTCCTCAGGCCGCTGCTTAAATACTTCTCAACGTTTAAGCTTCTTTCAACACTTGTGTGTCTTCAAACTGAACAAACACACCTTTCACTATTGCACCCTTCATATATGAGGATCACACCTTCCAGAACATCCTTTCATGTTCTTCCATTGATCCTGCATCTTAGAAATCGTTTCCATAGCTTGGAAACCATTTCTGTACCTCTCTCCAACATTTGCAAGTGCTTCTGCAATGCCAAACTTCTTTTCATAGGATCAATTTCCTGATCCAATCAGATTCATTGATCTGATCTCTAAGTCAATCTGGACCATCAATCTAACCATCGATTTTGGCCTCGAAATCGTCTTTCTGCATCAAGATTTCCTCATCAACGATTCCCCACCATTGATATTCATCGGTCATTTTCCTGATCTCTAGATTGTGGGATGCTGGATGTGGGATGTTGACTGTTTAATTTTGCCTTTCTGCAAACTCTTTTCCACAAGCTTCTTTCTGCAATCTTCTTTCCATAAGCTCCTTTCCACAAGCTTCTTTCCGTAAGCTTCTTTTCACAATTTTCCTTCTACACCATTGATATGTTTTAGCGGAACTAACTTCAGCTGTCGGATCTTTCCAGATTGCAAGATGCAGGATGCGGGATGCAGAAACGTAATATTTCGACTTTATGCAATTTTTCTTTTGGACCATCGATCTTTTGTGGAGTCTTTCCTGACCATTGATCTTGAGGATTATGGGATGTAGTATTCAGAATCACACTTACCTATTTTGGACTTCCGCAACTTTGTTTCCACATTTTCCTGGACCATTGATTTCCTTGTGGATTTACCCCTGACCGTTTGATCTTGATATTTTGCGTAACTTTAGATTTTCTGCCTATATTTTTCAGGATGCTTCCTAACCGTCAGATCTTGTGCAGGATTCTTCCTAACCATTCATTCTAGAACTAATGCAGATCTGCATCCTGTCTTTGTAGATTATACAAAAGCTGATCCTCATTCATCGGATCTCATGCAGCTAACTATGCCACCTCATCATCATGCCATTTTGTCTTTACTTTGACTCATGCTACGTTAACTTTTCCATGGTATCTTTTTCTTATCCTTTGTACTTCATAAGAAACTTTGCCATCACTACCTTAGTCTTTCATCATCATTAGGACACCATCATATTCCATGTCATCATATGTGTCATGCCACATCATCAACTATGCCATGCAATGCCATCATATGTGTCATGCCACATCCTCGACTATGCCATGCCATGCCATCACTACCTTAGTCTTTCATTTATTTTGTCCTACCATCATATCCACTGGTTATTCCTTTGTCATTCGTGAACACCTTTGACATCAATGACAACTATATACTCAAATCTTCCAACAAAAAATAGTTTTTGGATCCGAATCTCTGTTTTTTGTAAAAGATGAATGTACAACCATATGCTCTATTATTGGTGCTTTAATTGTGCCGTAGAATTCTATTTTCCATATCTGTACCTTCACCTATTTTTCCTCGTAACTCGGTGAGACCGGTTTAATTGAATTCTCGACAATGTTTATTAACTAGTTGTATTGATGAACGTTGAAATATTCTTCGTTTATGTACTTGGATCATATATGAAAAAGTAGTTTATTTTGATGTACGTGCATGCTTAAATATGTTTATAATGGTTTTAGGTTCATGTTTTCGTTCATTGGCATGGTTGTGTGTCGAATTTTGCAAGATTAGTTGTTAGTATTGAATGACTAGTTAACTAGTTCTTGTGGAATCATTTTCATACTTACTATGTTTAATTAATTGGAAAATGGTAATTAGGCCTGATTTACAATTTATTAGGTGTTTATTAGTCATTGAAATTGATAAACAATGGTTAAGTGATAAACAAATGAAATTATATTTAGTACTGTCAATTGTGCATCAAGTGTCGTTAAGTAATGTAATCAAAACACTAATTACTAGTTAATCATGATTAAGAGTAAATGGCCTTTAGAGGTGAAATTTATGTCTAAATTGGATGGGAATGGACATGTGATGTTTTTAGAAGGTGTTAGTAATAATTCCCAACCCTTGTATTAGATGTTGGAATAGGCATTGAATTTATTTTAATTTATTGGTAATTAAAGAGACTTTGTGGTGATTAAATCCTGAAAATTGAAATTTAATATTTGTTTAACTAATCCATTGTGCTAAAATTATCTAATTAACATTAGAGAGATAATGATATGCCCCTCATATCTCTTGATAGACACGAGGGATATCACAAGTGGCATAAGAGCTTAGGTTCCAATACTGCGGCTGTTGGGCCTTCTACAGAGTTATTATCTTCTGCATATGTGCATTTGGAATTTACAAATGTTTAGTAAGATGAAATTAACCTCTGTTATGTTAGTAGAAGAACAATAAGCCTCACTTCAAAGATTAGTTTGTTGTATCCCTTAAAATTCATTAAATATTTCATATTTGTTGTTCAATAGATTGACTGGTAACTACTATGTGGTGCATATCTAATAATTGAGAGACTTGATTGGTTGATGCTTATGCATTGCCTCCTTTACTATTCATTGAATTGTTAATATTGAAATGCTTCTTGTAGTATGACTTATTTACTGATACATTATGATTATTAACTGATAAGTAAATAATTTTCATTATAATAATATGTAATGTGTGCCATTATCACTATTAATTTAATGCTAAGTTATTAAGATGATATAGTTCTATTATTATTTAATATTAATATGATTTATTAAGTGATATTTATGCCTTATATGAATTTGATATTTTCTATGGATGATAGGCTTTTACAGTATTATTTATGCCAACATGGATGAGTAACTCCTTGGCTATTTTAGGAATGGGACTCTTGTATAAATGGTGTTTGTCATTCTCATTTTTATTTTATGCAAGTAATATGTTTTTATACTATTTATAAATTATTATTATGCTAACTTATCTAATTAGTTAGTGGTGGAATTGCCAATTGGAGGTAAGCATAACTATGGGCTATTTTTGTATTATATTATTTAATTAATTTATTTTGGGGTTAGTGGTAACATTATTATTATCCTAGCTATCTTACTAATATATTTATTGAGTGGAGAAAATAAACCACTTGTCCTTAATGGTTCATATTCTCTTTTATTTTATTTATTTTACTTATGGAGATGTAACTCCTAGTCTATTTTTGGAGGGAATGAGCCACTTGTCTTTAATGACTCATATTCTCTTAATATTATTTATTTTATTTTATGTAGTGATATATATGACACTGACATAAATATGTATAATATGATATATGTAATATTTATAGTTGTTAAACGTATATATAAGAATATATGCATTATTATATATATGGATGCTTATATGTTTGTATATACTATAATATGTTTTTTATTATATGCAATAGTTATTAGTATTACATGTATGTAATATTGCGAATATACTATATGTATAGAGGTGAATGCATGTAATGATGTAAGTGTAAAATTTGGAGGTGTATGGAAGTGTTTGAAAATGTTTGAGTGTTTGGAGTTGTTTGGAAGTGCTTGGAGGCATCTAGAGGTATTTGGAGGTATTTGAAAGTGTTTGGAGGTGTTTGAAAGTGTTTGGAAGTGCTTGGAAATATTTGGGAGTTTGGAAATATTAGGAAGTATAGTGTGATCAAAAGTGTTATGTTAGTATATAAGTTATAATACGTATCTAATATGATAGTATTGGGTTATGCAATTATTGCTTTAATTGTATGGATAGTGTGGTATAACATAATAGTTATATGAGTATATTAAATATAGAATATAAAGGTTATATGACTAATATGTTGTGTATATGATTAGTAATAATATGATGTATGATTGAATAATTATAATATGTATGTAAATTAAACGTGTGCATGTTTATAAATAATACATAGTAATAGTAAGTATGGTATATGGTATGGGTGTATGATAGTGTGTTGTATAGCTAGTAATTATTTTATTGTAGACTATTAAAAGATTTTGGTGGTAGGATGTTTGGTTGTTTGAGGTGACTATGTCTTTACTTTGATTGATAAGTAGTGCACTACATGTAAATAATTAGTAATGTAAAGTATTATTATATATATCCTCATGTGCTAATAATTCTATGTAATGTTATGATAAATAATAACTATTTGATATGATTTCTATAGTTGATGTATGTTGTTTGATATTGGATGTTATTGATTGACATGGGTTGATTAATGGTTGATACTTGTATGGAATTGTTATCACATTATGTATGGCTATTATTGGTTATCTGTTAGTTGGAATATTTCACCTTCTGTAGACAGTAAGGTGTTCCACTGGTCTGAATGGTTCAGATCTAGAACAAATGAAGGACAGAGGTTGAAGACTCTCCCTGGACACCGTAGATACCTAGAATGTGATGCTTCGATAGTACCCCTGTGTCCCTGCCATAATATTAAACATGCAAACACATCAAAACTTTCGGAATATAATCTACTGATCCATGTTAGTGACTAAGGAATATAAAAACATACATGCGAAATCAAACAACAACAATATATGTGGGACATAAATCAACTTGCATTAATATAGAAATATGAAGAAGTTTACAACCAAGCCTTAGTGTTGACATGCATCTCCATGAAACCAAGCATTCTCATCCCCATAAGCTCCGACTCTAGCCCTCTATGCTCTCCAATGGTCTTGGGCCAAGTGATCAATCCAACAGCATAACAATACCTTAAGAGTTCTCCCCCTTCCACCATGGATATGAGCTTGTATTTATAAGGCTCAATGGATAGGGATGGTTGAGAGATTAGTGGATGAGGTGGCCTCTAGGGTCCTAGGATGAGGTATCTTGAGCTCAACTGACCCACAATGATAGGGATAAGGGAGGACACCAGGCTTATCATCTAGAAGCCTTGAGAAACTTCTCTTTTCCCCTTTTTACCCAGGGTATTACATTTCTCCTTCAATGACAGAGCGGTTCTGGTAAGAAATGATTATGGACTAAGGGCCATAAGCGGTGGCACCACTTGTGGATAAAAAGGGATAGGTGGTGAGAACAAGGTACCGCTCCTGGACAACAGGGAAGTGTGGTGCTGGGAATTTTCATGAAAGATTGATAATTAGCATGGGTTTCCACTCCAAGAGCTAGGATTCAGGGCAAGTAGGTATGTCAAGAGTATTATCACATGATGGTGATAGGATTTTGGTATAACATGATGCCCCCCAAAGCATGAGTCTTAGAGGGATACGATAAACGAGATCCTTGAGAGAACAAGTCGTTGCTACGAGGTGAAAGTGTCGACTCCATCAGAGCATGTTGTCAAGTAGGCATCTGTAGTACATCAGTATGTTGACTCATAGACACAAGTAACCAAACTCATGGCTGCAGACCAATACAAGGCAGATCCATGAGAGGAATAAAAAAGCATGGCTACTAGAATACAACGTAGATCCATGTGATAGAGGACTCAAACTTGGACATAGCTACTAGACATACAATGTAGATCTATGTCATACAGACGCAAATTTGAGCATAGCCATGACCATACAGATGTGGATCCATGCTATATATACAAAAATCCATCGCAACCTGGGGAAAAGTAATGAGCGCTTTAAACAAATACCCAGGGTCTTCGTCTCGTCTTCCATAAGGTACGATTCTATCCATGTGATTACAATGATCTAAAGTCAAACATGGTAGAAACCACTTGATTACCGATCAATGATGTGAACTGTTAACAAGTGCGAGGGAGATCATCATTGACGTCAATGATTCCCAAGGTACCCTAGTACAATCTACTGAGTGTGAATAGATGTCCTGATGTCAAAAACCCAGCTGATTCTATCGATCAAAGGTCAATGATGTGAACCTATGTCGAGAGCAAGAGAATCTGTCATTAAGGCATACAGATCTCAAGGTACCAAATATTGCTTCTAAGACTATTTACCAGATGATGAGCTGATGTCAACGGGAAAAGTCTCGTCGAAGGAGAGCCATGATGAGTCCCACATCGATGACATGAAACTCAAAACATAGTTCTGGAATGATGTGAATGTAGTAACCATATGACTGACTCAAATATACTGACACAAAGACCGTGTGGACTACATAGGTAAAACTTCTTCAAATCCCCCTTTGAACATCAGGTGGCATGACAAAAAGACTTGGCATCATGACTGAATGGGACAGACACGCAATGCAACAGTGGACAATGCATTCTTTTGAAAGACTCAAAGGATTGACATGACTCATGAAAGTGGATCATCGCAGAGATCAGCTGAATACCCAATTGACTGACATGATGTGCAGACAAGTGCCATGTTCAAAGGTAATGACAAACAATTGCCATTATTTGCAAAATGATTCCCTTCCCATTTCCCCTATGATGATCGATTAGTGCCTCTTTTCGGTTATATGAGTTCAAAGAGGGTAACAAACACTCGATATAGCTTGTCAAAAGATAAGTCCAGACTCATATGTTTTACGAACCTGAGAAAGGAGGGGTTCGTTCCCAAAATAGGTCTCTCAATGTTTAATTTAATGAGTCCACTGAAAGAAAACTCGGTATTGTTCATGTTTAGAGATTCTGAACGAATACAGAAGAAGACTCCAAAAGGGGTCCTTTTTCGTATGATTTAGTCCCTAAGGCCTGAAAAAGTATAAAATCATACCTTAGGGAACTCTTCCAGTCATGATTAGTTGGAGTGTTCCTTTTTCGTAAATAGTCTTATCTGAACCGAAAAAGAGATAACCTACTGTCGGACAGACGACTCTTCAAATACTTTAACGAGCGTGAAGAAGACAAGATCGCTCGACGATCTTTTTGTATTTAGGGAGCCTGAAAAGAGTTTAAAGAGAACTCCATGATGTTTCTTTACACAATGTCACTTTTTACGAGCCTGGAAAGAATCGACGATCTTTTTGTGTTTAAGGATCCTGAAAAAGAGGTGAAAAGAAGACTCCATGATGCTTCTTTACACAATGTCAATCTTTAACGAGCCTAGAAAGAAACTAAAATGGACTCGGACCTTTGATGCTAGATTTTAAAGAGCGTGACAAAGTGTAGTAATAAACGGTCGTCGACCTTTTCCCTTTTATGAAAGTGCGAAAAATCCATAAACAAACTTCCAAAGCTTCTTACAATAGCTCTCTTATCCTGTGATCGACTCAGAAACAAGTGTTAAATGCATTCATAACTACAATTAAGGGATTACGACAAATAAACTTTGACTAAAATATGATTTTATATCAAAACTACAGTATGTCAGACCCAAAAATGCCTATATAAGTCATGTAAATAGTAAAAAATCAAATCATTTCACTATTTACCCATAGCAGGGAGCACTCGAAGCATTTTCTTAGCCAGATCTTCAGCAGCTGATACCGGGAGTTTCCATCGTTCATTTTCAGCATCGTCAGTTGCAGGTAACAGCTAAAACCCTTCTCTTTCATTTCATAACATTTATTTTGAGTTTTGGTGGGGTTTTGGGCTCATATGGCAAGCCCTAAAACCTTAAAAGCGGGCACCACAGCTATCCCTTGCGAAATACGCGATACCACCCGAGAATTGCACCTATAACATGGTGGAGAGGCGATGCCACCGCCTGTCTTCAACGGTGCACAAGAGGTGCCGGCTGTGGAGAATTTAAACCAATAGTATGAGCAATATAACTTCATTCCTTTGATTTTTAATGATTAGGGATGATTCTAATGCATACTATGATTGTTTTTGGTAGGTCTAGGTTGCTCAAAACATGGTGATATGGAAAGAAAGAACACATGAAAATGAGGATGCTTTTGCTGAGAGAAATGCGGGTTGTACGAGATTGTGGGCTCTTGAAGTTCTTCCGGACCCCAAGCATGGTGTTGCATGAGCGGTCACTGAAACACATACTGCAGATGTGGAATCCAAAGCAACAATACTTTGAGGTGGGGGCTCATATTCTTACAGTGGAAGTAGAGGACAACTACTTCTTGACAGGTCTCTCAAGACGGGGTGCCCCCATCTCACTGATAGGTTCCCATGGAGGGGATATTACCAATCGAGAGCTTATAGATCGTCACTATGCACCAGGGATGGGTACATTGGGGAAGAAGATCCCCATCAGAGAAGTGATGGATAGGCCCATACGGACCGTCCTATTTACCATGTAGAGGGTGGTCGGGAGTCAGGGTGTGCAACAGGATTCTAGGGCACACATGCTATATGCCATAGAGGCCATGGCACCCACGGTGTTCAACTGGGTGGAATCCATGCTTCCAATTTTCAAAGATCAGCTGACTAAGGGTCGATAGGGAGAGCTAAAGTAGTTTGGCTTTGGTTCCATTTTAGCCTGCTTCTTCTTCGAGCAGGTTCCACAGATGAGACCTCAGTTGGTCTTCTAGAGTTTGAGAGCATGGGACCCCTGTATGCTGAGGTGGGTCCAAGTCATGGCTTGCACAGGAGCGGGTAGGGGAAGGGTGAAGTTCGGTGACTTGTTCTTTAGATGGCTCTGAGATCAGATCCTTATGGTTGAGGATTATGCTTACGCGCGTACGGACTTCGCTTGAGATCTTGACCTACCACTCCCACCTGGGAGACAATGGGGCGACATCAGTAAGAAGCAAGAAACCCTAAAATGGATGAAATGTTTTTATGTTTTTTAATGTTTTATATTTTTTTATGTTAAGTGACGAGACCTGTATATTCTCATGCAGATGTAGGAGCAACGCGACCTGGAGGAGCATCTCCGTTGGATAGGCGAGTTGGAGCTCGCTTCGTACCACAGGGTGATGATATCACCGGGGAGCTAGAGGAAAACTCGAAGAGGTTGACCTGGGATATCCCAGATGCTGACATTGATGAACTCCCAATGAGATATTAGAGATCCACAACGGGAGTACCAGATCGATTTAGTAGGCTACTGCGTAGAGTAGCTCGAGTAGTGATGTGCTATCACAAGAACCACTAGTGTATGAGATATGTACTGAAAGTTGACAGCTTCAGGATTTTGTATGATGATTTTTCCTGAAAGCCTACATGCTTCAGATGAGGTCTCGGGACCTATTTTTTGTAAAATTTTTCGTATATATATATATATATATACAGACTTTTACACGGTGTTTATATGTTTCAAATGGAAAATGCATTTTCTATGAGTTTTACGTGTTTATTTACAATGTACCATGTTTGATTTTGATGTCGTGAATGGGAAATATTCCAATCTAGGATGTAATTAGCTAATGAGTCAGCAACTACATTATGTTCCCTAGGGATATGCCTATAAGTGATGGTTTCAAATGATCTTTCTAACAAACGTGCTTTTCGGAACAGGCAGAGGAGCACAGGGTTTCTAATGGTGTAAACATGGTTTAAATGGCAAACCACGAGTTGTGAGTCCATCAAGACTACTAGATCACAAACATCTTGGGAGGAAGCTTCAGTCAGAAGATCGATGACCACTTCACACTCAGTGATGTTATTAGTAGCGGGACCTATACAAACCACTCCTGAACTGACTAAATCTTCATTTGGGGAATAGAGGACCCAAGCAGCCGATGCGAGATTCAAGGTGTGGCAGCAAGCACCATCAATGAAGCCATAGAAATCCATCTGCATGACCAAAACATGGTATAAATTGATGTGGACACTAAATTCAAAACCATCTTGAAAATACTAAAAGCACAATGAAAGCCAAACAATATACATATATACACGATACTATCCAAGAAAGACCTAGGCATAGTACCTTTTCAGGAACAACCCATTGCGAGGTTGCCCCAAAGGTATTCCATCATAACCAACGAGCTCGTAATCTCCTTTCTCTAACACCTTATAAATAACGAAAGGTCCGTACCACATGGATTCAAACCTACCCTTCCCTAGTTTGTCATATCTCTGATCATAAGTTAATACTAGGTCACCCTTATTAAAGACACAGGTTGGATGGATTTATCATACTGTGCCTTGACGCGTTTCTCATGTGCCTCATTAGCCAAGGCAGTATCTCTCTGAGTCTCGTCAAGGTTACTCAAGTACAAAAATCTTTCTTCCTCTACGAAAGTGTTTGGGAGAAGTTTGACGGCAAGTTGTAAGGATGGAATCTGACATTGGATCGGTAAGACAGCTTCGAGTCCATAGATGAGCTGGAATGGTGTGAAACCAATATCTATTTTCACAGAAGTCTGATAAGTCCATAGAGTGGATAAAAGAACATGGTGCCAGTTGGATTTATGATCTCCAACCATCTGATGAAGCATAGTTTTCAAAAATTTGTTAATGGCCTCTACCTAACCATTAGCTTGTGGATAATATGGCGTAGAGTTTTCATGGTGAAAACCTAGCTTGGCACTCAGTTCCTCCATCATCTGATTACAGAAATGGGATCCATGATCAGTAACGATGGACTGCTGAACTCCAAATATAGCTATGATTGAACAAGAAGAAAGCATAAATCTTACCATCTTTTGCGTATGTAGGCATGGTATCAACCCATTTTGTGAAATAATCAACATCTACGATGATGTAACCATGCCCCCCGGCTATGGTAGGATTACAATGCACGAAGTAAATCCCCCATTTGGAAAATGGGCCAATGGTAATGACGGGGTGTAGCAAAGCAGGATGGGTGCACATTTTAGGATAAAAGTGTTGACAAGGTGGGTATTTCTTAATAGCTTCATGATAGTATTTGAAGACAGAAGGTCAGAAATAGATAGCGCGAAGGATTTTTTGGGTTGTAGCCATCCTAGATAAATGACCGCCACATGCTCCAGAGTGGAAATCATTCAACACATGTTCAACCTCTTCAGGAGTGAGGCATTACCGAAGAATAGAGTCAATCCCATGTCTATACAAGGAATCATTTAGGATGAGATAGTATTTTGCGTGGTGATGAATACGGTGGCAATCATCGTGAGATAAATGCAGCTGAAATCATTGTGTTTGGAGATAAATAAGAAAATATCCATACCAAGGATCAGTAGTGCTAATCAGGAACAAGAATTCATCCAGAAATGAATCACTAGGCTCAGATTCCATCAAGGCACAGGGAAGATCACACATAAGCTCAACAAAGACCAAAGATTTCTTTGATGTGGCCTTGGAAAATTCTAGATCAAACTCCTGAAGTATAGCTATCCAACGGGAGTACTTGCCCCCGAGTACCTGACGAGTCAGGATGCAATACATCAGGTTCTGGTCTGCCAATACGGTGGTAGTGTGGAGCATAATGTGTTAGATTTTTATCATATAAGCTACCATTATGATCTTAGGATCTTTAATTGAGAGAATAACATGCACAACAATAAAACACAAGCACAACACAAGAGACAAGAGACACAAATAATTTTCCTTGGGGAAACCATAAAGGAGAAAACCCTGCAACTTCCTCAGAGATAGAATCAACACCAAAGGTAAAACCCGAAAACATAAATATGATCTCCCAACAGCAGCAGTATCTCTCTCTCTCTCTCACTGAGAGAGATTCTTCTCTCTCACTCATGCTCCCGAATGAGTGAGTGTGTGTATCCTAAATAGAGAGACTCACTCTCTATTTATATTATTTTGTTCACTTGGAACCCACTCCATCATGTCAACCTCACTTAACAATTACTTACTAGAGCCGACATCTCTAGGAGTGTCTAATAACCCTAGTGCCCCACCACTTGTGGGGATTTTGCCTCCTTCGACCAATAGGAGGGTAACACAATGGTGGGGACTATTGCCCCAACTTACAATGACTCACCTAGGGTCAAATTCACTAGAATAGTCTAATAACCCAAGGGCCCCATAACTGTGGGGAGTTTAACCCTTGACCAATAGGAGGGTTACCCATAATGACTTGACATGACTTTCTCATTAAAGAAACTTCCCGGAATAAACATCAGGGTATGACATGACTCAAGTACATCAAAAATACATCCCAGAATACACATCGGGTTACAATACATAATAAATATAGATGGATACATTTCAAAGTTATAAATATATCAACACTCCCTCTTAACTAGGAAGGTATTCTCTCGACACAATTTATCAGCACAAGTATTCTTCTCTGTATCATCTGGATCATAATTGAGTTCTCGTCATCTTTATCTTCAAGTCATCTTCATCTTCAAGTCATCTTCATATTCAAGTCATCTTCATCTGGATCTAGATCATCACTGGATCTGGATCATCATCACTGAATCTAGATCATCACTGGATCTGGATCATCATCATCACTGGATCTAGATCATCATTGGACATCATCACTGGATATGGACATCATCATTGCATCTGGATCATCACTTGATCTAGATCATCACTGCTGGATCATCATCACTCAATCTGGATCATCACTGCTGGAACATCATCACTGGATCTGGATCATCACTCGATCTGGATCATCACTAGGCATCATCACTGGATCTAGATGGTCACTCGATATGGATCATCACTTGATTTGGATCATCACTGGTGCTATCTCATGATTCTTCTCATCACATGAAGTTCTATAGAGCCAGCCCTTTTTCATGCTGGTTGTATGCCTAGCCTCCATGTAGGTCTTTTTCAGCACTTATATCAGACCTACTCATCAGAAAGGCACAACACTCACATCCCTCCAGGCTGGAACACATCCTGCTCACAATGATGGAAGATTTTCGTACTTCCATCCAGGCTGGAACACATCCTGCTCACAATGATAGAAGATTTCCACACTTCCATCCAGGCTGGAACACATCCTGCTCACAATGATGGAATATCTCTGCATTTACATTCATCTAGGCTGGAACACATCCTGCTCACAATGATGAAAGGGATCTACACTTACATTCATCCAGGATGGAACACATCCTACTCACAATGATGAAAGGGCTCTGCACTTACATCCATCTAGGCTGGAACAAATCCTGCTCACAATGATGGAAGGGCTCTACACTTACATCCATCCATGTGGGAACACATCCTACAACAATGATGGAAGGGCTCTACACTTACATCCATCCATGTGGGAACACATCCTACAACAATGATGGAAGGGCTCTGCACTCATATCTGATCCTGTAGGAACCAATCCTATAGTCATATCAGAATGGAACCCAGTCATAGACTGAGCTACCTGGTAACTGACCAGGTGCCTCCATTCTCCTAGAGAATGGTAGTTTCCCTTACATCTGACCTGCTCATCGGAATGGCCAACAATCACATCTGACATGGAAGGAACCTAATCCTTTAGCCATGAAAAAATGGTTCAGCCCTTACATCTGATCAAGTGGGAACACATCCCTCTATCACATTAGAATGGCTTCTCAGTCATAGACTAAGTTTTCCTGGTAATTGACCAAGTACCTCCATTCCCAGAATGGTAGTTTCCCTTACATCTGTCTTGCTCGACAGAATGGCCAGCACTCACATCTGACATGGAAGGAACCAATCCTCTCACCATGAAAGAATGGATTAGCCCTTATATCTGACCTACTCGTCAGAATGGATATGGATCTCAGCACTCATATCTGACATGGAAGGAACCAATCCTCTCACCATGACACAATAGCTCAGCCCTTACATTTGACCATGGAAGGAACCAATCCTCTCACCATGTCAGAATGGCTATGGGTCTCATCACTTTCCCTTGGAGGAAACCTTGATCTAGAGAACACCAAGCTTCTCCCTGAGGTACTCGAACCCACTCCATCATGTCGGCCTCACTTAACAATTACTTACTAGAGCCGACATCTCTAGGAGTGTCTAAATATGGATGAATACATTCCGAAGTTACAAATACATCAACAGAATGTAGTGACAAAATTTTTGAATAGCAGTGACTGTGGCCAATGCTAAATTTTCCACACGTGAATAGCGAGTTTTGGAATCCATGAGATTCTTACTGGCGTAATAAATCACGTGCTCCTGACTGTGGAGATTTTCTTGCACCAAAACCATGGCGATGGTAGTAGTGAAGGCAACAATATACAAGAGAAAGTCCTTTGAATAATCTGGGGGGTGTATCATGGGTGAATGAGTCAGAGCGTACTTAAGATTATTAAAGGCGCGTTGGGCCTGGTCATCCTAGAAGAATGGAGTGTTCTTCTTGAGGAGACACATATAACTGTGCATTTTCTCTTTGAAATTGCACACGAAACGGCGGAGAAAGTTTTCCTTCCCTTGAAAACTTTGGAGTTCAAGGAGATTAGTTGGGGCTGGTAGATCTAAAATAGCAGCAATATTCAAAGGATCGATCCAGATGCCATCTTTGGATACCACAAAGCCTAGCAGACGTCCCCTTTGAATGCAAAAAACACATTTATGCATATTGAGCCATATATTATAATGACGACATCTCAGGAATATGTCTCTAAGATGACTAGGATGGTCCTCCCATCGCTGTGAATGAGCAGGGAGGTCATTAAGGTACAGTTCAACAATATGTTTAATATTGTGAAACACATAGGACATCGCACGCTGGAAAGTGGCTCCAGCATTTTTCAAGACAAAAGGTAACTTCTTATATGCAAAGGTTCCCCATGGGCAAATGAATGCCATCTTATGCTGATCGGTGGGTAATATCTCAATCTGATTATAGCCAGAGAAGTCATCCATGAATGAAAAGATGACACTTCCATCAAAGTTGTCGATAATCTGATCAATATGCGGAGTAGGAAAGTTGTACTTGGGACAAGATTTATTCAAATCCCTAAAACCGATGTAGACTCTAATGGTGCCCTGATTTTTATTGACAGTGACAATGTTCGATACCCATTCCATCCTGGGTACAGGATAAATAAACCCAGCTTTGAGGAGTTTCTCAATTTCAGCTTTAATAGCTGTAGCCTTCTGAGGATGGACTTGCCTTAGTTTTTGCCTGATAGGTTTAGCCATGGGATAGGTTTTAATCTCATGGACCATGATGGATGGGTCAGTCCCTGACATCTCTTCATAGGACCGGGCAAAAATATCACAGAATTCCTTAAAAAGTGCCTTATATGCTTCAGATTCATCTGCCAAGCAGTTCTGCCCAACATGAACATGATCGATAGTATCAGGCTTGGCTGATATGTCAATCGGGTTCTTCTGAGTAATGATGCAAAGGTTTCCTTCAAAATCTATATCTTGCAACAATATAGGACTTTGGGGTACATTGACAATATCAGTAGGAAAAAAGGATGCAAAATCATGGCTAACTGAACTGGTGTTGGGGAGGAACATGGATCTATGATGGTGATCCTCCCAAATGGGCTCATCCATATTCATGATCTCCATAATGGACTCATCGGAAGGAAAAGTCTCAGAGAGATAATCTAGAACGGGAAGAGAAGGTTCTAACCAGTACGGTAAATGGTAAGGATCCGAAGCCACTAGATGAGGGTCATCATTGTGATAATCGAAAAAGGTTTGAATGGTGTCATACATATATTCGTGTGGAATCAACGAGGTGGACTCAACAACATGTTTACCCTTAGGCTCATAATCAAATGAGGCGATCATATGGACTGTCGCGGTATCCGTGCTAGGAGGAGTGGATGGAAAAATTCCCATAAGGGATGAATCCTTCAACATGCCTACCCCAATCGACTGGTGAGGAGGAGGGGAATGGCCTAACATGGGGATGTTTTTAGTCATGGAGGTAGTATCATCCAACGTACAGAAATCAAGCTGGTCAATAGTAACAATTCTCCCTAGATGCAGAAATTTGACTGTTCAGAATACTGTTGAGGCAACAATAGTCATGGCATAGAACCAATTTCTTCTTAGAAGGAGGTTGTAATCTAAAGGGGCATCTACCACTTCTACTTGAATGGAAATGGTTTTTCCCCCCAGCTCGACCGCTAGGGCTGATATGAGGCCATGGGGTTGGAAACCCCATCTGTCAAAGGCGTTGAGGGTTGTAGGTGATGTTACAAGCTCGAGAGAGCCGAGAGCCTTCCAACAAGTTAGAGACAAAACTGAGGTCGAAGCTCCTTCATCTAGTACCATTTGAAAAACTTTCTTTCCCACTACTTTTGTAATGATATGAAAAGAAATTTTATGCGGTAATCTAGGCTTATAGTTCTCAACATTGAAATGAATCAAGTTAGTATTATCCAGGTCTAAAGCTCTTAGTGCTGTCAACAAGTTTTTGCACTGTGTAGGGAAACTTTGGAGTACCTCTAGGGTGGACATCGCGCAAGGTGCCTGAGCGAGATCTTCAACCACATTATAAAATTGAGCAGCTCAAGCATTGGGATTAAACATAACCTTCCAAAGAGTACTCTTAGGTGGGCGAAAAATCATGTTGAGAGTATGCTTCTCGATAGATAAGGGGACAGTAGACGAGGATTTTGGAGAGCTAGTAGAGGGATCTTTTCCTGAAGAAGAATGATCTTCTTTCTTATCTATGGGTTTGTCATAATTCTGACTTCGAGTTTGTAGATTGATGGTATATGAGGACATTATACGAATTTCCTCTGACGAACTAGAGTTACCCTGATTAGACATGTGGTCTATTAGTTATTGTTGGGAGGGCAAAGGATCTGTAGGTACTACAGGTGCGGGATTGGACTTCAGAAACTGGGAGATTTCATCTCGATGAGGAAACTCCTTTGAAAAATGGTCACCACCACATAACAGATAGGGATATTTTGCCTTCCTTTTCCCTTTATCGTTATCACTGTTGGTTGGTCTTAGAGTCTCCTATTGGTTTCCAGGTTTTTTATTTCTATTTTTACCTTTCTTTTTATTATTACCCGAGGTTTGACTACTTTGAATAGAGTTGACCTTGGCGGAAACCTTAAGAGTCGAAGGAGTAGGGGTGGCAGTTTGGGGTTGCTTGGTAGGTTTTGCTGCTGATGGGGACTGGATTGAACCAACAATCCCATCAACAGGTACTTTTGTTGGTGGCTTAGCGGGATCGGTGCTGGGGTGAGGAGCTTGAGGAATCAGGTCATAAAGAGTTCTAGACTGGGAATAGACCAAGTCTAGGTACTAATCCTGACTGATAGCTTTCCCTTCGGTAACAACAATGCCCATAGCCACATCTCGGGCAATAGGAGGCACCAAGGATTTGGTAAACCAATCAGCTAGTAACTGATCCGAAATAGGGGCCTTAATAATCCTTCTCTGCCTTCTCCACTCATGAATATGATCGGAAATGTGGGTGGATGTGTTTTGTCACAGAGAGGTTAAAAGATCAGTGCTCATTTCATAATGAATAGGGAGCTTGAAGTGTGTAAGAAACACAGTTTCCAATGAGCCAAAATACACAAATGAATGTTGTGGGAGTTCAATGTACCACTTCGTATCCGTATCGATCAAAGTTTGCTGAAAGAGTCGTAACCAAATGGAGTCATCCATGAGGGAGTTTGAAGAACACCACAAATGGAATGTCATAACATGGTTCTTCAGATCGTCTCCCTACTTCCCATTGAACTTTGGGATATCCAATGGTAACTTTACTGGAATGGGATGCCACGAGGGATTGTGTCGAATGGGGTCCTTAATCAACTTGGACAAGTCAGGCAAGTCCAAAGTTGTTAGGAAAGGTAACTGTCGGTTGGGTTGCACATATTGGTAATTTTGATATGGCATATAATTACTAGTAGGACCATAGGTTGACTGAAAAACAGGTTGCTGTGACAAAGAATTAACAGAAAATATTCTTGTAGGGGGTTAATTTCCAGGATCAGGATAGCTAGGACCGCTAGGGCCTCTAGGATGAGGACCACCAAAGTCACCGAGACCACCAGGACCACCAAGACCACCAAGACCACCAGGAGGTGGACCTCTAGACCCTCCAGAGCCCCCATTATGTAGACCTCCAGAGCCTCCAGAACCACTAGGCGGAGGGCCACCAGACCCTCCAGAGCCATAAGGAGGAAAGCCACCAGTCCCCCTAGGACCACTAGGACCAAAAGGAGGAAAGTTTCCAGATCCTATGGGACCATTAGGCCCCCTAGGGGGAGGAACTCCATAACGCGGTCCTCCAGCACGTCTCGCAGTATGTATAGGTATCCCACCCATAGCTGGCATGTAAGACCAGTTGGGTTGCCCCCATGGCATAAAAGTGTTACTAGGGTATGGAATTCTAGCATAAGGCATTCCTGTGGGATTGGGTGGATGATTACCTACAGGTATTTGATAACCATAACCTCCAAAAGATTGAACGGTTACAGGTTGTGCCCCCAAGGGCTGACCTGAACTAGATGGGGGATTTACTGCAGTAGTATGGGTGGGAGGGACATAAACTGTCGATGGTTCTATGTTAGAGTTTTGCCCTTGACTAGGTACAATTCGGGTGCTAGATAACGTAGGTTGTGCTGGGGGTTTCCCCCCAGCACTAGAAGGTATTGACGAAACAAGAAGTGAAGGTTGGGCCCTAGGTGCAAAAGACATGGGAGGATTAGGAACAGACATAACATGAGAGGTGATAGGGGTGGTAATTTGACCTAGGTTGTGTGGTGTTACTGCATGATCTATAATCGGTTCAATGGGTCTCATAGAATTGGCAAGTGAACGATATCCCATAGAAACAGATGTGGAACGTGATGGTGTTGGGATTAATATTTCATCTATTTGCTTATCAATCTCCTGTGCATGGAGAATGGTAGCACGGTATTGCCTATGTTCTTCTTCATTTTCAGAAGAGTTTAAACGGGTTCCAAATGAGGCAATGGCCTGTCCTATGGAGGTATCCAAAAATGGAGCATTGGGACCAAAATATGGATGGGTTGTATCATCAACATGACCTTTCATGGGAGAATGGAATAAGGTATTTCCCCGAGAAGGCTGTTGGACCAAGGGAGGCGAGTGTGAAGAATATGGTACTCCACTTTCTGCAACCACATTATCTCCCACTTGAGAGGTGGTAGCATCTCCTTGGTCAATAGCTTCCATTGGATTTTCTTCTAAACTAGGAGTAAAATCGGGTGGCAAGCCCCGTACTCTTTTGGACTGTCTTAACTCATCCATTTTGTACAGTTCCTATCTAACCTAGGGTCTGAAAATCTAGAAAACACACCAAAACATTTCCCTACACAAGCTATAGGTCAAAACAAGCACACTTAAAATGATAGGAGGGGTTCAAAAGTCAGGTTTCTCACCAAGATTGTCAAGAAGGTGCCACTCGTGATATACCTTGAGGGTACATGCGTAGTAATCTCCCTGAATGTTGTTTTCAGTGTATGGCTCCAAGCAAGACGTCCAAAGGGCTTTTCTTAGATAGATAGGGTATCCTAGTGGGGTCTCCTGATATACTCAAGGTACATGGGAGCTCGAATTAGTAGTAGTGCTGTCTAATGCATAACCGTAGACAAGGGGCCTTCTGATATACAATCGAGTACATGAAGTATCTTTCTATATATCTCAAGGGTACATGAAAGGCCATTCGATATACCGATGATACGTGGAAGAACCGCGCGAGTCCTAGGATGTAATGCAGACAAATAGCGACAACTCCTACGCTTAACGACACCCGAACATGTCTCTAACCTATCACTCCAGTTGCTACGTAAATTTTAACCTATAACTACTGTTAATTTTAAAGTGGATGGTTAGGTAAATGCATGATGTTTTGACAGAAAAGTAAAACCATGCAATATGCTTATGCAAAATATTTCACTTTACTGTTTAGTATGCCTACTTACGGGAGGGAAAGAGAGTATTTTATTTTTGTTTCAAAACCAAAAATATTTCCTAACAACAGTCATGAACATAAAATCAAAGACAAGCAATACTTTTCCAAATTGATTTCTCTTTTTTGAAAGCAATGAGAAGGGGAAGAATCTCTTTTCCTTTGAAGAAAAACAAGAAGCACACTATATGCAAATGCACTCTATTTTTTTTTCAATTTTCTCAAAACATAAGCAAATCTAACTTAAAACTACCATATTTTTTATTTTGATCGATATAGTTCTAAATGCATAAGAGACGAAAGAACATAAAGATCTTGAAAGCTTGAGAAGCCAATCAAAGAACCAATGTCCAACGCTCAATGATGATAACCTAGTCCTAGTAAAAAAATTTCTTTTTTAAAGGAAGAAAAAAGAAGTTTACTATGAAAATAAGAAATGAAACCTAGAAGCTAATCTAGTGTTCTTCTTTTAGTCTATATAACAGAAACGAAAAGAGATCTTACTAACACCCTAAGCTTTAAAAAAAAAAAAAATCCTTTCACAAACACAAACAACAAGCATAGAAGCAGATGAACAATAAAAAATCCTAACCTAGCTCTTGAATTTCCCAATCAAACCAATCTTAAACCATAATATTTCAAGCCACAAGCATCGGATTCTGTCACACAAGTCTGACAATGCAGAACTGAAAGCAACACAACTCAAATTTTTACAAAAAAATGAGAAAAAGGGTCTTGGAATGATGCCAACCTGGCACCGTGCTTCTCTGGTGTTGAAGGGGCAGTTCTATCCCAGCACCGCTTATCACCAACTGGATACAGGTGGTGGCACCACGTATTGCCTACTCTATTCAGGCGGTGGCATCGTTCTTCATACACTGCATAGGCGTGGTTCCCTGTAGAAGACCAAAACACAAAGAGAACGACAAATCAAGTTAGAAAAAGACTAGATCAAGGTGAAAAATGCTAGATTGAGTATGGAAACAGAGCATAAAAGGTCGAAATGAATCAGATCTGAATAGATCTGGAAGTTTCAAACCCAAATAGATTAAGTCAGAAAGTAGATCTGACTGAAGAGAGTTGGAGAAGGAGCCTGGATTCAGACAAGAATTACAGAACCGAGGAAGATCAGAACAACTAATGCATATATCTATTCCCCAGCAGAGTCGCCAGATTTGTTAGCTGGAATATTTCATCTTCTGTGGACAGTAAGGTGTTCTAGTGGTCTAAATGGTTCAGAACCAGAACAAATGAAGGACAGAGCTTGAAGACTCTCCCTGGACGCCGTAGATACCTGGAATGTGATGCTTCGATAATAACCCTGTGTACCTGCAATAATCTTAAACACGCAAACACATCGAAACTGCAAGAATATAATCTACCGATCCATGTTAGTGACTAAGGAATCTAACAACATACATGCGAAATCAAACAACAACAATATATGTGGGACAGAAATCAACTTGCATTAATATAGAAATATGAAGAAGTTTACAACCAAGCCTTAGTGTTGACATGCATCTCCATGAAGCCAAGCATTCTCATCCCCATAAGCTCCGACTCTAGCTCTCTATGCTCTCCAATGGTCTTGGGCCAAGTGATCAATCCGACAGCATAACAATACCTTAAGAGTTCTCCCCCTTCCACCATGGATATGAGCTTGTATTTATAAGGCTCAATGGATAGGGATGGTTGAGAGCTTAGTGGATGAGGTGGCCTCTAGGATCCTAGGATGAGGGATCTCGAACTCAACTGACCCACAATGATAGGGATAAGGGAGGACACCAGGATTATCATCTAGAATCCTCGAGAAACTTCTCTTTCCCCCTTTTTATCCAGGGTACCGCGTTTCTCCTTCAATGACAGAGAGGTTCTGGTAAGAAACACTTATGGACTAAGGGCCATAAGCGGTGGCACCATTTGTGGACAATAAGGGATAGGCGGTGTGAACAAGGTACTGATCTTGGACAACAGGGAAAGCACGGTGCTGGGAATTTTCTTGAAAGATTGATAATTAGCATGGGTTTCCACTCAAAGAGCTGGGATTTAGGGCAAGTAGGTATGTCAAAAGTCTTATCACATGATGGTGACAGGATTTTGGTATAACATTATCCTTGGTTGTTATGGTTGTTGCATGTATGATTGATGTATTATGATCAATGTCTTCTGCTTGATGAATCTTGGTTGATGTATTCTAATTGTGTATTTTAATTGATGTATTTTGATTAATGTATTCCAATTGATGTATGTTGGTTGATGTATTATGATCATTGTCTTCTACTTGATGAATCATGGTTGATGCATTTTGATTGTGTATTCTAATTGATGTATTATGATTAATGTAATCCAATTGATGTATGATGGTTGATGTATTATGGTTAATGTGTTTTGATTAATGTAGTATGATTGATGCTTGTATGGTTAGTTGATGCATGTATGGTTGTCCTTGTTTGATATTACATGATTGATGTATGATTGATATAGGTTGAGATATTATGAATTGATGATCGATCTATGTATGGATGATGTACGCATGAGGGCCGATGTATGATTGATATTAGTTGATGAATACTGACTTTTTGAATGATTTATAAAGAAGAATTATCCTCTATGTTGAGATGAAAAATAATATTTTGTCATGGGTCTTTTTTTGTTCTTAGTTAGATTAGAAGTGTTGCATATAAGTTCACTTTTCTTGTTACATTAAAATGCAAAAAGTATTTAGGTGATCTTTGATAATATTTATCCTTGTGATCTTCACATGAAAAGTATCTTGTGTCGTTATTGAAAGGTATCTTGGTAATTTTTAAAGTATTGTAACTTCATAAGATATTCTATTGCACTTTTGTTGCATTCTCCTTCAGAGATGTCCTTGATGTAATTGGTCATGTAAAATTCATGAGTTAAACCCTTTGTTGTAAGTTGAGGCAATAGTACCCACAAAAGTAATATAGAAAATGTATTTTGAGTCTCCGAAGATAGGTTGAACCTAATTAGGGAATTTGGACGACTTAGTTAGTTAGTTGATGCACTCACCTAATGAATATAAATAGGCGAGGCACCTCTCTCATTCTTACATATCTTACACTCAAGTATTGCGCTAAAGTGAGAGAGAGATAGAAAGAGTCTACTATGGAATATGAAGCAACTATTCTTATTGCTCGGGTTTTACACTGTACTTGGTTTAATTCTTTACTGAAAATTTTTTGTGGGGTTTTCTCCCTTGTGGTTTCCCCGAGGAAAATCTTTGTGTTCTCTTGTGTTGTTGTACTTGTCTTTCTTTCAGTGATCCTTTTTCTTGTGGTTATGATGTTATGATGCTAAGTGTTTTAGATTTTTTATAACCATTAAAAATATAACATGGTATCAGATCCACCATGAAATAAGTATTTGTGCAGCCGAAACACTTCTACAACTACAATTACTAAAGATTAGGGTTTCATGCTTGAAAACCCTAGAAGACAAAACGTAGTCATGTTGGGACTTTTTCTATAAATCGAGTTTGGAAAATTATCGGGACCTGAAACTTTGATAGGACAAAGATAAAATATTATTCTACCATTTGTAAATGTTTCATCCTCATATTTACTATATTATAGGAGATATGATTCCTCTAACTCAGGGTTTCATCCTCTCCCAGAATTTAGCCTTAAATAGGTGACCTAGGGAGAATCGCTATATCTAGGTCTAGGAAGGTCCAAATGAAATTTTGCAAGATGTTATAGATAGGGAACAAAATTTAGTTTATGTGGTAAAATATTTAGACCTAGAAGGTGAAATGGTGACATGTGGCAGCCTGTACAAGTTTTCTATGCTGAAAAGTCCTAAAATAAGTCACCTTGGGAAAATTTTCATAAGTCCCACTCGGTGAATTCAATTTTGCTCTAACCTATGGGGTTAGAAAGAAGACACACCAAGAGGATGAAGTTTCATACCTTGAAGAGCCAAAAATTTGGAGATATAGAATAAACAATATCGGTCAATTATGTATAAGAAACCGAAGAAAAAATAGGGCTTCTTGTTCCGGGCACTTCCCTCCACCAATCAGTTGAATAAGGAGGACCATCAAATTCACCCTAGGAGCACACATATCTATATGTAAGAATTTTATAATTTTTGTGGAATTTGAGTTTTTGACCTAACACTGCTACCAAATAAAACTAGGGCATTAGATATTTTGCAGTTTTGTCCACAGTTTTAGGAAAATAAGTATGCTGCTCAGCTCGCCTTAAGGAGGCACATAATTTTTTCCAATCAGATATGAAAGATACTTAAGTTGAAAAATTAGGGTTTCTCTATCAAACCCTAGGTCCACCAGAAGCAGTCTTCCAAAAGATCCTTCAAGCAAGCATCAAGTTGAAGCATTCTCACTGGTAAGTTCCATCCTCTCTATTTCCATTTGAGGTTCACATTTTTATCATGATGAAAAACATTACCAAGCTTGAGGAAAAGATTGAAAGAGTCAAGAACTTATAAGAGTGGAATTATAGAGTGCTGATCATACTTGAAGAAGCATGCCATGAAGAAATATGTCAAAGAAGAAGCTGCAGATCCAGACAAAGATGAAGTTGAAGCAAAGAAAAAGAAGGACCTAGTCAAAACAAAGATGAGTATTTATGTCTCCATTGGATATCACATGTATTATCCTTGAAGACTCCCAAGGATATGTTTGATGCACTGAACAATATGTATGAAGATGACCTTGAGAAATCAACTAAAGAATGTGAAGGTGCAATGTCAAAAAAATTCAATGATTACTTCACAAGAAGATCTCATCTCGAGGAGCAATTAGAAACTGTTGAAGACAATGTCAAAGAAGAAGTAGCATAAATTACAACTTTGAATGGTCTTCCAAATTCATTCAAGAGAGTTGTTCTAGTAGGAAGATAATATATGGAGAAATGCATGATTTATTGATGACAAAAGAAGAAGAGATGACAATCAAAACCTAACAACTTATACCAAGCAGATAAAGAACAAATAACATTTCCACAAAGAATAGAAGGAAATCTCACAACTCAATAGTTCAGTTGTAATAAGAAAGGACACTTTGTGAAAGAATATCCCAAGAAGGAAGAATGGAAGGATGATATCATTTAGAAGTACCAGTTGATTATACATAATGATGTTTGGATATGAGTTCGAAACATGAAGGGAATTTTTTGTAAAATCTTCCAAGATCGAGTATACTGCAAATCGAAGTATCAAAAGATATGAAGCAAGGTTCGTGGTTTCTATCAAAAGAGAGAGTTGATTATGGAAAGACACTACTCTAGGATCTAGACACACCTCTTTAGTAGTGGATATTACACTAGACAATTGGTGTAATCAAAGTAGAAGAACATATCAAACAACCTATATGGTTTGAGACTCTCTACAGAGAACCACCTATGCATAGAAGGATTTGTACAAGCTCAGCTGGTACCCATGGGATAGTACATATAGTTACATGAGGAACTTGAGGATCAACTAGAGTGATGGAGATCCCAAAATTTACTACAAGGTTGAATATAGAATCCTATAAAGGACAAGAGAAAACTTGCAACAAAGTTCGAGATGAAGGATCCTGATATCTAGTGACCTCGACAAGTGACATAGATGGATACACAGAAGACTAGTAGCAGAGGAGGCTACCTATCACCCCAATGTCCTAATACAGATGCAGAGGGAGGAGGGTGCTCAACCTCAGAGGGAGTGACTACGGTAGATCTAAAAGTTTGAGAATCTTGACATTATTCTTGATATTAGAGGTATGATGAAATCCAGAGGACATTTTACTTATCCAAGTAAAATATGAAGAGCAAATGGTGTGGTACCTAAAGGGTACTGTGAAGATATGATGACTTTGATTGAGTTGGTACTACTACGTACTCCAACATATTGTAGAAAGCAGAGTGTTTCTCTCAATACAACCAAGGATGAATATATTGCAGCTGAGAAGAAAGCAAGTAAAGATTCCTCAAGTAATGAGGACTATGATTTAGAAGAATTATACCGATGGAGATGAAGATTATAATATTATCCATTTCATCATTGGATAAGAAAGGATGCACTGGTAGGACACACAAGCATAGTTCTATGTGATCTATGGTGTAAGAAGAATTGCTCGGTATTTCCGATCATGAGCAAGATATGAATAGGTCCTCAGAATTAGACAATGAAGTTGAACATGTTTGGAAGAGACTCTAGTAATTCAAGAAGACATAGATCAAGACAAAGTCTACCAAACAAACAAAGATAAGTATTTGAATTGTCATTTCCTATATATTTAGTTGTTCAAAGATGAGTACATAGACATGTTTCTAGATTTAGAAAATGTATTATGCATAGTATAATATTTGTAATTTACTACTAATATGCAGGTGATGGGTAAGTGGCTTATGTTGTTGTACAACATTCCATTGCTACTTATGAAATAATTTCTTGGCAAGATGGAAGACATATGGAAAGTTACAGTATATAGATGATTGTTACATTAGAGGAAATAATTGCATGATTACATGACATATATCTTTATGTATGTCATTATGAATATGTTATTAAATGTTTCTAATTATACAATTGTATTTGACTTGTAGGAAGGATTGTATGCAATCACCTACAAGAGAATAAATGATGAAGTTGGAGATGTACAATACAGTTGTGTTGCCACCTTTCACACACCTGGGTCACGTGGCAGAAATATTCAAGCCACTCGGTGTGTCCATGGGGGAAAGTCTCAAATCAAGGCTGTCACCTTGTTCTTGACTCCTCCGTTTAGGCTCAACTCCTAACAAAGCCAAGGATGGTAGACCCTATTAAGTTACTAAGGATAATTACTTAGTACAGTGATATTAAACTGAATGAATTACTTAGGAGTTTGAAAATTAACCATAAACAACCATAGATGACAAGATACAAAATGAGCGCACGAAAGCACAATGCTGAGACACAATATATATATATATATATATATATATATATAAAGCAAGAAAATAACTAGTGCCTTAGAATGGAGTCAAAAAATAAGATCAATGTAATTGCATGTGCTTGGAGTGAATGTTTTGTGATTGCCTCTTGGTACGTTTTAAGTTAAATTTGAGGTGTGAGTTGATTAAAATTAGGCGAATGGGTGGACTCCAGATATACTCGAGAGTACTTGGAATATGTCCAAAACAAAACCTTCACGACTACTCGCAAGGAATATGTGGGATGAATGGAGTCTCTGGGGATATTGTTCATAATGCACCCGTTAGGGTGTGACAGAGATCGACGCCCCAAGTTCACTTTTCAGAAGTTCCCGCTTCCTTTGGGTATTTTTCCACTGTAATGGTTTGATCTAGGTGTTGGATTTTCACCTGATGGTTTGTCAATTTGGGAGAGTGAATCCTAATTATACTAGTCACTCAAGTGCTTTTGATACAACTTGACTGATGGGATGAATTGCAGCCAAGTGCAGAGCATACACACCAGAGTCTTGTCAATTTTAGTAAATTTTGAGATGGATGTTCTTGTTAAAAAGAAAATACTCCAGGAACCTCTTTCGGTCCAAGCGGACCTCAATCAAGGAATCAAGGGGGGGTTGATTTTACTATGGTTACTAAAACAAAATATGATATCAAATGAAACATAAAAAGAGAAGGAAACCACAATTTTCTAATTAAACTACCACAAAACTTTCTTCACCTTTCGACTCAAAAGGAGGCTCGTGGGGTAAGTATTAAAGTTACTTTGAAACCAATAGAAATAGAATATGGAATTGATTTTAAATCAAAGTATACTACCTTGCATATTAGTACTATGCTAGATTGAAAAAATATGAACAAAAATCAAAAAATGACACGGACGCAAATCCCCCCAGGGGGGATGGGGAATGGGCTCGAAAGAGCCTATTCAAAATTATTTTTATTACTAGCAGTTAAAATATCAGAAAAATGATATGATTCCTCTTGATTCTTATACAGAATGAAACCAAGAGCTTACAAAGTGCAAAAATTAAATATTTCAGTCAAAAAGGGAGACCCCTGGGGGGATTCAGAAGGCCCAAAAGTCACTTTCGAACAGAAGATCCTCCTCTTTTCTGTTATACCTTCTAAAAAAATCAATCTTATTAGAATTAAATATGCCCAAAAGCACTCTGAAATTACCTTTGGGTCATCTTACTTTTAACCAAAAAAACTAAGTTAAAACTAGTTAAAAAAAGGGTAAAAAGGGAACCAAGGAAAGAAAGATTTCCTTGGGATCTTGTCTTGTATTTTTGGCAGCCAATATGATGTGCACTGATTGCTATATTTATCTTTTATAACAGAAAACAGAAATCTAATGCATGCAAGCTACAAATTCTCTTTAAAATTCCATGCAAAAAGGACGATTTCCCTGAAGCTAGATCTAGAATGCTTATGAAACCGTTTAAGAACAAGATCTAGATTATGGGCTTTGAGAAGATAGATATATGTTAAATTCACTTTAATATAATATATATAAACAATATCAAAGCTGTGAACAAAGTAACCAGGTAAAATAATTGATTTTGAAGGAGGAAGAGGAGGAGAGAAATGCTGGTAGCCTTAGAAGATCCACTGTGGAGCTTTCAGGTGGAATGTCGAGGGACTATGCCTTTGGAAGGTTTTGGAGAGAGTGAAGAAGCAAACTAGATCAGCATCCTCTCCAATCTAGGAACCTGCAGCTCAGCTGAAATAAAAGAACTTTCTGAAATGCTTGTGAGATCCAATTAGTACATACACAGAGATTCAAAATAACATGCATATAAAATTATAAAGCATGTTGAATCTAGATCTCTAAACATGCATCAAAGGAAAGAGATGGCCAATAAACTTATTGAAAATCACCTTTCCTATCAAGATTATAATAAGCTTATTATCAATCTTAGCAATGAATCCACAAGCAAACAACAAATTATGAACACAGATACAAGTTACCTCAGTAAAAAATGGCAATGATCATCCACACATACAATGGGATAACATCGTCTTGCCTCCAAATCTTTTGTTTATTTCAAATGAACAATAAAAATAGTACAATAGCAGTAGCACCTCAATCCCAGTTCTAACTAGCTTGGAAGAGGGAGATTATTCCT
This sequence comes from Pseudotsuga menziesii, assembly GCA_001517045.1. NCBI lineage: Eukaryota > Viridiplantae > Streptophyta > Pinopsida > Pinales > Pinaceae > Pseudotsuga > Pseudotsuga menziesii. The sequence continues at coordinate 223,146 of LPNX011015580.1, forward strand.
GGATATATACAAAAAACAGGAGATCCAGCCCAGGGGGCGCAAATCCCAAGGAGACAGATCAAATCAGCTGATGGAGAGTCAATCAATGTAGATCTGAAGCTGAACTGAGCCTACTTGTCAACCGGGGGGCTGATTGAGCTGACACATCAACCCATAAATTGACACATCAGTCCACAGAGCATACTGGAGAGTCCACATGTGTGGAGGAGAGAGAGAGGGCACAATTCCCCATAAAGACAGCTGAAGATCAACTCTGGATCTGATTTGATCACCTCCTTCTGTCAAGGATTTGTTAGATCCAGTTAATCTGGTTCAGATCTGACTGATTTCAATCAAATCAGCTGAGATTCCACTGATCTATGATTTTGGATTTGCTCCATTATTCATCAATTTATTAATTAAAATAATCAATAAATGATTTTTTGGGGCTTTCTGACCTGCGTGATGGAAAATCACTCAAAACTAGGAAATAGTGGGTCCATGGGTTTACATGGTGCTCTTAGCTTGAAAATGAGCACCTACATGACTGAAATAGATTATTTGGCCCACTTTTATTACAAAATCAAATTTTCCAATTAAATATTAAAAAAATAGCCTAAGTTTTGGAAAAATTAAATTTTAATAAAAAACAATGAAAAAACTAAAAAATTGAAAAATTGAAAAAACCTAGGGGGACTTAGACATGTTCATATGACTCAACCATGATTATACATTGACACATAGACTCTAATAACCTCAATAGGCCTAAATGCCAAGCCGATCACCCCAACTTTGGAGGTATGGAGTGAAAAACTCAAAAATTACCAGTTGTTTATTCAACAACGGATAATAACCAAGGGAAAAAACACCCCAGGCTGATCGGATTGACAAATAAAGTCTAAGAGACCGAGTCTTTTACAGACATTATCATGCTAGAACATTTATTACAATTCCCCCATGGGGTATGAACATGTGATATAGTACAACAAGCACTTCCCGGAAGTACTTCCAAAGGGATTTTGAAGTCCGAACAAGTTATCCTTGTCCGGTTCACCAGGCTCACTTGATAAAAAACCACTAAGTACGACTTAGGTGGTAACATTCTGTCTCCATCTAGGGACACATTCTCTGACTGATCTTCTGTTCAAAGGAGAGGATGTGAGAACTCTGGAATCTCTGGGTCCTGCATAGCAATTAGAGTTTCTCAGTAACATGTATATAAAAAATTAACTATAAAAGCAAACTAATGTACATAATTAGTCTATGATGTGCATAAAAGGAATATTTTACAAAACTAATATACAAAGGAAAATTTTCAAAAATGGTACAAAATAACTATAATACAACAATATCTATGATACAACAATATGATATATAAAATTTGGAAATACATGCAAAGCAAGGTTTAGAAATTGGCCCTGAAACCACCTTTGCCAATAAAGGCATCAAACTGTCTCGGCGAAAAACAACTTGAGGAGGAAACCATTCACTGGCAGGCTCAACCTTTCTCCTTCTAGGTCATTTAGATAGAAGGAGTTCGTTCATGCTATTTCATCGATGATGTACGGTCCCAACCATAAGTTGTCGAGCTTTCCATGTTTCCCAGGTTTCTCCTATCGTTTGTCCCAACGCAAAACTGTGTCACCTACTTGGAAGGATCCTGGTCGGGTAGACTTATCAAAGTTTCTCTTGACCTTGTCTGAATTTATGATACTCTGGTAAAGAGAATTTCTTCTACTCTCATCTAGCTCGATCAACTAGTTTATTCTGTTTTGAATGGCCTCTTGATCTGAGCTGAAGGTCTGGAGAAGCTTATAAACTGGAAGCTTTAAATGGACTGGTAAGGTGACATCTAGGCCATAGACTAGTTTGAAAGGGCTCCTCCCAATTGAACTTTTCTTGGTGATTCTGTCGGCCCATAATACTAATTTGATATTTCTATCCCAAGCCTTCTTATTGTCACCCACAATTTTTTTGATTATGGTCATTTAGTTCTTGTTACTTGATTCAGCTAGACCATTTCCTTGGGGATAGTAATTGGATGAGTGGGATAGGACAATGCCGTACTTGAAACAGAAAGACGACATATCGAAGGAAACAAAGCATGGGCCATTATCCATGATGATTCTGGCTAGCACACCAAATCCTGTGATGATCTTATCTTCTAAGAAATCCATGACTATAGCATTGGTTGCCTTCTTGGTGGGTATCGCCTCTACCCACTTGGTAAAATAATTAGTGGCAGTAAGAATCCAAGAATAACCATTGCTTGAGTTATCTTTGAGCTTACTGATGAAATCAAGCCCCCACTGCTGAAAAGGGGCTTGGACTACTATTGGATTTAAGGGTAAGGCTTTCATTTGTTGCTTTCCGGTGAATAATTGACACTGGGGGCAAACTCTGACAGCCTTGTGCACATCTAAAAATAGTTTCGGCCAATAGTAGCCTGCTCTAAGGATTTTGTGGGCGGTTGTTTTTGCTACAAAATTTCCACCACAAAATCCTGAATGGAACTCAACCATGAGTTTCTTGGACTCAGGTTCATCGACACATCTAAGTATTAAACCATTGGGGTTTCTCCAACCCAAACCATCTTTTGTCAAACAATACTTAGTTTCTTTTAACCTTAATGCTCTTTTTTTATGGCCAAATAAGTGATCGGGGCATGTAAGGTTGTGAAGGAAAAATATGATGTCGGTGTACCAAGGGTGCTGCTCTAATATCTAAAGCTCGTCTGATACACTTTGTTCTGAATCATTGTTCTGGTAGATTATTCCTAAGGCCTTTTCATTTCCTTGGGTCAACATATTTGCAAGACCTTGTCCCTTAATTAACTTAGTAGGTTTTATCTCCAAGTCATATTCTTGAATCTTTGAAACCCACTTACCCCTGATTCCTAGACAATCCTATTGAGACATGATATCCTTGACAGCTGCATGGGGTACATATCCAATGATTTTGGAGTAACCTATATAAGTTCTGAAATGTTTAAGGGACTTGAAAAGAGCATATGCCTATTTCTCCATCGTGGTATACTTCAACTCTGAATTTTGCAAGGCTCTACTCATAAAGGCTATAGGTTGATCTTGTCCCTCATTCTTTTGAAGCAAAACATTGGCAATGGTGTCTTCTGAGGCAAAGGAAAAAATATGGAATTCCTTGGAATAATTTGGACTAATCAAGACCGAGGACATGGATATGGAATTCTTGATAGACCTAAATGCAACTTTCCATTCATCCTTCCATTCAAACTTAGCATCTTTCTTTAATAATTTTTGTAGAGGTTTCATTAATTCTGCTAAATTTGGGATGAATCTTCTTATGAAATTGATTTGACCATTAAAAGACTGGAGAGAATTTAGATTCTGAGGCAAGGGGACTTTCTTAATGGCTTCAACTCTCTTAGGATCAACCTTGACACCATCCTTAGAAATGATGTGCCCCAACAACTTGCCTTCATC
>LPNX011015580.1:226951-261623 GCA_001517045.1 Pseudotsuga menziesii
CCAGTAGGATTTAAGCTCATCATAACTAAAGGCCATCACATCTCTATACTCTTTTATTAAGTTGATCAAATTGTTCCTTTCCTTTTCCGAAGTACCCTTTCCAATCTTTATTAACTTGGGATCCTTGTCAGTTCCTATATTTATTTCCATATAATTCCTAGTTTTTATTTCTTCCTTTTGTTTTTTATGATGATCCTGTCGATCGAAAATATTTTTGAAAGCTATAAGGCTACTCGGGATGTGATTCCTTACATTTTCCTCACACTCCTGATACTCTTTACCCTCTTGCTAATAACTAATCTTGCAACCTTCAAACTCTTGTAGATTGTAGATGAATCTCAAAAGTTGTTCATCATCCTTAAACACCTGCCAGTGATCTATATTATCTGGAGCTGAAGGTATGAAATTAATTTCCATCTTTCCATTCCCACTAATAATTTCATCTGATGGCTGGAGGGTGGATACTGCTACTACTAATTTATCTGCTAACCCATTCATTTCCCTATGGACCTTTTGAATGTTAAGTGCATCAAACCATTCCATAGTGTCCCATGTGGAATTTCTATACTTTCTTAGTCTATCATTTTTGCATTGATACTGATTCTTAATCTGGAGGACAACTAAATCTGAATCACCTTTTATGTTCAACATCTTTATCCCCATATCTTTAGTAGTTTCTAACCCTAGGAGCAATGCCTCATACTCGGCTACATTGTTTGATGCTTCAAACTCTAACCTAAATGCAAAGTTGTAGATTTTATCTAAAGGACAGATGATCACGATGCCCACACCTTTTCCAGTTTTGGAATAAGCCTTGTCAAAGTACATTTTCCAAACTTCATTGATCTTTTCATTTTTAATGTTTTCCTTAATAGGGGCCATGAAGTTTGACAAAATAGCATAGTTTCCAAAGTTATCATTGAAATGAACAAATTCATTTCTGGGCTTCTTAGGGTTTTCTACATGTTGTTTCCTTAGCTTCTCTCTGTGGAGAATCACCCTAGTGTTCTCTAATGCAAGTATAGTAGCATATGTCCAATCCATTTGAATGTACTGACCAAGAGTTGCGGCCCATTTTCTGGATAACAACATACCCCAATTATCTGGAACATCTATCACTACCACATCCATCGACATGTCGATATTAGGATACTTAGCCAACTTAAGCTGTAAATTTAAGATTATCCCTACCACTTCAACTTCTCTTGCATCCATGGCACCAATATTGTGGTAGGGTTGGGTGACCCTTAGATTTAGTTGTTCCATTACTTTTCTTGTCATGACATTTGATGAAGCACCCGAATCTAACATGTAGTTATGAAGGATAAGGTTATCAACTAAGAGGGAGACATAAAAAGGTGGGTGGTCTTCTCTTCTCGGATCAACACTATTGAGGACTATAGACATATCTATAGGTTCAATTTTTCAGCTTCAAATATAGCATTGTTATTAGGAAGAGGATCTTCTTTGACAATATTATGAGCTCTACTTTGACTATCCTCCAAGGCTTTCAACAACTTTTCTTTTTGACCAGGAATTTTAAGGACATTAGTTGCATAAACATGAATCTTAGCACTACTTATCCATTCTTCCATATCAATATTTGATTTAGGGACAATAAGAGGATCTGGGAGGGAAGGAGTGGTTACCTTTAGCTTATACTGTTTAGACGGTGATGGTTTCTCCTTTCTTTGATACACTGCTCCTTTGAATCTAGCCTCCTTCATTTCCTTAATTTCTTCTGGAGAAGGCATTACACCATAAAAGTTGGAAAGGAGATCCTTCTCATAACTGTAATCTGTAGCCTGCTGCTAATGCTAGTTTGATAAAGGATAAGTTCGGCCTACCATGTACACATGATCAGACTCACCTGATGTTGTTTCCTGATTACTGACCTCAGCCATTCCATGTTCTATAACTTGGTTTGCTATATAGCAAGTACTTTCTTGGTGGAATTGATCACAAGGTCTACACCATGGAATGACTTCTTCTACCAGATTAGTTGAGTCTAACTGGTTTGGAATCCTAGGTTCTTGTTGAGGAGCTTTCTTTTGGTATACCTGATTCTGTTTAGGCTGAAAGTTCCTAGGTCCTAGGTTCTTGTTGAGGAGCTTTATTCTGGTACACCTGATTCTGTTTAGGCTGAAATTTTCTAGGTCCATTATTTCTTTCCATTGTGATTATTCTATTTTGAATATTATTCAATTGTACAGATTGATTTGCCATGATTTGGTTCTGACTAGTAACCAATTTTTCTATCATGTTAGTTACCTTTTCCCAGGGGTATTTATAGGTTGCCTTTTCCTCTAATTCAATGGATTTTCCCTTCTCTTTGTTGTATGAAGTGTTTCCCCTAGTGTAACCTGGAATGTTGGATTTTCCTAAAGACTGCATATTCTTTTCTATTTTCTCGGCCAATTCTTGAGCAGTTTTTAGATCGGTTGGCTCTTTGTCCCTTAATTGGTACCTCAAATCACCAATGAAAGCTTCGATGTAAGATATGAGGATGGAGGCATCCCTTGGTTTGATTTCTCTAGGGAGGTCCACAACCACACACCTGAACTTAGTATTAAATTCATCAATGGTTTCATTCTCCATCTTCTTTATGTTATGGAGGGCAGCAAGCAGATGTCTTGGTTCTTTCTTTTCCCCCCATTTCCTATTAAAACCCTCTAGGAATTCATTAAGAGTTTTATATGAATCATCACCAAGGTCGGAGTACCATTCCGCAGCATCATCCTCTAAGGATAAAGCAAAGAGATTCATTTTGACATCTTCATGGTTATGGGCAGCATCATTGCAGTAACTGACCAGGTGCTTATCAAACTTTTGGATGTGAGACTTGGCAGTGATGGCATTATTTCCATTGAATATGGGGATCTTCTTGATAGCATCATTCAAAATGTCACGAGGACTACCTTCTATCTAAGAAAAGTCAAGGGGTTTGAAAAATTCCATCATTTCTTGAGATTGGAAGGTATGACTCTCTACAAATATGTGATGGATATCTGAGAGGGATTGGTCTCCTAAATTTTCAAGGTTTCTACGAGAAGTTTGCCTATTCAATATTTCCCTAATAAACCTTTCGGGATCAAGGAGAGGATTGAATAATTGTCAGTGGTTTCTTCAGGTAGAAATTCTTGAAGGGATGTTAGATAGTGGAGTCGCCAGATGGATCGAGTTTTAATTTTTATGTTTTTTAAAGACTAGATCAATCAAAAGTTTTTATCTTTTTAGTTGTTTAGAAAAAAGTTAAGCTAAGTCATACTCAGGAATAAAAATATTTCTCCCCAGCAACGGCGCCAAAAAGTGTTTCCGCCTTTCACACACTTGGGTCATGTGGTAGAAATCTTCAAGCCACTTGGTGTGTCCTTGGGGGCAAGTCTCGAGTCAAGGCTGCCACCTTCTTCTTGACTCCTCTGTTTAGGCTCAACTCCTAACAAAGACAAGGGGGGTAGACCCTATTAAGTTACTAAGGCTAATTACTTAGTATGGTGATGTTAAACTGAATGAGTTACTTAGGAGTTTGAAATTTAACCATAAATGATCAAAGATGATAAGATACAAAGATGAGCATACGAAACCACAATGCTGAGACACAATATATATATAGCAAGAAAATAACAAGTTCCTTAGAATGGAGTCAAAATAAAATCAATGTACTTGCATGTTCTTGGAGTGAATGTTTTGCAACTGCCTCTTCATACGTTTTAAGTTAAATTTGAGGTGTGATTTGATTAAAATTAGGCAAAGGGGTGGACTCCAGATATACCCGAGAGTACTTGGAGTATGTCCAAAACTAAACCTTCACGGCTACCCGCAAGGAATATGTGGGCTGAATGTATTCTCTGGGGCTATTGTTCATAATGCACCCATTAGGGTGTGACAGAGATCGGTGCCCCGAGGTCACTTTTCAGAAGTTCCCGCTTCCTTTGGGTATTTTGCCACCGTAATGGTTTGATCTAGGTGTTGGATTTTCACTTGATGGTTTGTCAATTTGGGAGAGTGAATCCTAATTATACTAGTCACTCAAGTGATTTTGATATAGCTTGACTGATGGGATGAACCGCATCCAAGTGCAGAGCATACATACCAGAGTCTTGTCAATTTTAGTAAATTTTGAGATGGATGTTCTTGTTAAAAAGAAAATCCTCCAGGAACCTCTTTCGGTCCAAGTGGACCTCAATCGGGGAATCAAGGAGGCGTTGATTTTATTATTTTTACTGAAACAAAATATGATAGCAAATGAAACATAAAAAGATAAGTAAACCACAATTTTCTAATTAGACTACCACGAAAGTTTCTTCACCTTTTGACTCAAAAGGAGGCTAATGGGGTAAGTATTAAAGTTACTTTGAAACCAACATAAATGGAATATGGAATTTATTTTAAATCAAAGTATACTACCTTGCAGATTAATACTATGCTAGATTGAAAAAAGATGAACAAAAAGCAAAAAATGACACGGATGCAAATCCCCCCAAGGGGGATGGGGAATGGGCTCGAAAGAGCCTATTCAAAATTATTTTTATTACCAGCAGTTACAATATCAGAAAACTGATATGATGCCTCTTTATTCTTATACAAAATGAAACCAAGAGCTTACAAAGTGCAAAAATTAAAGATTTCAGTAAAAAAGGGAGACCCCTAGGGGGATTCAGAAGGCCCAAAAGTCACTTTCAAACATAAGATCCTCCTCTTTTCTATTATAACTATTAAAAACCAGAAATATTATTAGACTTAAATTTTCCCAAAAGAACTCTGAAAGTACCTTTGGGTCAGCTTACTTTTAACCAAAAAAACTAAGTTAAAACTAGTTTAAAAAAAGGGTAAAAAGGGAACCAAGGAAAGCAAGCTTTCCTTGGGATCTTGTCTTGTATTTTTGGAAGCCAATATGATGTGCACTAATTGATATATTTATCTTTTATAACAAAAAACATAAATCTAATGAATGCAAGCTACAAATTCTCTTTAAAATTCCATGCAAAAAGGACGATTTCCCTGAAGCTAGATCTAGAATGCTTATGAAACCTTTTAAGAAAAAGATCTAGATTATGGGATTTGAGAAGATAGATCTATGTTAAATTCACTTTAAGATAATATATATAAACAATATCAAAGCTGTGAACAAAGTAACCAGGTAAAAGAATTGATTTTGAAGGAGGAAGAGGAGGAGAGAAATGCTGGTAGCCTTGAAGATCCACCGTGGAGCTTTCAGGTGGAATGTCAAGGGACTATGAATTTGGAAGGTTTTGGAGAGAGTGAAGAAGCAAACTAGATCGGCATCCTCTCCAATCTAGGAACATGTAGCTCAACTGAAATAAAAAACTTGCCGAAATGCTTGTGAGATCCAATTAGTACATACACAGAGATTCAGAATAACATGCATATAAACTTATAAAGCATGCTGAATCTAGATCTCTAAACATGCATCAAAGGAAAGAGATGGCCAATAAAATTATTGAAAAGCACCTTTCCTATCAAGATTATAATAAGCTTATTATCAATCTTAGCAATGAATCCACAAGCAAACAACAAATTATGAACACAGATACAGGTTACCTCAGTAAAAAATGGCAATGATCATCCACACATACAATGGCATAACACCGTCTTGCCTCCAAATATTTTCTTTATTTCAAATGAACAATAACAACTGTACAATAGAAGCAACACCTCAATCCTAGTTCTAACTAGCTTGGAAGAGGGAGCTTGTGCTTGGATATATACAAAAAACAGGAGATCTAGCCCAGGGGGGCACAAATCCCAAGGAGACAGATCAAATCAGCTGATGGAGAGTCAATCAATGTAGGTCTGAAGCTGAACTAAGCCTACTTGTCAACCGGGGGGTTGATTGAGCTGAAATATGAACCCATAAACCGACACATCAGTCCACAGAGCATCCAGGAGAGTCCACACGTGTAGAGGAGAGAGAGAGGGTGCAATTCTCCATAAAGACAGCTAAAGATAAACTCTGGATCTGATTTGATCACCTCCTTCTGTCAAGGATTTGTCAGATCCAGTCAATCTAGTTCAGGTCTGACTGATTTCAATCAAATCGGATGAGAATCCACTGATCTATTATTTTGGTTTTGCTCCATTATTCATCAATTTATTAATTAAAATAATCAATAAATGATTTTTTGGGGCTTTCTGACCTGAGTGATGGAAAATCACTCAAAGCTAGGAAATAGTGGGTCCATGGGTTTACATGGTGCTCTTAGCTTGAAAATGAGCACCTACATGACTGAATCAGATTATTTGGCCCACTTTTATTACAAAATCAAAATTTCCAATTAAACTATTAAAAAATAGCCTAAGTTTTGGAAAAATTAAATTTTAATAAAAAACACTGAAAAAACTAAAAAATTGAAAAATAGAAAAAACCTAGGGGGACTTAGACATGTTCATATGACTCGACCATGATGTCTAGCATGTTTATACATTGACACATAGACTCTAATAACCTCAATAGTCCTAAATGACAAGCCGACCACCCCAACTTTGGAGGTATGGAGTGAAAAACTCAGAAATTACCAGTCATTTATTCAACAACCAATAATAAACAAGGGAAAAAACACCCTGGGCTGATCGGATTGAAAAATAAAGTCTAAGAGACAGAGTCTTTTACAGACACTATCATGCTAGGACATTTATTACAATTCCCCCATGGGGTATGAACATGTGATATAGTACAACAAGCACTTCCTAGAAGTACTTCCAAAGGTATTTTGATGTCCAAACAAGTTATCCTTGTCCGATTCACCAGGCTCACTTCATAAAAAACCACTAAGTACGACTTAGGTGGTAACAAGTTGCATATAAGAATAATGAAGTTATAGATGCACATAATAAGAATGATGTAAGTTGTGAATGTATGATACCATTGTGGATGTACAAGAGAAGAATGATACAATTACATATGCATAAAAGAAGACTGATGCAAGTTGTAAATGTATGATGTAGTTGTGGATGTACAAGAAGAGAATGTTAAAGAACAAGTTGCAGAAGGGAGCTATAAAGCTCAAGCATGTTCCTACATAGGAAAAAGTTGTAGATGTGTTAACTAAGCCTATGGATCGTGTAAAGTTTGAATACTTTTGAGACAAGCTTGGTGTAGTCCAAAAGGACCTCTCTTGAAAGAGGGAGTGATAGTAGATGATGGATGCAATGGTGAGTAGCTCAGTCTAGAGGAGGGTAAGTCTGGATAGGTTTGTTTGGCCCAAAAGGATTAGTAAGTCAGACGAGGCCTGTTGATCCTAGGGGGATTAGTATGTTTGGATAAGCTTGTTTGGTAAGAAAGGGTTAGTAATCCATACAAGGATTGTTTGGTCCCTAGGGAAATACATATATCTAACTAGGCTTGTTTGGCTTGAAAGAGTTAGTAAGTTAGACAAAATTCCTGGATGGACCTACCAGAGAACTCACCGCGATGCTAATTCGAGATGTTAAAGAGAAAGATGTATCTTTTGTATTGCAATATTGTTGATAGTTGAGATGTTTGCTTCATTATTGTTATACTGATGATTGATGAGATGATAGTTTCAGTATTGTTATACTGATGATTGCTGAGATGTTTTGCTTCAGTATTATCTACTGATGATTGTTGATATTATTTCATTGTTGTTACACCGATGATTGGTGATTGTTGATTGTTGAGATAGTTTCAGTGTTGTTACACTGATGATTGTTGATTGTTGAGATGATTTCTGAAATAGTTTCAGTATTCCTATATTGATGTAGCAGAATCAATATTTTCATACCTATGTTGTTTAGATAATTGTTGAGAGAGTTTCAGTATTCCCATACTGATATGATAGATTCAGTATTTTCATACTGAAATTGATGTGGCAAGTTCAATATTTTTCATACTGATATTGTTGTGGAAAGCTCAGTATTTTCACACTGATGTTGATGTGGCAGGATCAATATTTCTATACTGATGTTGATAAGATAGTTTCCGTATTTCTATAATGATGATGATGAGGTAGTTTCAATATTTCTATACTGATGTTGATAAGATAGTTTCAATATTTCTATACTGATGATGGTGACATAACTTCAGTATTTCTATATTGATGTTGATAATGACGTTGCTTCAACGTTTGTATGTTGATGCTGATGATGCGGTTATGGTCCCAAAACCTTGTATTGATAATGATGATACGATTATGGTCCCAACACTCTGTGCTAATAATGTTAATGTGGTTAAAGTTACAACACTCTGTATTGATGATGATGATGTTGTATCACCATTTTTATGTTGATGATGATGATGATGTTCCAACATCTCAATGATGACAATGTAGATGATGATATATCATTTATTGATGATGTTTCTTTAGCACTAACATGCTAATGATGTTTTTTTTTTGTTTCAGTATTTACATACTGATGATGCAGATGTTGATGTTTCAGTATTTACATATTGATGATGCAGACATTGATGTTTTAGTATTTACATACTGATGAGGCAGATGTTGATGTTTCAGTATTTACATACTGATGATGCAGATGATGATGTTTTAGTATTTACATACTGATGTTGCAGATGATGTTTCAGTATTCACATACCGATGTTGAAGAAGAACATTCAATATTCGCTTACTAATGTGGTAGAAGCATATTTAGGATTCACATACTCATGTTGTAGAAGAATATTTAGTATTCACCTAATAATGTGGCATAATAATATTCAATAATCACATATTGATGTTACAAAAGAAGGTCCAAAATATGATTCAGTATTCACATACTGATGTGGCAGAAGACGATTCAATATACACATACTGATGTTGTAGAAGATGATACAATATCTAGAAGATGATCCATTACTCACATAAGATGATTTAGTATCCACATACTATTGTTGCGGAAGATGATCCAGTACTCATAGATGATTTAATACTTACATACTAAGGTTGCAGAAGATGATCTAGTACTCATAGAATATGATTCACTATTTACATACTGATGTTGCAAAAGAAGATCCAGTATTCTCATACTGAGTTTGATGATGAAGATGTATGAGGTTGTTCCAAAACTTACTATGACATATAGAGATTCACCATTCAATTGTACAGTTGTGATGATGGTTGTTGTTGATGTAGAATACCTTCCTAGTTAAGAGGGAGTGTTAAAAGTATTGTAACTTTAGAAGATATTCTATTGTACTTTTGTTGCATTCTCCTTCGAAGATGTCCTTGATGTAATTGGTCATGTAAAATTCATGAGGTAAACCCTTCATTGTAATTCAAGGCAATAGTACCCACAAAATTAATATAGAAAATGTATTTTAAGTCTCCCAAGGTAGGTAGACCCTAATTAGGGAACCTGGCCGACTTGGTTAGTTAGTTGAGGAACTCACCTAATGAATATAAATAGGCGAGGATCCTCTCTCATTCTTACATATCTTACACTCAAGTATTGCGCCGGAGAGAGAGAGAGAGATAAAGAGTGTACTATGGAAGATGAAACAACTATTCATGTTGCTGGGGTTTTACACCGTACTTGGTTGAATTCTATACTGAGGAAGTTTTGCAGGGTTTTCTCCCTTGTGGTTTCCCCGAGGAAAATATTTGTGTTCTCTTGTGTTGCTGTACTTGTCTTTATTTCAATGTTCCTTTTGATTATAGTTATGATGTTATGATGCTAAATGTTTTAGATCTTATAGAACCATTAAAAATCTAATAGTAATAACTTGGTGGTATTTCATATATCTTTGTTGAAAAGTAAGTACTAACCGTGCAACTGATTAAGTATGATACATGTACCTTTATTGAAGATGAACTTCATGTATCCTTATATATTCAATACCAATTGTGTAGAATGTGGTACTATAGGAAACTATCTGGGCATCTTGTTGAAATAAATGATATCCATGTGATCTTTGCTGAAAGTGTATTGCTTGGGTATCCTTGTAGTATATCAAATACCTTTGTTGAAATGCATCTTTGTAAAATATCATAGTGATAGTTCATGCATCTTGTTGGAAAAATATCTTGGTGACACTTCATGCATCCTTGTAGGAAAAGTATTTGAGATATAAAATCATGCAAAAACATCTTGGTAATGCATTTCATATGATTGAAATTGATTAGAATAAGATTCAGGTAGATGAATTTCTAGTATTTTGTTGAAGAAGTATCTATATCTTGAGTACCTTGCATATACCAAAGTATTTCATGTAATTATTTAGAAATTTATTTTATTAAAATATGTAATTTATAAATCTTGTTGAACATAATATATGTTTACTGCTAACCATGTGTCTATTGGGAATGTGAAAAAACATCCTTCTTGAAGAAGAATCTCTATTTCAAGTATCTTTGTTGAAGAATATGGTTTAGTTGTTGGGACTGAGTTCTTGGATTCCCTCATAGAGAAGTTTAGTATTTGTTTCCATAGAGGTAGTCCAGTGAATTTTCACCCCTTTTCTTCTTCATATCACTCTACTAGTCCAGGTTCTCACATAGGAAGCCATGAAATGGGATGATGACCCCATAAGTGTTGATGTATTTGTAACTTCGGAATGTATTCACTTGTATATATTGTATTTCATTGGTACCCGATGCTCCTATCGAAAGAATCACTTGTATTTATTTGTACATCGATGTTCCTATCAGGAGAATTACTAAAATTCATGACGAAGTCCCCTCCTTTGTAAGTCGGGTCACTAGTACCCTAGTTGTGGTTACTCGAGCTGGCATAACTGAGTTAGGATTACTCGAGCCTACATAACTGAGTCAAATATTAAGTGAACAAAATAATATAAATAGAGAGTGAGCCTCTCTATTTGACGCACACACACTCACTCAACTGGGGCACATGAGTGAGAGAGGAAGTGCTAGCACAAGTGAGAGAGATCAGCTGTCGGAGATCATCTTTATGTTTTCGGGTTTTACTTTTGCTACTGGTGCTCATTCTATCTCTAAGGAAGTTGTAGGGTTTTATCCTTTATGGTTTCCTTGAGGAAAATTCTTTGTGTCTCTTGTCTCTTGTGATTATTGTTGTGCATGCTATTCTCTCAGATAAGATCCTAAGATTATATTGCTTAAATGATAAAAATCTAACAATAAGCAGTGGAGACAATAAAGAAAGTAGTAGTGGGAAGCAATGTGGTTCTCAAAATAGGTAGTTCCAAGAGTCGCTAAACTGATTGTGCTCTTATTATGGGAGGAACATTGTCTCGTTGAATATATTTTCTCAAATTTGAGACAAGTATTCTCTCATGTGCTATTCATGTTGTATCATGTATAGGTACCATGGTAATTGATTCATGCTATCTTTATGTTCATGGTTTAGTTGTATGAATAATATTATATCATGTATCATATATTTTTATACATGATGTTAATCATATGGTTGATTGAAATATGATTTTTCAGGTGAATGTATTTTTGTTTATATTTGAAGATTGTGTAATGGGGATTGAAGATCGACCCTTACTGCTAGTCTTGGTTCTCACACAGGATGCGAGGAAATGGGATGGTGATATCTTGAGGAACGAGTTAGGTGAAGGGAGTCACAACCCATAGGCAGTGGAGATAGACAATAAAGTAGTAATGGGAAGTATTGTAGTTTCTCATAAGAAGAGTTTCGAGAAAGACTTCTTGAAAAATGAAGGTAGCGATCCTTTTGAAAGTTGTAAAAGCATGTATGTATTATGCATCAAGGACAATACATGGTTTAAGGGGGAGGGGATGTAATACCCCATGTGTTAAGCCCTAGATATCTGTAATTTGTAATGGTTTATTATTGTGGCACAAGGTGTCGAAAAAGGGTCTTTAAGGACCTAGATACATTATTATTATTTTGTAAAGAATTAATTAATGAAAACAACTGGCACATCGGGGACAACTAAAAGAGTATGGGAGGCCTAGATACACAATGTGAGGGGGAATGGGGACATTCCTAAAACTTTAGAACTTGTTTGGTTGATATTGGTCCATATTTATGTCTTGGTGGTTTTATTAGTTGATGATCACCCAAAAATTGTACAATAGACTCAAATTTTGATTATTTTATCCTGTCTTGGTATTATTGAGCATAATTCATGATTTAGTGGGCCTACTGGGTGTTTAGGTGGGTGCCACTTATTGATTGAGCCCCTTTGGTGGTTTTGTAACTCATTTGTGGAGGTTACATTTGGTTTTGTAACTCCCATTTGCACAAGTGTTTCCTCACTGACTATTTTTAGACTTAACACCTCAAAAATTGTGCAAATAATTATGTAACTCCTTGCTTAAATACTTGTGTAAATCCTTGTGTAACTCTTGTGTAAATCCTTGTGTAAATCCTTTTGTAAAAATTGTGTAAATCCTTGTGTAAATCTTTGTGTAACCCCCCTTTTCTATTTTGGGAATATTCCTTGGATTGTATGACACCTCACCTCACTAATTTTGATTCCTCTTCATGTATGATGTGTCCACACATGAATTTGAGTGGGGTGGAGCGGCTTGGAATCACTCTCCTTTAAATTCGAATTGCTTGGGTTGGATTAGATTTAACCTCTTGTGGTTGAATTACCCCCCTTGGATTGACTCAAGTTTTCTTACCTTGGTTTGGTTTGACCTCATTGAGTTAGAATTACCTTCTTTGGTCCACAAATCCAAGTTTGATATCCTTCATTTGGGGGTTGTTCTTCATGGTTCTTTTGGATGGTTTTTGATTATGGTTGTTCATACCTTTGTCAGTTAGAACTTGGAAAACCATGAATGCTCTGTTATGTGAATGAAATTTGTGCTTGAAGCATTGTGATATTGTATGATGTTTTCAGTAAGCCTGGAAAAATCTGGAGTATTTCCTCTATTTCCACTACTTGGCTCTTTCCTGGACCTACACATAAATCTTGGTGATGAATGGTGATATCTCGACGGCCTAGGGGTTCTAGATTACCATTGAACTTGGTAGTGGGGTAGAAGAGAAAGTATGTGGTGAGGAATAGAGTTTTGGATTCTCAAACTGATACTTGATATGTTATTTAGTGCACCTATGTTGTGTATCTGTGGCCTTATCTTGGAGGTGTCATGCCAAAGTGAGATATGGCTTGGTAGTGCCAAACGCTGGGTGGAGCGTGGTCCAGATGATGCTAGTTGCACATTGATAAGATAAATGATTTATCTCATGTTTATTTAATTTAACTGGATATGATATGATTTATTTATGGATGCTCATGAAATGTTTGATGAAATGTATGAGTTATTTGTGGAACAAATTTCTCATAGAATTCAATCTGTTTATGCAAGTAAATTTTATGAAGGAATTGGAAACTAGTTTTATAGGATTTTGTGCAAAATTTATTTGAGGAAATAATTATTTGGTACCTATGATAAAAAAATAATAATTCTGACCCTGTTCATTATATAATGTTTATTTTTATGGTACAATAACCTCAGAATGGTTTAAGGCACTTTTCTTTGATGCCTCTACCTTTTATTAAAAAAACTAGTTTTTTTGATCTGACTATTTGGCATAGTTAGGAGACTTAGCACATGAAGTTTTTGTAAAAATGCCTGAGTATTCCTTTTATGACTATGTCTGATAAATAATATTGATTTTTTTTTGAGAATATGAGGATGAATATTCTTGGTAGTGTTGGGGAAATGTATACCGAAATTCTAGATCAATTTCTAATTTCTAGCTCCTTCAATGGAATTGTTTTGAGTAGATTTGTGAATTTGCATATTAAGTGTTTGAAAAAATGTTAGAATGAGATATGCATATGTTATGACTGATAAAACATGTTATTTATATTTGGAATTTCATTTTAATTATTCTATGAGCCGTGGATTTAATTATTCTAGCGATTCCTAGAATTACTAGTCAATTCAAATGAGTAGAAAAAACTTGTTTGGTGAGTTGTTTAATGGAATGTATATGGGTGGAAAGCTACATACATATGAATATAAGTGACCCCTGATATTATTTCCATGAGATACAATATTCATATATTTCTCTTTATTTTTCATTTGGAAAGTTAAATTGGAAACTAGGTACATTCTGGTGAAATTGGTAAATAATTTTTGGATTAAAATCTCTATTTTTGGTAAAATATGAATGCATAACTAGATTATTTGTTATTGGTGATTTAATCATGTTGTAGAATGATATTTTCTATAATTTTACCTTCACCTATGTGTGCCTCGTAACTTGGTGCGATTGGTTTAATTGAATTCCTGGTAGTGTTTATTAACTATTTGTACTGATGGATGCTGAAATATTATTCGTTTATGTACTCGGATCATATATAAAAAAGTAGTTTATTTTGCTGTAAGTTCATGCTTAAATATTTGTATAATGGTTTTAGGGTCACGTTTTGGTTCATTGGCATGGTTTTGTGTTGAATTGTGCAAGACTAGTTGTTAGTATAACGACTAGTTAACTAGTTCTCGTGGAATTATTTTCATACTTACTATGTTTAATTAATTGGAAAATGGTAATTAGGCCTTATTTACAAGTTATTAGGCGTTGATTATAAATTGGACTTGATATACAATGGTTAAGTGATAAACAAATGAAATTATATTAAGTACCATTAATTGTGCGCTAAGTGTCATTAAGTATCGTAATCATAACACTAATTACTAGTTATCATGATTAAGAGTAAATGGCATTTAGCAGTGGAATTTATGTCTGAATTGGATTGGAATGGATATTATGTTTCTAGAAGGTGTTAGTAATATTTCCCAACTCTTGTATGATATGTTGGAATAATTATTGAATTTATTTTAATTTATTGGTAATTAAAGGGACTTTATCGTGATTAAATCCTGAA
Source organism: Pseudotsuga menziesii (assembly GCA_001517045.1). Taxonomy (NCBI): domain Eukaryota; kingdom Viridiplantae; phylum Streptophyta; class Pinopsida; order Pinales; family Pinaceae; genus Pseudotsuga; species Pseudotsuga menziesii. The sequence continues at coordinate 241,728 of LPNX011015580.1, forward strand.
AAATGAGATTTAATATTTGTTTAACTAATCCGTTGTGCTAAAATGATCTAATTAGAGTTAGAGAGATAATTATAAGTTCCTCATACCCCTTTATATTCCTAAGGGAAATTACATGAAATTTTTTAATTTTAGAGGCACCCTTATCTTCCATAACGGACCACCACCATAGAGTATCCCGAGGATAATTTTCTTGTAAAGTAAGTGTTAGCAACGGAATTGAGCCCCAAGGTTGAAGGGAGGCCCGCTCTTGGGTAACAACAGAACCACTTTAGACTGCACCTCTGGCCCTACGCATTCAGAGAGGGATCTCTCATTTTGTCTTCGGAGTCTACTTCACGTAATATTTTTAGTTAAGGATAATCAAGGGCCTAGGATCCTGAATGGGACAAAGTGTATCAAGGTGAGATGTAAGGTGGGATTATCAGGTAAGGGACCATTGGAAATGGAGTAAAAAACATGCATAGGGAACACTTACATAAGGAAAGGAATGACATGGGGTTGCAAACAGAGGCAAGGTAGCCATTGATCTCCCGATCGGGAGATATTTAGCGGGCGGTTGGAGGACGAGAGAGAGAATAGCCCATCGTGTGGAGAACCAGCGAGATGAATTCCATGCAACTTTAGAAGAAAAATTGATAAACGTCTGGAACAAAAGTCGTAGCATAATGAGTATGAATTCCTAACTCCTATACACTAATTTGCAGACATGAAAGCAATCAACAGACTGGAGTGAAAACAAGAAACACATTGCACGTAAAAGAAGATACATATTGGGAAAAGAAACGACACAGGATTTTATGCCATGAGAAACAACTCCTCCTCTCCAATTTTATTCATAACACAGGCTTCAAATCTTATTTACAATGGAGAGCCTCAGCCCTAGAATGTTTCCCAATCCAACCAACTCCCTTTCCCCCCTCTATCGAGAGTGTATTTATACTATTCTGATGCTCAGAATACTGATTTGAAAACTGTTACAAGTCACTATCATGCGTTAACAATACAGTGAGTGGAACTATCGCCATGTTTTACAAATACAAACAATAAACATTATGGTGCTGGTGGTCGCATTCAGCCTGAGTAACAGTTTGACGTGCTCAACTTCTACAGCGGATTGTGAGTATGATGCCTCCTTCCATGCCCAAAGCATGTGCTCCCATCGTGTTCAAATGTAGCTTTTCACATGGGCACACACTGGCAAGGTCACTTGCATCTTTCCCCGGTTTAATCACATCCGCCACCTCCTTCCTCTTCGATTAAGACTGTTAGCCGTGGGATATGGAAGAAGTGCCGCATTGCTTCTGGTTGAGACAGACCTATGGGGTGGCTTGTCATTCTTGTACTTCTCACCTCCAGTGAAGTGATCTCTCCCATAGGCAATAGGGTGTAGCATATCTACACCAACCCCATCACCCTCGAAAAGTGGACTTCACAAACACGGCTATTAGGGCTTTAAACCCTTGACGCTCCCATCCGAACAAGTGCTTATACAGGGAACAATCAATGACTATCCCCTTATATAGAGGCTTTAGTGGGCATGATGCTATCAGGGGTTCCTGGAAAAACACTTACAGGGAGTAAGTGTCTAGGCCCCGCGTCGTTGGGGGTGTGGGTATCACGTCTGGACCTCGATGGATGGTGTCATTTTTGGCATACAATACCAAGGTGATGGGTGAGTGTGGAAGCTTCCCACCAACCATAAACACCCCCAGATGGACAAGCTTCTCAGACCAGATCTTCATCGTCAAACTCTTTGAGCCTTTGCAGATTCATGGAGAAGTAAAAATCAGGTTCTGGACATATGCTAGTTCACTCCCATTGCTACAAAAGTAGTATATATAAGGCTTCGAGATTGACCTTAGCAATGAATAGTCATCATTCCTACACACTTTGTTATCCACCTGAATGGCACCTCTCCATCCGAGTGCCGACATCCCTCATGTTGGCACACAAAAGGACATCTATGGATTGAGGTTTGCCCAAAACACTATAGATGAGCTTCTTGTAAATGACATTCATTATCCATCTAGTGGTTTACTTTGCCTTTTTAGATATGTCAAGACATATCCATGACCCTATGCATATGCAACTCATGGATCATCTGTGAGTGTTGGTGTTTGCAAGTCCTGGATGGATGTATCCACGGGTTGCTCTTATGGAAAGTCACGGATCATACGCGAGTTGTCTTTCTTCATACCCGCGGATGCCTATCTTTGATATTTAAAAATAAAACACGCGATTCTTTAAGATTAGTTAAGTATTTTTACCTTAATCACCTTAACTGTCTCAACCTCCTCAACCTTCGAAACTGCCTTATTTCATCCATATAAATACAGGCCTTGGGGAGGGTGTTGGATATATAGACTTGGAGAGAAAAGTCATGCTGGTGGATTTTATACAGAAGTATTTGGAGCAGTGGAACTCAGAATCCTTTGGTTGTAGAGGAGTCTTTGTCTCAGGTGTTGGGTTGTAATCTGAACTTCCTCATTATTGTTAATAAAGAGAATCCTTCTTCCATATGTGTCTCATATATCTTGGTTTGATAAATGTTTATGTTTCAACATTTTATATATGATTTATCTAACCTGCTTATATATATATGAATCATCTTGTATCTGGAGGATTGTTTCTTGACAGGTGAAGGAGAGAACAACCTTGAAGACTTTGGAGGTGAAGCAGAACAGAAGAGGACAAGCTAAGGATCAACTGTCTAGTAATGGGTAAGTCTTTCCTATCCTCCTATTTCCTTTACTGCACCCTAGAGTCAATTGTCTGCAAGTTGATTGAGTATGTTGGTAACCCTAGAACTATGGTTATTAGGTGTATAATACTGTACAACAGAACTGGTGACTCCGCTGGGGAAGCCTAGACTGCTGTAGGTTGTCTCTGTCACCCCTGACCAGTATTTGCTTGAAGTCTGTGTGTGATCTTTTATCTTGGTTCATACTTGCCTCAGTATTTGAAAGTCTTTGTAATTTTTCCTGTTCTTTGAGAAAAAAATTATACTCATCCACGAGTTTCTTTTCTGCACAGTCGCGGATACAAGTCTGCATCCGCGGTTTGATCCATTGAATAGTCACGGATCATTCGCGGGTTGTACTTTTAGACAGTCACGGATCATCCGCGGGTTGTACTTCTAGACAGTCGTGGATATGCCTGGAAGTAGGGTTTGTTAGGTTAAGGTTTGCTTGTTCATTTCTTTCTATAATCCCTGTTTGTGAGTTGATTTTCTTTATGTATGCTGTGGCTTGTTTGAGTGCCTTTGGTGATCACACTTTCTGCTTTTTCGGAAGCCCTTGAGTCTTTTTTGCTTGATTATTTCCTGCTTGCATGCTGAAGTAGTTTGGCCTGTCTGGGTTGTAGGTTAAAGTGTCTTTGTCCAAATCAGTGATCAGGGTCTTGGGCTCTGTTTTTTCCAGTCTGTCTTTTGACAGTGGCTGGTTGTCACTTGCCTTTGTAAGTCTACAGTGATTTTTGTCATTGTGAGCACCCAAGCTAGGGTTCCTAGCCTTCCTTTGTTGGTTGTCTTTTGGTTCTGTCAGCCTGTTTGCTTCAGTTTGTTGCTTTATACGGTTTGTTTAATTCAAGTTTGCTCAAGTATAGTGCATTGTAGGTGCATGGTAGAATTTTGAGTATTTTTAAAAGTGAAAAAAAAACATTGTTAATCTTTTTCATTTTGTTTTGCATAAGTAGTGTTTATTTCAATTTAAAAATATTATCTCAAAAACTACAAAAAATATAGGCTTAGTTTCTCTTATCGCTGCTTTTCAATTCATCAATATATATTTGCAAAAAAGAAAAAGAAGCTTGTTTTTATAATGGTAATTTTGCTTTGAATACACCTTTATTTTCATTTATTTCTTATTTGAGTCAAAACATCACAAAGTATACCACTCCATTTCCTCTTGAGTAAGAACCCTTTAAAATGAACGTTTAAATTAAAATTTACTAGTAATCTTTTGTTTTTAGGGGCCTTTCACCTACTAGCTTAGGCTAGACTTATGGGCTAGGAAGTGTAAACTTCCTACAAGTTATAAAACTCAGACGTAGTGGACATTTCTTTAGGTAAATCCTTGACTTTATTGACTGTATCTGGGAAGCTCCTCTCAAACGGGAGTTAAGCACTAGGTTGCATGGAAGCTTGGACAGAGGAGATAACCCTCCGAATCCTTGTCAAAGCGTAACTCAGGAATTTTACGCATCTGGGGATTCTGTCCTAGAAAGATTTTTGGGCTCAGCTACCCTACCCATGCGTATGAGTTTGGCTTGTGACTGTCCCCCCAGACTGTTGGTATTGCCAAGGTAGCCTTTAGTCTCTTGTCTTTTAGGGTTCATACCTAGGTAAACCAGAAGGTTATTTCTGGTTCACCTTGAACGGGCTTGGAAGGTAACCCTTGTTGAAAGTGTAGGAGGGCGATTGGGTGATTCCTCTGCTTGTGCCTAAGAACCACTTCAAGGATGCCAAGTAATCGTTCATTATCTTTCTTCGGGAAAGTATATCTTTTACCCTAGTTTGACTGCTTGAGGCTTTAGGATCTTTATAGTGTATGCTCTGTGGTTTTTCCTGTGTTTAGTTGGCCTTAGGGTGTGATTTGTCAAGTTTTCAATTCTGGAGGACCAACCTCCTAGAAGGTCAAGAAGGTTGAGAAAACTTCCTCCCCTCACCACATTGAAGCCTCCACCTCTACCTCAAAGGTGGAGATTAGACACATAAGCTTCATTTGAACCTGTAGGAATACGTGAAGTTCTTGGTGAACCAGAACTCATTGCTAACCATTTTGATCTTGACATAGTTGAGATAAAAGAATTGCAGACTGACGAGTTTGCAAGAAATTTTAACACCCCCTTAACTGATTTAAACGATCCTATGATCGTTCAGGTTAGATCTTTTGATTCACTAGTATTAGGTGTACCTGTGGGTATAATCATGTCTTCTGCAGAAGAAAGTCCTTTTGTGTTCACCTCAACCCTTCCGGTTGAAGGGGTACTACCTCCCCTGGTAAGTGCCCCTAGATCTAGTTTTCCTTCTACACCTTTGACTCCAGCGAGCCAGGTGGTTCAACCACCGGTTCACTCAAACCTAGCAGGTACTTCTGGTGACATGGTTACTGGGATCCCCGGTATACCTACCATTCCTTCTTCCTTTCCCTATACTACCCAGAGTGGTCCGGTAGGATCCTTGGCATTTGTCCAAGGATTCCTTGGAATGGGGGGCACATTCCCCCATCCAGTCCATACATAGGTCCATCTCCTTCCTATGTAGGAGTGCAGTTTGGGAGCAACACCTCTTATGGGAAAATTTTCCAAACCCCTATTCCGGTCCCTTATACGAGCTCTCCCTTTTTGTTGTTTAGCGGAGGGATACCTGCTCCTATCTTCCAAACCCCTATTTCTATGGGGATGACTCGGACCTCTTACACTGCACCTCCCATACACAATCCTGTGGCTTACGGATGGAATCCGTTTTAGAGAAACCTTCCCACTTCACAACCGTTGTCAGGGGGCAACCCCACTTTTACCCATGGGCATTTGGGGGAAGGTCCCTCTAATCCCCAAACTGGCACATCTAGTACCCCGGTTCGACCCAAACTTCCATTCCTGGAAACTTTAAACTTGCTAGATTTGTCAAAATTGATGAATGACCCAGTTAGGCATGACCCCTTGTGGCCACCTGTTCCCACTAAATTGCCATCGGACATCCCTAAGTTCGAAGGAAAAAGTGGTGAATATCCTGGGGCACATGCCACTACATTCCATTTATGGTGTTCTTCAAATTCACTAAATGAAGATTCAGTTAGGTTGAGGCTGTTCCAGAGAACCTTGACAGGTACTGCGGCAAAATGGTACATCGAATTTCCTTCTGCTGCTTTTAGTAGTTTCTGGGACTTGGCTAGTGCTTTTCTCAGCCACTTTTAGCTTTCGGTCCGATATGATTTCAGAATGGACTTGTTGTCTACTTTTAGACAAAAAAAGGCTACCCACATCTCGAATCATATCCAAGAGTGGAGGAGGTGAAAGAGCTTTATCAAAGCCACCATTCCTCCTGAGTTTCTATTAGAATGGTTCCTTAAATCACTGTTGCCATACATATCTAAGGATGTTTCCACATCAGGAGTAATGAATGAAGAAGAAGCCATACTTAGGGCCCAGCAAATGGATTTGATTTATTCACAATCTGGGATCCTATATGAGATCATCCCTGAGGCACTGAGGCCTTCGCATGAGGCGAAGAAGCCTAAGCCTGGACCCCATGCCGATGGTGTGGTTGGATCCGTTAACCCTCCCACCGTAGAGTCTTTGACTAAGCAACTTCACCAGTTGTCTGTCAAATAGTATACGGTGGAGGCAGCAAATCCTGTCCCCTCCCCCCAGAATGCAAATGTTTTTGCGCAAACCTCTCAGAAGGGAAATCAGCAGCCCGGCGGGAAGAAAAAGAAAGGTAAGAAGGGAGAGGGAAACCAAAACAAGCCAAAGCCCACAAACAATGCTGATGGGGGAAAAAAATAAAAGAAGAAGGTCAAGTTCCCTTATAAGTTGTGCCAAGAGGACCACCTTACTCACCTTTGTCCCTTTATGGATCAAGCCTAGAAGCTGCTTAAAGCTCAACAACCGGCTGTCCTGAAGGATCCTTTTCCCCAAGGACAGAAATCTGCTTTAGCTTCTAACATAGCAGGGGGCACTCAAGCTGCCCCTGACCCAAACTATATCAACATGGTTCGATCTTCGACTTTTTTGCAGACAAGGAACAAAAATTATGAGACTGAGACTTCTGAGAAGGGTAAAGCTGTAGGTGAAACTTCAAACCCTCTCACAATAGAGAAACCTGCTGAAACTATGCCGAAGATACTGAAAGGTGTCTTCAAGAAGACCTTGCATAACCCTAATGCTAGGGCTACTTCAAACTACTCTGTGGTTGAAGACTTAGCTCAAACCCCTTGTGCAATGTCAGGTTTAGAGGTGTTACAGAGTTGTCCCGCTCAGCGGGATGCCCTCTTAGCAGCTTTAGGAAGCATGGACTCTTCGAGTCTCATGGCGAAATTTCATTTGTCTAATGTTAAAATTCGCCTCCCTTACCATGTAGCCCTATCAATAAATGTTGTCCATGGTGGTAAGACCATTGGAAGGGCAGTTGTTGATGAGGGGGCCTCTACATGTGTTATGTCCTTGACCTGTTGGAAAGCTCTTGGATCCCCAGAGATGGTCCCATCAAACACTTTGCTTACTGCTTTTGATGGAAGATCCTTCCGTCTGCATGGTATCCTACCAGCTTTCGAGATTAAGTTGGCAAGAAAAGCAGTGTCTGTTGAAGTAGAAGTGATTGATGCTCCTTTGGACTACAATTTGCTTCTGGGAAGAAGTTGGACTTATGCGATGTCCACTATTGCGTCGGTCGTTCTTCATGTAGTGGTTTTTCCACATGAGGGCAAGTTGGTTACTATTGATCAACTTGATTTTACCCAAAAAGGCCATTTAGAGTCTAATGAGTCCACTGTGCCATTGGTTGATCAGGTCAAACCTGCTGCACAGAGCTTGGGGGCTGGAATGTACACATCATTGATGGGCACATTTGATCTTCTAGCCCTGGTTAATTACATTGGTTATACTAGTGTGGGGAAGTCCATCACTATGGTTGTCGATAGGAATAATCCTTGGGTTCTCCCAACTCCCCATGAACCGGAAGTGCCCTTATCGGCAGTGGAGGTGGCTTATCAGGCTATCACTCAAGCCACTGCTGATACCATTCCAGATCCTCTAACAGTCTCGGACGATCTGGAAGAAGACTATTTTCCCGCATGGGCGGAAAACTCTTCACATTCTATAGATTGCTTAGACACAGTTCTACCTTCCGATGAAGCTATTCTAGAAGCCATGAGTGGAAGTGATAAGATTTGCGAGGATATTCATCATCGATCCTATTTTCTTCTATAACTAAGCAAGATAGAAAACCAAGAGTTTCGCGTGAGACTGTCAGAAGATGTTGATATACCTATCAACCCTTTGCCTAGGGAAGGAGTGTTTTCCGAGGGGAATATGGCAAACATTTCCGCCACTATACCTATTAACATATCTGTGAACCCAGATGCTGTGGAAAACATTTATATGTTGGGACGCGTACCCTAAGGATTATTAGTTTTGGTAACTCCGCGGTTGTTTGTAAGCGGATTTATGGGTCAAAATAGTCTTAGGGGTGTCGGGGTAAGTCAGAACCCCTTTTTGTAATAAACCCATGGTTTAAATCCAGGGTTTAGGGTTTTGGGTGCCTATGGTTTGAAGCCATGGTTTTGTAATAGCGCGATGTATAAATAGGAATTTTTGTAAATAAGAAAAAGTTAGGCTTTTTGATGTAAAGAAAAGAAAGGTGAAGCTAAGGTTGATTATGTAAGGAAAGGTTAAGTCCCAGCTGTGTGCGTGGACGACCTTTGCAGCTGTGTGCGCAGAGGGTTTTGTAAGAAGATTAAGGAAAGATCTGCAGCTGTGTGCGCAGAGGCCTGCTGCTATGTGTGCAGCTGTTAAGGACTGAAGGGATCTGCAGCTGAGTGCGCAGATCAAACTATGGTTTTGTAGCAAGTTGAATAAAACACATTTTGTGGACATAACCCCTACACTGGGGGTGAACCACGTTATATCTGCTGTTGTGGTTTCTTGTGTTGTTTCTATTTCTGTTGTCTTTTATGCATTAATAACTGTATACATTTGATAACTTAGATCACTGCTAATAACAAGCTTCACTGTGAATTCCCTATAGTGGGTTAAGCAAGTCACGGTTGTTTATCTATCTGCGAAGTTGTATATAAGTGAATGACAATCTGTGTAACTGTTGATTAATAAGTTTATTAAAGGTTAAGGTACAATAATATCCCTCTCTGCTTGCAGAAACCTGATTCTGCGGCACCCCATAGCTGTTTCGAGTGAGACTGCAACCTGCGCGTAGGTTGTTGCCGAAAGGGCCAACACTGTGGGTCTTTTGTTGGTGCGACATAAAAGGATTAAACCCGGGTCTGCCCTATTGCCCAACAAATTGGTTCCGTTGCCGGTTGAACTTAGTATCTGCTCAAGAGGGGTTTACGTTGTACCTCGAGGGCTATGTTCTGGAGGCCCTCTGTGACGGAAATCGGTGATTGGTTTGCTGAGACTTACCTGAAATTCGTGCAACAAGAGAACACAAACCCGCGTTGCAGCGCACGTGACTTTTTACAAAGGTATGTTTTTTGTGATGCTTATGAAATTTTCTTTGGTAGTATCCATATAGAGTTGCACCAGTGGTTGTCTAGGTTAACAGAGAGAAGGACGAACTTCCAAGCTCGACAGGTTCCCACATGGACCCCCACAAGGTTCAATCTTGTGCAACACGTGAACAACGAGGTATCCCGCGCTGTTGATTTTTGGACGACGTGAACATTGGAAGCCTTCGTGACAGAGTTTGCCATTGACACAAGTAACTCCTTCAGCGAAGCTGAACGACAGTTCTTCAAAGTTCCCCGTGGTAAGTTTTTGAATTCATTAAGCTTGCAGATTAAAATACTATTGGCTGAAAAGGGTATATTGTTGTTTGAATAAGAATGCTAGCTTAGTAGTACTAACATATGTTTGCAAGTGATAATACCTTCAACAAGCAAAGTGGTTTGCTGCAAAGTGGAAAAAGGTACAAAAGAGATTTTGACTCCTATTCCTTAGGTCAGGCTACCGCGTCTTCCCCCGTAAATTCTGAAGAGTCAGACTTTGATGAAAACCCTTCGCTTGGAAACCCTCCGGTCACCCCGCAGCACAGCCCTGTTACCCCTGAAATTCCATCGCAGTCTGACAGTCAACCAAGTCCAAGTATTCCGGCCACAGGCCAGTCTATCCCTGTAAATCCCTCCCCATCAACGTCTGGTCCCCCTCCCAGAAATGCTATGGCCCACCTGGTTGATGACATTAAGTTCCCCATCTTCAAAGGCATGGGATCAGAGGACCCCGAACAGTTCTGGTTTTTATGTGAAGCAGTATGGAATGCGAAGAATATTATAGACCTGGATGTGAGAGCCGCGCAGCTCATTACTTCTTTCCGGGACCGGGCTTTGACCTGGTTCATGAAATTCTCCAGTACTCAGAACCCTACTTTAGATGAGATTAAGGTAGCCATCACCAAAGAATTTAAGAAGCCTAAATCAGAATCGCAGAGCATCACTGAGCTCAAAGAGATTCAACAGCGGTGCGGCGAATCCGTGTGGGACTTTGACCAGAGATTCAAAGTTCTACTAGACCAAGTCAGCTTTACCATTAGTCCTGTGCAGCACAAGGAATGGTTTATCACAGCATTATTACCACATATCCGAACTCCGCTCATGCAACAGAAGGTTGTTGACCAGCAAGAAGCTCTGGAAATTGCAATGAAGCTAGAAACCACCCCCGTCAGAGATGATTCCGGTATTGCTCAAATCCAAGCGCAGCTAGCAGCAATGGCCCTGGAGCTTTGCGATATGAAGAAGGATAAAACCAGTCGAGAGGAGGTCTGGTGTACGCAATGCCGGACAGAAGGTCACGATAGGGACCAGTGCCCCGTGGTCAGAACCTACTTAAATACGGGTGCGCCCAACCAATTCAATCCCGGTGTTCTATATTGTGATATTTGTCGAACCACTGGCCAACATCGCCCTGAAAACTGCCATCTTCTTCAGCGATATGTTCAAGTTCCCAAGAACCCCTACTGCAAGTTCTGTAAGTTAGTAGGGCATAATGAAGAGGAGTGTCGTAGCTATGACCTCATGAGAGAGCGTATCTCTGACGCCTATCGAGTGCAAAATGAAGCCCAGAATAATGATGGCTATGGTTACCGCGGTGGTGCCTCTGGAAGAGGTGCCTTTGGAGGTCGCGACCGTGGTGGTATGCCCGGGAGAGGTAGAGGCCAGGTGGTGTGTTACAATTGTAACCAAGCTGGCCATTTGGCTCGCGACTGTCGGAACCCCACCACAACCTGTCGATATTGCCGCGCAATAGACCATGTGATTGAACAGTGCCCCTAGCTCATAGCAAAGATTCAAGAAAACAACAGTGGTCCTACCCAGAATATTCAGTTTATTTCCATTGAGCAGAGACCTACCGTAGCCATCAATGTGGTCACCCGGAGTGGAGCCACGACGCAAATTCAGCATTCTCAGAAACAACCTGTCGAGGTGTGCGCGCGTAAGGCCTCGGCGCAAGTCCCAGCACTTAATACTGTGCAAAACCAAGCACCAGTCAAGGCGGCCCAGTGCGATATTGTTGACCCTTGCACACCCGCAGTACCTGCATGGCAACCTCAGCAGGCCTCGCAGCCGCAAGATGCTTCGACGGATAAAGTAAGTACACTCTCCTCCTTTTTACAGAGTTGTATGAAACTCTTGAGGAATCAGAATGCTTTAAAAGAGTTGCAAAAGGTTCTTGCTGTCACAGACCCTCAGAGAAGAGTTGATCAGGAGAAAACTGTTAATCGTGTCCGAAGAACGGGGAGGGAAATGAGATTGAATGTTTAGATAGGGGAATATGATATGACTGATGTCATTTTGGATCTTGGATCAGAAGTTAATGTCCTACCCAAGCAGACCTGGGGACAAATGGGAAAACCTTCCCTGGCTTGGTCACCTATACAACTGAGGTTAGCTAACCAGCAAAGGATTGTGCCCCTAGGGAGACTTCTTAGTGTTCCCATATATATTGATGGGGTAAGCACTCTAGCTGATTTTGAAGTTATTGAGATCATTGAAGACAACAACCCTTATCTAGCCCTGTTGGGAATCAAGTGGGCCATGGCAAATGCTGCAATCATCAACCTTAAGAGGAGACAAATGACCTTCGAAGGAAATGGTCTGCGAGTTATCATACCCCTCGACCCATCCCAAGGAGAAAGATATACAGAACCGATCAGAGACGAAGGGGAGCAGGATACTCTAGACCACATCTACAACATTACAGCCTAGGAAGCAGATTATGTCGAGCCTGATGTCGATGGTGTACTAGATTGGCAATGTGATAGCTCCTGCATGTATGATTCCGACAATGGTCTAGAGAATTGGCAGAATCGACTGTACGGGCTACATGGCCATAGGTGCACGCAACTCACTAAGTCTCTTAGATGCCTTAGTGCGCAGCCCAGAGAGTTGCCTACCTATGTTGGGTTGACCGACCCTGGAGAATTTATTGTACAAGCACCTCAATCATAGAGAATGCAGACTCTGGAGACAACATTAGGAGCTACAGCAGCAGGGTGGACCGATCACAACAAGTCTACTCCCAGTTGGGGAGCCAACCAGAAATTTCTGTGCCTCAGCTTCATAAACCAAGTCCAAGAGGCGCGAAGTAAGTTCATTGGGCAGAATAGCCCTCAGGAACATTTGAGGCAAATTTATGCAGCATGGGACAACATACCTTGTGAGGAGTGGGTGCATAAATTCGTACACACCTTGGCACCTCTAGCACAAAACTGGTATATGGAGGCCGAGCTCCGACATGGAATTGAATACCAAACCAAGGGGCAGAACCAAGAAGCTAGCCCAACAAACCTAACAGTCCTGTCATCGGCATTCCCAGGACGGGTCGAAGGGCAATACTGTGCCGAGGGTGCTTGTTGTCACGAAGCTCACACCCTGATTTTGCGGAAGACCACAAACATAGCGAGGCTTAAAATCCGACTGTTGGGAAGCAGCCAATTTGGCGGCGGTAGTGTTTTAATTGCCTTAAATGCCTGTACTAAGACCAGTATCGGAAATCAAGCTCCACTTGGACAAGATTTTTGTCAGATTTGGTGCCTTCAATGCACCGTCCTGCCTGATTTGATTGATGGCGTGTATAAGAAGATGCCTAAGTTAGGGAAAATTGTATTCTGCATTTCTTCAAGATTTACGAGTGAACCCATGACAACAGAACGAGAGATTGATGATTTGGTAAGAGAATTCGAGCAAGAGGGTCTGATAAGCTGCTTTAATCGGCCGCCTGCCTTTGCTCCCTGTGAAGAAGCTCACCTAGCACCACCACGACCGATGCAGACACGGTCTGCCAGGAAAAAGTCCAGAACTGAAGTTCGCTCCAAGCGAAACCAAGACCGGCAGAGGAAAACAGGGCAAACACCAGCAAATCATCCTATGGATCCCACCAGTTCAGCACAGGTCCTGGCCGGGGGTAGGGAGAACATTGCACCACCGCGGCCACCGTATCTACAACCTGTTTGCCCAAGTGCCGCGTTACCCCGTCGAACAAAGAAATTCACATTAACCACACCCTCGTTGCCACAAGGAGTTCAGCTGATCGAAAGCATGACAGGAAAGATCGATCGTCTTAAGTACAACGATCACGACACAAATGACCATGGAAAGTTTCCACAGTTTGAACCAGTAGAATACTTGCACCGCGTCAAGTACCCAGATGATAATGTCACACTACTAGAAGTGCAACCATGGGCTGCGGGCCTGGACAAAGCTGGCCTACTCAAGATGCTTAATATTCCCCATTTCGGTCGCGGCATACATGTGACCGTAGTGGCCAAACAGTTGCTAGCGTTAGTGCATGACGGCTATTTATGGATAGGGGAACAGCAAATTCCTATTGACTCCGCACTCATCCATAAGATCACAGGTCTACCAATGGCAGGACCTGATCCGGGAACTGAATTTCCGTCCAAACATGACGATACAAAGCTCACGCAAACTATGAAAGAGCGTTTTGGCCTGACAAAGGGGAAACATGGGTATCACACTTCCGTGATTCAGGAACAGCCCATTCGCTTTGCAGCTGAACTCTTAGCCTGCAAACTCATACAGAAATGCAGGCCAACTGAAGTACCTGCTCTAGTTATCTGGATTGCTATGAACTGCGCTGAGGGGTATACCTATAATTGGGTCGCATATCTTGCGAAGGAGTTCCTAGAGGATGCCCGCGACGCACAGGAAAAAGGTAGACCTTTTCATTATTCCTGGCTTTTAATACTTATTGCATTAGTTGGGTGGAAAGAACCCACTGAAGCCCAGTTTGTAGAGTTAAACCCAGGCATGCTAGGGGCAGCAAGGTACACCTCCCTATGGATATCCTCAGATAAGGTATCTCAGCAAATGACAAACACTGTGTTCATATTTTATGCCATGAGTATCCACTATGAGATTGTGCGAACACCACGGCTTACCAATGAGTTGTTCTCTAAATATGAGGACGCCACGAACTTCAGTGCTGATATACATCATGTTTTCATTCAAGCCCATGCAGATCCACAACATCAATGGTTTAAATTACCATATGTAGTCACAGAACCAGATATCAGGGGTATAGTTCAGCACTAGCCGGCTGACTGGATGAAAGATATAGGAAAAAAACCCTCTATTCCAGTCCCCCCAGCTACCAATAGTGGTGCAGGTACCAGTCAGGAGCAGCAGCAAAGCCCATTGGAAGATAGCGAAGACCTAAGTGATTCGCAGCTGGATGGAAACGACCACGGCAGAGATGGCGGATAGGATGAACAAGATGAGGAGTCGATCAAGACCATATCAGACCCTACCCCATCAACGAAGCGCAAGTCACCAGAAGTAGCAGAGGTAACCAAGCCACAGTCCCACAAAAAGTCAAAAGCGTTGAAGGAAAAATATATTGAAGAAGAAGCCACTATAACGCTGGATGAGCTGGAGCAAGCTCTAGAATAGTCTATGGGAACTCTTACTAAAAAATGGTCAGAGTTTGCAGAACTGCATCTTGCTGGGCTCTTAGGTATAGCAAACAGGGTTTCGGAGCTAAAAGAGTTAGAAGCAAAGTCAACAAACAGTACTGCGACAAGTCGCACTACAACACCCATGCAACAGGATATTAGGCAATGGCCACCCAGAGATCACCAAGGCCAGGTATCAAGCGCAGCTCTGATACTGCCCGATACGGATTCCCGGCCCCAGATGAGTATGACTGTAGGGCTCGATTATACAAAGATGTCCATGTCCGAATTGCACCTCTGCCAACTCGCTATTACAAAGGAGATCCATGCACGAGACCAATTGTCCCAACTCCAATTGGAAGACACCATCAAACAAAACAAAATCTTCGCAGCACGCCTAGAAGAAGTAGCACAACAGAAGAAAGAGGATGAACATTAAACAACTACGCTGATGCGAGCACTGGACGAGGCATGTCGGAGTCTTTCTGACTCTGACATACAGGGAGAAGAGGAACCAAAGCAGAGAATCGCTAAGCTGAGAGACTATGCCTAGCAGTCTCGCAGCGAGATTGAAAGGATGAAGACAGAACACCAGCACCAGATCACAGAACTTCAACTACGCATCCCTCCCGAGACTCCACCAGAGGTTCGAGAACAACATCATAGGGACATCAAGGATTCAGTGGCAAAGATATCAGATAATGTGGCCAGCGTCGCAAAACTGATGGAAGACAGCATAGAAGCATGGGCGAACCTACAGGACCATCCAGATGTAGGTAAGATCTAGGAAACCATCAAGTTGCGCCAGGATGAATTAGATGTAGTCAGAATAGAAATCAAGACGCTGCCACCTATGCAGAAGATGGCTAAAGTGAAGCACAACAAGGAACTTCAGTAGGACATTGAGTCCTACAGGATGAAGGTAACGCTGCTGGAGAATGCATTACAGCCCCTGGTTGATGAAGCATTAGAATTGAGCAATACTGCAGAGAGCCAGCTCAAACTTTTGAAGACCTATGACACTTTTGCGCAGGAACGGGCTGACACAGAATCATCCTCAGTGTTACAGGAATTGGTGGAAAAGGAGAAAGCCGCTGATGATATACTACACAACCTCACCAGTCACTTCCAGACTCTTGTACAGAATATTCTCCCACCAGAGCCCTCGTAGAGTGTCCCGGGACTGGCCACTAGTGAGTCTTAGGGGCCTGTTGGGATGTGTACCCTAAGGATTATTAGTTTTGGTAACTCCGCGGTTGTTTGTAAGCGGAGTTATGGGTCAAAATAGTCTTAGGGGTGTCGGGGTAAGTTAGAACCCCTTTTTGTAATAAACCCATGGTTTAAATCCAGGGTTTAGGGTTTTGGGTGCCCATGGTTTGAAGCCATGGTTTTGTAATAGCGCGATGTATAAATAGGCATTTTTGTAAATAAGAAAAAGTTAGGCTTTTTGATGTAAAGAAAAGAAAGGCGAAGCTAAGGTTGATTATGTAAGGAAAGGTTAAGTCCCAGCTGTGTGCATGGACGACCTCTGCAACTGTGTGTGCAGAGGGTTTTGTAAGAAGATTAAGGAAAGATCTGCAGCTGTGTGCGCGGTTGTTAAGGACTGAAGGGATCTGCAGCTGAGTGCGCAGATCAAACTGTGGTTTTGTAGCAAGTTGAATAAAACATAGTTTGTGGACGTAACCCCTACACTGGGGGTGAACCACATTATATCTGGTGTTGTGGTTTCTTGTGTTGTTTCTATTTCTGTTGTCTTTTATGCATTAATAACTGTATACATTTGATAACTTAGATCACTGCTAATAACAAGCTTCACTGTGAATTCCCTGTAGTGGGTTAATCAAGTCACAGTTGTTTATCTATCTGCGAAGTTGTATATAAGTGAATGACAATCTATGTAACTGTTGATTAATAAGTTTATTAAAGGTTAAGGTACAATAATGTCCCTCTCTGCTTGCAGAAACCTGATTCTGCGGCACCCCATAGCTGTTTCGGGTGACACTGCAACCTGCGCGTAGGTTGTTGCCGAAAGGGCCAACATTGTGGGTCTTTTGTTGGTGCGACATAAAAGGATTAAACCCGGGTCTGCCCTATTTCCCAACACTATATAGGTGCAAACTGCTCTCCTGAGGAGATTGCTATCTATACTGCCCTTTTTAAGGAATTCCGCGATGTCTTTGCCTGGTCATATGAGGAGATGCCAGGCATAGATCCATCTATTGTTGAACATGAAATCCGAACCTATCTTGATGCCAAGCCAGTTCGACAAAAATTAAGACCCGTGAACCCGCGTAAAGCAGCGGCTATGAAAGCTGAAGTTGAAAAGATGTTGAAATCTAGTTTTATATATCCCATAGCTTTGACTGAATGGGTGTCCAACCCTGTTCCTGTTGATAAAAAGAAAGGGACTATTCACGTTTGTACAGAATTTAGAGACCTCAATAAAGCCTGTCCTAAGGACAACTACCCCACACCATTTATTGATCAGATCATAGATGCATGTGCGGGAAGTGAGGTGTTTTCGTTTATGGATGGTTTCTCCGGCTACAATCAAATCCAAATTAAACCAGAAGACCAACATAAAACTGCTTTCATTTGCCCTTGGGGTATATTTGCATTTAAGAAAATGCCCTTTGGATTGAAAAATGCTGGGGAAACCTTTCAACGGGCTATGAACTTTGATTTTCATGACATTAAAACCATTGTCGAACCATACCTGGATGATCTTTCCGCTCATTCTCGCAAGAGGATCCAACATCCATATCATTTAAGGTTGATATTTGAAAGATGCAGATGATATAAAATTCGCTTGAATCCCCACAAGTGTGTTTTCTGCGTCGAGTCAGGAAGATTACTCGGATTCATTGTCTCTAGTAGAGGCATCCAGGTGGATCCTTTGAAAGTCGAGGTCATTGTAAATCTGCCTCCTCCTCGTTCTCTCAGGCAACTTCAAAGCCTGCAAGGAAATTCTAATTTCCTTCGACGTTTTATTATTAATTATGCCAATATCACTAAGGGTTTCATGTGCTTGCTCAAACATGACACCCCATTTGTATGGGATGAGACCGCACAACTTGCAATCGAGGCATTGAAAAAATATTTGCTGTCGGCACCTTTATTACGTCCACCAGATTATTCTAGGGATTTTATATTATATTTGGCCGTGTCGGAGTCGACCATTGGGGTAGTACTAGTTCAGGAGGACGATAAGCTTGTAGAGCATGTCGTTTATTATATTAGCCATGCTTTGGCCGGACCTGAGCTTAGATACTCCCATGTCGAGAAATTAGCCTTAGCAGCTGTTTATGCTATACAGAGGTTGTGCCACTACATTTTACTGAGGACCAACACAGTGATGGCGGATGTGAATCCGTTCCAATATGTTTTATCCCGACAGATTGTTGGGGGAAAATTTAACAAGTGGATAGTCATTCTCCAACAGTTTGACTTGGATTTCCAGTCCACTAAGTCTAAGAAGTCCTTAGTTTTTGCTGATATGATAGCAGAATTTCCTACTGAAGAAGATGTAGTGGTTGAAGATGACTCATTCCCATATGAGCACATCTTCCTGATATCCACCTCTGATCCTTGGTACAGAGATATTCTTATATATCTCCAGACTTTGAAGTATCTTGTAGCTTCCTCTAGGGAGGAACGACGTAAGTTATGCCTTCATGCCAAGAACTACCTCATTATAGGAGATACATTATATCAACAAGGGGTATATTTCGTTTTGCGTCGTTTCCTTACTCATGAGGAAGCAGAAATTGTCCTAAATGATTCCCATAGTGGAGCATGTGGGGGTCATTTATCTGGGTTAGCAACGTCCTAGAAGATATTGCGAGCCAGTTATTTCTGGCCCACGATCTTTAAAGATTGTGTGGAAGCAGTGAAGCACTGTCATCCGTGTCAGCTTTACACCAGGAAGATGCGGTCGCATCCTGCTCCGTTATTTCCCATTGTGTCGGTAGGCCCCTTTATGAAATGGGGGATTGATTACGTGACATGCAACCCAGCCTCGGCTGGGGGGCATAAATACATCATTGTCGCTATTGACTATTTTACAAAATGGGCAGAGGCAATGGCTACTTTCAAAGTCGACGGGGAAACAACAGCTTTCTTTGTATTCAATCAGATTATTGCACGATTCGGTATACCCAAAGTGATTGTCACTGACCATGGCAGTCATTTTCAAAATAACATGATGACGGAACTGACTACTATGCTCGGATTCAGACAAGAACATTCTTCTCCATATTATCCGCAAGCAAATGGTCAGGTCGAGGCTGTCAACAAGACTTTAAAAACTATCCTTAAACGGACAATTGATACAGCCCGCTCTAATTGGCACATCATGTTATATCCTACTCTTTGGGCCTATCGAACCAATGTAAAGACTGCCATGGGTTTCTCACCTTTCCAACTCATTCACGGGGTGGAAGTAGTTACTCCAATTGAATGTGAAATCCCGTCTCTACAGATAGCCATTCATGTGTTACCTGATACGACTGAGCTTGAATAATGTATGGTACATTTAGAACACCTTGATGAACAATGTAGGGATGCGTTGACTACTAATCAGGCTCATAAAAATAGGGTTAAATCTTAGTATGATAAATCGATCAAACCTAGGGTTTTTTCTGAAGGGGAACTTGTCTTGCTTTGGGACCAAGATAAAGAACCTCTGGGGGTAGGAAAATTCAAGGCTATGTGGTTAGGACCCTATGTTGTGTCGAAAGTATTAAGTAAGGGTGCATTTGAGTTAGTTGATTTTGATGGGAATAAGCTGCCTGAGCCTAGAAATGGGCTCTACTTAAAGAAGTACTATACTTAGGCTTAACACTTTTTCTTTGTATTTTTAGTGTATGTATTTTTTATGTACATTAGGTTGTCAGTTTCATTTTTTATATATATCTGTTGGTTGTTGCAGATGTCTTCTGAAACATATGTAGGTTTCACTGATGGCGCCAGCCGTCATACTTGTAACCTAGCTTCAGCAGCATGGGTTATCTATTCTCCCTCCGGACATCTTGTCGCCGCGGGTGGCGCTTGTCTAGGTCCTGCTTCAAATAATGTTGCTGAGTATAGGGCCGTCATTGAGCTCCTATGGGATGCTTTGTCATGTGGTATTACCTAGCTTGAGGTCCATTTGGACTCTCAGTTGGTGGTTTCCCAGCTCAATCGAGCTTATCAGGTACGAAATCCTATCTTATTACGTCAATTCATGCAAATTCATTTATTGGAAAGACATT